>CM027090.1:10671545-11186545 GCA_015343265.1 Pao palembangensis
AATTATTGATGGGTTTTCCAGCAGGACGAAAGCACTGAGGACGCTGTGTGACGAAGGCCGAGCAGATTTTAGGAGTGTTTATAAAAGTGTATTAAGTTTAACCTCGGCGTTTCCTACACAGTTCCCTACAGCCATCCAAAATAAAAGAAACCCAGCAGCAGCAGCAGCAGCAGCAGCAGCAGCCGCTCGCGCTCTGGAGGAAAGTTTTTCTGCCTTCAAACAAACTGAAATCACTCTGATGCCTGAGTGGCAGGAAGAGAAACATAATTAGAGTCTCAGAGACTCAAAAGAGTCAAAATAGGCTGTAGAAGTCAGAACACCAGAGCCGACGGCATAGAAATAAGTCAATATAATAGAGATTCATAAATCTTCCTTTTTGCTTTGTCGTGTGTATTAACTTTATTTATAGATAATTTAACCACTCTTGTCTCCCTTTCTCATGGCCTAGATTAACATCTGAAAATGAAGCTCTATCTGAAAACGTGCATGCAATGAAAGTGTTGGTAATATCAGAACATCTGTGAACCTAAAATAACCTGTTTGGTGATGATGGCTGATAAAATCACTCAGAGGTTTTCAGCTGCTGATCCCCATCCTCACCACTAGAGGTGCTAATGTCAAGGTAGAATTTTTCTTTTTTCACATTTGACTGTTAAAAAACAAAACAAAACACCTATTTGTCAACTTTGACTTGATGTGTCCCATTACATATTTTGCTTCTCCTCACCTGTGAAGAATCCACACATCCATCTTCATTTGTACGTCCCACCGGACGCTACCTCCGCTCACCAAAAAGCCTCCTTTCTATCTCCTCCCTGTATCAACAAAGCCAGCATCTATGCAATTTTCCTAATTGCAGTGATCGATTTACGTGTCTGATAAGTTGTCATCATGTTCCTGAGTGGTATATTCAGGCTCTGTCATCACATCAAGACAAATCTGAACTAGTGACCATTATCATGGACAATAACATAAACTACCCAGATAAGGCTTGCGGCATTTGGGAAGATGTGTGAGGGATCGTGAGGCACGATTTAAGCACAGCTGATGAATAAATTTAACAAAACAAAAACATAATTATGACCCCTTGTCTATCAATTTGTAACCTGACACCGATCTGCACATCTTGCTGCCCTGCCTCAAAAATCAATTCATCATACGCCGAGGATCAGGTGTGGATGCGCGCTTAATCTGTGATGGACAGAAATAAACGATGATGACAGAAAGAAAAAAAAAAAAAACTGAGTCTCTATGGGAGGAGCTGAGGAATCGCATCAGGACCATGGTAATCGTTGGCCCCGCGGGCACCGTGCACAACACGCAGGAGCCGAGAGGAAAAAAAAACAGATGATGGCAGGAGGCACTGGGTGAAGCTTAACTCCGACCTTTGATTGCTATGAGCAGTGAGACTCAATTCAAGCTACAAGTGCTCATGTAACTCTTTTCCAATTCAATATATTTACTCGCTCGCTAAGGCAGAACATCTGCATTTCATCTCCAGCTAAAATAACAAATGTAGAGTCTTTTTATTTCACTACAAATCCTTTAATTTCACACATCTGATTCATTTCGTTACTGCGTTAGCGCCATTTCTGCTTCCCTCTGCTAAGTTTGAAGCTTTACTTGCTTTCTCACGGTTCGGATACTGGGATGGTTCTGCACGACAGACTTTTTAAAAATTCCACTCATGGCCAGAAGTCAGAGCTGCTAGCACACATGCTAATAGGAGATCGATCAGAACAACACTGCATGTTTACATTATAAACAAGTGGAGGGTGAGGGAAAACAGATTATGGGACTATAAACAGTAACATAACAGTATAAGCAGTGGTTTCTAGGTCTTAGGTATGCTCTATTTGTGTTGTTTTCCGAGATATAACATCAAAACTGGAATTGCGATGCAGGGTAAACTGATAACCAAGCTAACACTGTTAAACACACAGACCGTTTGTAAAAACCCACTCGGCTCTATTCTCAGCAGAGGACATTTGGCAGCTCTGCTCTGGTTGCTGTTGGGTATAAAGCGCTGTTTGTTTTATCTGTTCCACACCCAATTGTGCGCCTGTGATCCCCTGAAATGGCAAACCATTGTGTTGTTATATTTTTAGTCGGGCCTAGGATTTTGACATTTCACTCGTTTGCCTCATCCCGCGCCGCAAAATCCTCCCTTCCAAAACCAACAAAGAAAATCCCAAAGGTTGCTGAAGAGAATCCTGTGTGTCTCTGAGATTCGGAGTGCACGCGAGTGCGCGTGCAGGTACGCGTGCAGGGGTGTGAAAGGGCAAAACAGTCCTTAAATGGGGGATTAGATGATTAAAGTGTGCAGGTCAAGGTAATAAAACTGTCAGGGGGAGACGGGATTCAGTCTGTTCTACCTTTTATCTCCGAGCACAGAGGACAGTTCCGGCGAGAGCCTTCATGCGCTGCAGATACAGTATAGTGCTGATCCTACAGACTCGTGCGAGGCAAGACCCCATTTTCCTCTCACTTGACTCAACTTAATTAACCAGAATGAGTCAGAAGCAGCATTCTGGATTTAAGATCTATTCTTAAGGGATTGGAGATCTCTCTCTCCCTTTCTTTCCTTTCACTCTCTCTCTCTGTTTATGTTTAAATTCAGCACTAACTTCCCCTTCATTTCTTTAATGATGCTGCTACTTTGAGCCTATGCTCGTAAGTGCAGTCTGCGTTTTGGAGTAACAGGAAATGCACGAAATGTGCAAACATACACCTCTGACAGAGCGTCCAATTAAAACCACCCTGCACAAATTCAACGTATATGTGTCTCTGCTGTATAAAAAATAAAAAATAAAATCAGCTGCAAACATCAAGAATCAGGAGCTGCATGGCACCCACAGTGCACGGTGACCACTGACGCACAAATCTGCAACAAATGAGAGTTAATCAAAAGAGCGAAATGCATACGGGAAAACAGCGACATCATTTTCTCCTCTGAGGTAACAGCCTTGTCCCTACATGAGAGTAATACAGAAAAAAATGTGACAGACAGATATACCCAACCTCAGCTCCCAGCTCTCTCATGCTTTAGATGCATTATTCATCTGTGTGCCAATTTGGAGGAACCCTCCCAATCTCACAGCCAGCCCCAAAAAAGCAGCGAGAGAGAGAGAGAGAGAGAGAGAGAGAGGGGGGATGTAGGCAAAAGAGGAACAGAAAAAATAGGAGAGAGGGAGGGGGGAAACACCAGAACAAAAGAACAAGGGAGACACACACAGAAAAGTGGGAATCAGTCGCTTGGCTGCAGCGAAAGGAAACATCCAAACGAGATTTCAAACAATGCGGGGAGACTTCTCCCTATATGTTTTAATATTCCCAGCCCTGCCCAGCTCGTCGAGTGCAGATTAAGGATGATTCCTGTGCTAAAGACTCTTAAATCTATCAATAACGCGAAGGAACAGAGACCACAGCCAGGAGTGGAGCTCAGGCACACGTGCTGCCGTTTCGGTGCAAAGAAGCTCTCAGGCGTACCGACAGCACACACCTTCATCAGGGATTCATGAGATTTGGTTATTACTTTCAAGCATCTTGATAACATATACCCTCATTTGCATAATATACTGCATTTACTGAGCAGCGCTACCAAATAGGCCACAGAAAGTTCAGCTTAATGACCCAAATGGTCCTTCTGCAGGAAAGAACAGCTTATTTTATTGGGAGCAATCAAATAATGATTGAATTTCCGACGTGTTTAATCGTTTACCTAGAGGAAAGGCCATGCTACAGAATTGTTAATGCAAAAAAAGGATTGTTTTATGCCTTCTATTCAAAGGAAAGAAGGTATAATTCAGTCGCTAATCTGTTATAGTTTTTATTTAAGTGTAAAGAGTTTGATGTGCTGGTTCTTTAGTGTGTAATCAGTGGCATTAAACGGTCGAGATGTTAAATGTTTTTGGATTTCGCAAACACATTCCAGACATATTCTAAATCTGACAAGGAGCCGACGGCCTTGCTCAACAACGTCAGGGGCCACCTGGCCCACACGCTCACCTTTGGCCTCATCGTGGGTTTGTTACCCACATACACCAGCCTGCTGCCACACCAGATCCCTCTTTAATATCACACTCTGGCAGACGGTATAGGGGCACCTTTGTGTCATGACGGATGTGTGTGTGTGTGTGTGTGTGTGTGTGTGTGTGTGTGTGTGTGTGTGAAGGGGGTGGGGAGTGTCGGTTATGTGTGCTGGATCAGGATTTAATCTGCCGCCGTCTCCCTGTAGCAGAACTCTGAGCGTTTAGACCAAAGAACAGCTGGCTGCAGCTGCCCCCACCTAAGGACTGCGCTACGCAGACGAGCAGCAGCTTTAGCATCGGACGCTAACCTCACCGTTAATCTCAAATTTTCACAGATACCGTATAGTCATATCTGTGTGACCCATCATAAATGCGTACTTATTTGGAGCAGCCTCGCCTCCTGACGGGTCCTACTGTAGTCTTATGAAATAGTATTAATAGCGACGCTGCTGTGGAGGGCGTTGGCTCACACTGCTGCAGGATCTGTCAAAACAGGGAGCTGCTCTGAGGATTCGCCTGTCAGATTTGGCCTTATTTGTCGGTTTGCTGGGATTCTACACTCTCCTCTTTGTCACGTCACCATCTAGATTGCTGTGGAAAGCACTGGCGCTGATGGTACGTGGCCGGCCTTGCGGCTGGTCAGTATGAGGTCTTTACCGATGCAGACAGGACGCTTAAGCTCTCAGAAACACACTAGTTAGAGGGATTAACGGAGCTCTGGTAATCTGCTGAGGTGCTGGGAAACATTAATTCCACACTGCAAACCCAGTGGATAAAGACATTCTGTATGTTTTATTGTGTCCTTGCTAGCTAATGGTTCTCACAGTTTAGAGTCACTAAACTTTGATGTTGGCACATACATAAGAACACAGAGGTTAGACAAGCATGAGGGATGGAAGGGGCACGCTAGCCAACACACACACACACACACACACACACACACACACACACACACACACACACACACACACACTTGTAGACCTGCATGGTAGCACCAGTTCCCAGGTCTCGGGTGGGGAGTGATGTTTTCACACTTGTGCAAGGAGGTTGCTATTTCTGAGCGGAGCTAGCAAACTCAATTATTCATCACAGATGCTGCTGCACTCACTTTACCTCTATGAGGGAGCAGCGTTGTGCACGTGTGGACCTCTGACAGAAGATGAACCGCTGCCGCGTCACGCCACGTAGGAGGTCATAAAAAATGGGAGGTAAGGAAGCTGTCATAAACACGAAAGACACAGCGGGAGGAGAGGGGAGGAATCGCTTCACTTATCTTTGCTCTAAGCCAAATCTGGACATTCTGATCTTCTCCGGCTCAAACAACAGTTATATTTTAGATTAGAAAAAATCTTTCTGGCTAAAAGCAGAACCGAGTCAGGTACTTTGATGTTTCACCTCCGTAAACGGGTCTTTTATGCACCTTGCTGCCCTGCGCTCTGAAAGGAAAACATCATGAGTCTGGCACAGCTACTGACTTTTCTCACACGTCGCACACTTGGTTTGACCTTTTCAATGCATCAGTAATAAAGAAAGAGAAGACGCAGAGCACAATACAGGTATGATGTAGCAATGGGTGTGACCAGACGATACAACAGGCTGGTTTTCGTTTCTATACAACAACCACAGCACAGATTCTAGACAGAAGGATGTAGCAGCGGCTGTGTTGCACCTAGAGCACCGTCATCACCCCTGAGTCCCAACAAGCTTAGCCTGTAAACACGTCCTCTTAATTTGGCAATTATGTGGCTGACAATCCAGCCCTGTTCCTGCAAAGAAACACTCTCTTCCATACAGACAAATCTACACTATTGCACATTTTTGCATCAAGCCCTGGGTCTCGTGGTGTCAATCTTTCAATTAAACCAAGTAGAAAAAGTGCACATGCGACAGGCGCGCCACTCATTCCCTGTGGCAGACTCTCCCTGCCTGTGTTGCTGCCCTTATTTCCCCGAAGACAACTCCAAGGAACCGAGCAATTGTAGCAGTTACCCACGTCGACACTTCCACGCAACCACTTACCGCCGCGCGTGTGCCCGCCCGCCCAGCGGCTCCGTTCATTAGCTTTACACAGACAGATCGGACACATGCACAGGCCACACACCAAATCCAAAACTCACTGATCCGTTTCCTTTTTTTTTGAAGGCCACATTGATATATTAGGGATGTGTAAAGTGCTCTCCTGGGGTTTTCAGGGGGTTTTCTCTGTCAGCAGTTTTCAAACCTTCAAAGCTTCGCTTTTGTGTGTTTTCATGCAAGCTAATGAAACCAGAGAAGATTTATGGGGAGAAGACACTCGAATGACTGGAAGCTGCGATGCTGTCTCCAACAGCGCACACCCCCGTGATTCTGAGTGAGTCACGATGTGCACTTGCAAGGTTGCAGCCAGTCTTCAACCCCTCAGTGAGCTCTGCAGCGTTTGCTAGCAAGTTCAGACTCGAGCCATCTTCGAAGGAAGCGCGTGAACCTCACGTTCACAGTAGCCCAAGCAGCCGCCCACTCGGGGTTCCAGTACCAACTGACTGCATCGCTGCGTCTTGGTCCACTGGTTGTTTCATAGTAAAAGGTGGCTTTTACCGTTTGAGCAGCGTTATCGTGGCTGTGCAGACAGAGCGAAACTGCCCCGCTCCTCCCGCCCTCAGACAGAAGAGCCATCGATTTGATTCAGTCTTAAAAGCTGGGTCGGCCTCAACAATGGAGGCCTGTGGAAAAACCATTACCCCTGCTGGATTGCGAAACGTTAACCTACATACATGCTCGTTCTGCCTTCCTCTGACTGTTTTCCACAGATGGAGAGGAGATGGCGGACAGAGGGTTGCTGTGGGCTGCTTCTCAATGGAGCACACAGGCGTCTTTAGTGGTGAGTCATGCTGCCTTTCTTTACACTCCTTGTCCAAGGCCACCTACCTTACACCTCCACTCCTGCGCAGCTAAGACACAAGGTACCACGCCTGCTCGTCCCTTGCACTCCTCTCCGGCAGAGTTTAAAAAAGAAAAAAAAAAGAAAAAAAAAAAAACTTGAGATGAGACGATGCTCTAGTGAAAATGATGTTTACTGTCTGAAGCTTAAAGTATTAATAAGAACACAACGAAGAAGAAAAGCCAGGACCGTCTCACAACACAATAACAAGAGCAGGAAATGGCCTGACAACAAGCAACAGATGCAACAACCCAAGAAAAGGTCAAAGCCCACACGTGGTCCACGGTGTCAAAGAGAACAGTCCTCACATAGTGGACAAATGGTGGAGGTGGGAGGTCAGTGCCGATATATTACTTAGATGTTCTGATACTTGATTGCTTTAGTATTTCAGAGATTGTTAACTAATATTATCACCCAGGTAATAAATCATCCTGTCA
Source organism: Pao palembangensis (assembly GCA_015343265.1). NCBI lineage: Eukaryota > Metazoa > Chordata > Actinopteri > Tetraodontiformes > Tetraodontidae > Pao > Pao palembangensis. The sequence goes on from CM027090.1 coordinate 10,678,931, forward strand.
TCCTGAGTCTAACCGAGTATAGGCGCCTCAGGTCGGCGGGTTTTTCATCATCCTCAGAAAAGAGAGCTACTTTTTTTGTTTTCAAAAATGCAGCAAACATTACTTGAGAATTTCTTATAGTGCTTAGTAAGATTTTAAGGAGGTCAGTTTAAGAAGGGATTTTGCAAACGCTGCTGGGTTGGAGACATGCAAATCACATCAGTAATGATTTCACTGCTGTGTTTGACCTGCTGACCTCGCATGTCCGATACCAGCAAACGCCGCACGTGTGACACTGGGAATCATGTTAATATGGTGCCGGGATCTGCTAAAGAGGTTAGCGCAGGGGTCGGTTAATTAGGTTAGCAGAGATTCCAGTGCTGACAGACCCAGCTCGCTATCGATCGATCGGACAGGTGAACGGAGGGGACCAACACAGCAGGCGCTTGGCTTAACAAGTGCCAGCACATAGTAACAGACACGCACGCAGCTGGGAGTGACGATGAGGATGTAAATGGTGTGTGTATGTGTGTGTGTGTGTGTGTGTGTGTGTGTGAGAGAGAGAGAGAGAGTGTGAAAGACACCTGGCACCTCGGCTCGCTTTCATGTGAAGGTGAATATACGTAGATAATGGAATGAAATCATCAAAAACAGCCCAAAATAGCTCCAATTCTTTTCTCGGAGAATCATACATTTCATGTTCTTCAAAGCTGCTTCTCGGTGACACCCTTAAAATGTCAAAACTAAGACAAAAATATCCTGTTTCACACAAAAATTTAAAGGACCAACAAAAGCGAAAAAAAAAAAGTGCTGTTGATTAAAAATGTCATTTGACTATAAATGGAAGAGGTGGTGGCGCTCTTCAGGCTTTGATCACTTCTGCAGCTACGCGTTATCTGATGGTAGCTAGGTGCTATCTCTGCGTCTCCGTAGTGGAGAACTAAATAAAGACATTTTCAAGGTTTCAGACAAAGAAACACAACCCCCAGTTGTGTTACTTCACTTAACGCAATCTGCTGCCTCCCAAAATAGCTCGAGTTTCTCTGAAGCTGGGCCATTCACACGCTGCCACCAAGACAGGCGGATACAGTACGAGCCTATGTAGAGACAAAAAAAAAAAAAGGCAACCCACAACGTGTGCATCAAACAAGAACTAACTGCAACAGCTGGAGGTTCGTTCTCAGAAAGGTGTGGATTGTTTTTTTTTTTTTTTTTGCTTTCATTATTTTTACACGTTACAATATAAGAGCGCCATTTAAACAGGACCCAATTCTGAATCCTGATGAAAACATTTCAACAATTTGGAGCCACCTCTCACTCACAAGTCGACGTGCTGGCAACATTTCTGAAATCTGCGTACCGCGGGAACCTTCTCGCATCCAAAAGTCAGAAATGAAATAAAAATTGCACGTCTGGCTTTTGATAATGCCGCTTAATTCAGCAGCGGCCTGGTGGAGACCTGCTGGTGCTGGCTCTCTCCTTCCAGCAGCCGCTCTCGTTAAGCTGCACCGCTAAAAGCCGGAGGCTTCTCTTTCTGAACCAATCAATACAGGAACTGACGTTCCACCGTCCCCAGAGTCCGGGACGCTGCCCCGTGCTTGTCGCCACGCCCTCCCACGCCCCAACCGTGCTCATTAACGGGGGGCTCGGGCACGAGGTGGATGCTGCTGGTGCAGACCTGAACTTGACAGCCTCATTGTTTGAATTTGGTCTTCTACATTTTATATTGTTTTTGTGTTATGTCGCGTTTTTATCTGCATTTGATCTCGTAATCCCTTTTCATTTATTGTTTGAATCCGCCGTCTCGGCCAGGCCTCCCTTGAAAAAGACATCATTGTGTCTCAATGGGACTGATCTGGTAAAATAAAGGTTAAATAAAATAAATGTGAATGCAAGCGTGGTGCAAACGGTCCTCTGAGGAGGAGCTGAGGCCTGTTAATGAATAAATAAAGCCCCCCGCGCCGGTCCTCACCCATCCACCTGTGTGACTGGCAAACAAACGTGCAGAGTTAATGTTGCGAAGGTGAACTTGCTCAGCAGGACCTCGATCTGCCCTCACGCAGGAGGAAACATTTACGGCAGAGTGACTCCTAATCACATTAAGACAACGGGCTCATGGCACAATATAGAAAACACACCCAGTCATTTGAAAAGTGATTAGCTCCCCCCACCCCACCCTTCCCAGGGTATATGTTATGTAATCTGAGCTCACAGCACTGAACCAGCGACTGTAAGCAGAATGCAGAAAAACAGAATTCTACCTCTGCTAATGAGAAAAGGGGGATTTTTCTCTGAAAAACAGGTGAAATTGTTGGATGAATAAAGAAACCGATACTGACGAAACAGCACGCAGAAACAGAGTTCTTTAATTAATATATTAAGCAATCTGCCTTTGGTGATAGCATCAAACCGATAAAATAACCGATCAAACAGCGGAAGGGCGAACTTCCTGCATTCAACCCATAAAACACGTGACGTTAAAGGTCCGTGTTGATCTTGAGTTAATACGAAGTCATACTTCGCCATATTCCATAAAGTCTTGTGCTCAGGTGCAGGTCCTTGAAGAGCTTTCAAAGACTTTCCAGCCAGCTGGGCCGTGAAGCCTCAGAGGTGGACCAGCTAAAACATCATTTTCTACACGTGAGGTTGGAACAAACATATTTTTCCTTTGTCCGTTATTCATCAGGCGGTTCTCTGGGACATTCATGCAGTAAAGCTGCTGAGCGTGGATCACTAATCCTGAGTTACTGTGCGACTCCGCCGAACAGTAATAGTGTTTAGTATTTTCGGACATGCGGCCATGACGGAGAAGAGAGAGATTCTGTTCTTTTCCATGTCAAACGTGCGTGAAGACACCGGTTTGTTTTGGAAAGGGCCGTTCAGCAGTTGTCTTTCGTCACTGCACATTTCCATCTTCCTCTCCGGGTCTGTCCGGAGCCTTTTATTGCCTGATACACGTGATTAAAAATTGAGAGCATTTTTTGCAGACAGCCAGTTGTGGTGCCCTGAGCTCTTTGGTCATGGATCCATGGCGCTAATGCTTGTTGGCAGGCTGCTTCGAGGGCCTGCACACCAAGCACAGGCCGGGGCGCATCTGTCTGGCTGACTGGCAGCAACGGACAGCCCCCTGCTCCCCGAGCCTTTACACACACTGCTGACGCGCACGCACACGTTAAGGACTCACGGACCATTTAGCCCGTGATCTGTAAGGCCCACATCCCACTTTTTCACCTCCTCGGAGGACCGGAGGCCACAGACAGAGTGACATCGCCACGGCAACACGACCGCTGCTGCTAATTCTCACTCAGAGACACATTACACACTCTGGATCGAGTAGCAGCCGCGGCGTGCGAGAGCTAATTACATTACTGTGAGTGTGTGTGGGAGGGAAAAGAATGTTTTTATATGATGGTGTCTGCGTGTGAGGAACCTCGTAATTATGTGTGTGATAACCCACAAGACGGCGGGAACGACAGCATTTGCACTCGAGAGGTGAGACCTTTTCAGTGAACGGGACCTTTCCAACGAACAGTTTAGTGTTGCAGTCTATAATGATGATTCTTCAGGGTTATTTTAAGTTGTATAATAATTGTTTTAGGTTTAAAAACCTGTCAGGGATCAAAACAAAATTGAGCAAGATGATGTGAAGTTTTCCATTAAAGATAGTGCTTGATATTATTTTGATATCTTTACAGATATATTGATTTTTTAATGATCACTAAAGGACTATGTTGAAAATATTTTATTTTGAGGATTAAAAATTCCCTCATTTGATCTTCTGATTGATAACATGTTTATAATTCTGAAAGATACCAGAATAAATTTTGGTTTTCATGACTGAACACATTTAACAGACCATAAGAATCTACACATTTCAGTATTACTGTCAGCACATGACAGAAAGCTTTGGTGAATTTAATAACTGTGTTTTAGTTGTTTTGGATTTAGATTTCAATATAAATATCAGAAAGTGGCTCTCATGGCTCTGTGGTAGCCCAGGAGGGACAAAAAGGGTTTTTTTTTATTACTCATTAATAACTTTTATTACATTATTTTATTAAACTTTAAATCTCTGCAATAATATCTACGGGAAATACTTGGAAGCACTAATGTAAAGTCTACTTTGTACATTGAGAGCCGCCGATAAACGTGAAGGTGTTGATTTATGGTGGTTAAATATCCGCACACGTCACACTTCTTTAAAATGAAGACAATAATTACCATATTAACAAACACCAAAAATAGATTGTGTGCTTGTGTTTAGCATTTCAACATTTTTTTGTATTTTGCCAGTTCAATTCAAATGCTTAATTAAAAAAACAACAACTTTTTTTTTTATCATTTCTTCAATTCTCGTGTGTTTTGTTTTGCTTCAGAGCAGGTGAGGTGTTTATTTACACCATGTCTCTGGAATATTCGCCTGACCGTCACAGGTGCCACTGAGGAAGCCTTTGAGGCGGCACCTACACAGGTGTGCAGTGGGAGTGAGAGGAAAATATTGTAATGTGCGTAATTCCGCCATATTTTGCGTGCAGATATTGCACAATTCATGAGCCTCCAGACTAAGCATTAAATGCTAACAGGTGAAGCTCTTCGAGGAGCTGGGACGTGCTGCTGTAAGTGAGGACATCCTGTCTGTTTCTGCAGGGTGGAGGTAGGAAGCAGCTTTGCTGTGATGGAGGCTGGGAGGAGACGAGGCGCTCTCGTCCTGTCGCCTTGGGTGCATCAGCAGTTAGAATTGTTCTCAGCCCTGTGGGGCCCATCTGACTGTTCTGTCACCCTCCTCAGAAGGCTGACTCTGCCTTACAGTGCTCGGCCCCACGCCTGCACTTCAGCATGCTTGATGTTTAATACATAGGGAGGGAAACACACGGGGGAAAGTGTTGAGAACGCCGTGGGGGCAAAGGAAGAACACAGGCTGCAAGGGAGCGGGGGCTTTTGTCGGTAGTTTGTAGAACTACCAGAAAGAAAGGAGTCGCTGAACAGTGTTCAAACAATGTCGTCCGCAATTTGAATCAGAGGCCGAGCTTCAGAAATATCCCATACTTGAGTTAAGTGAGCACTTGAGCTCACTTTGTATGTTTGTGTGTGTGTGTGTGTGTGTGTGTGTGTGTGTGTGTGTGGGGGGGGGGGTTAATGCAAAATAAAGAGCATAAACCTTTGGATTCTGCGGTGTAATTCCAGACTAACTCCTGCTGATGGGCTTCAGAGGTGACCCTCCAGCTTAAACCAACTCAATGAGTGTGAAAGAGGCAGAGGTGGAGAACACACAAACACAAACACACACACACACACACACGGACAGGTTCTGGAAACCCCTTTCTGCATAGAAAGTGGATTTCATTCATTAGCATGCACCGAGCCGCTGCAGAAGTTACTCACACCCAGACCTTCACGTTTCACCAGAGGTGATAACATCATTGCAGCCACATTTCAATGCACGGCCTCGGCTGATGGGTGGATTTCACGCTGCAAGACGGAGGTAACGCTCTGAAAACCCAATCCCTGGTGAAAACCCAACCTGAGGTACCGTTTCTGTTCACGTGTCTCCTCTGGTGCACATAAAAGCGTGAGCTCATCAGCGCTGATGAATTGATCTACCTCTCTGGCTAAGCAGCGCCGCTGCTTTTACTCTTACCTCAGGCAGCAACCCACGCCCTCTGGGCCATCAGCGGATTAATGATGACTACCAGTGATAGGAGAGCCCATCACAATGGCATTATTAATTAGCACTGCACCCAAGCTGTGGCCTCAGCGCGCAGCACATGCTTGCTCTAATCAAAACTTTAAAGAGACGTCGACCCCCCCCCCCCCAGCCACCCACTGTAAAGCGCTGCAGGATGCCAAGCCTCCTTGCGTGCACACATTCTTTCGCGGATGTGTGCGTGCGTGCGTGCGCGCACGTCAGTGTACGACGTTGAAGGCATCTCCGAGGCAACTTTCACACATCGCTGACCAATCGGTGGGTGATGCACTTTACTCGAGAAGCCGGTGAATAATTGATCAGACAGGTAGGATCGAATATGGAATCAATCGATGGTGGTACAGCGGGCGCGACCAGCCGTCCAGATGTCACCAAACTCGCACCGAATTTAGAAGAGCTCGGGTGTGTTGTACTCACTGGGCCCCTGGTGCTTCAGAGGAGCATCCCGGTCTCTCAGGGCCAGATCTTCAGATGAGTTCTCCCGGGACAGCGCGCCTTGGTCGTCACTAACATTCTACGCGGAGCGCCAACCTCCTCACAGCCTCACCTTACTCTTCTTTTTGGGCATCTCACAGGAAGAAAATGCAGGTGTGCACCGTAATGAATTCGCCTTGAAATGATGTTCCGGGGCCCCGGTTGTCCGCCTCTGTGTATGTGGAGCAGAAGTGACAGCAGTGGTTTCCTATTTGAGGGGATGCTGACGCGCAAGCAGAGGGGCTCGCCTCCTTCCTTTCTCATCTGGCTCCATCAGCTCTCGGTGAGGCGGCACCATGTGACTAAAACAGCTGCCAAGACGGAAACCACAGAATGAGTTAGCTTCCGGTTCTAACTTTCAGAATACACGGTCACGCTCAAACAAACGTGTCCACCTGTAAATAACATACAGTAGTTCAATCACACGAGCCTGGAGGTGCCTCATTACACATCGGGTGCATATAAGAATACCTCTAATACTTAGAGTCATATTGGCACGTTAATTCGTTTAACCAATGGGTAGTTATATAGATTAGCCGATTACCACAGGAGTGGCAGTGCGTTCTGATTTTTTTTTGCTTTTTGTTTGTTTTGTTATTCCTCTTTTGCAATGAAATCTTTTAACTGTGGCAAATTTAACGTTGTTCTACAAAGCATACAAAATATTTTAAAAAAATTGTATGTACCAGCTTCAATTTTACAGTTTGTCCAGACGTTTTTTCACTCACAAAGTTATTTATTCAAAGCTATAATTGCGGCAAATAAGATAATTTTGGAGGAGAATTTAGAATATTGCACTAATCCAAAAACAAGATCTCTCTGGATTTATGCGAGATGCGGCGACGGTTTGCTTTAATTTTGAACGAAAACATCTCACTTCCTGTATTTTTCCCATTTTACTTTTAACTTGACGCAATTGAGAGCATTTAGGCAGAGTGCCCCCGAGCGATCATTGTTGGAATAACAGCTCATCCAAAAAAAGATTCTTGAGGCCATTTTTCCCTTCACCACAGCATAATTCCACCATTAATTATTATTGGCACACCAGAATTTGCATTATTCTGTTTCAAACATATTCACCTTTTGTAAATAAATAAATAAATAAAGAGGGAAAAGGAAAAACTACTCCTGTTGCCTCCAGGTTCACTACAGGGGCCCTGTGTCAGAAATGTTGCATTCAATTTTGCTTATTTGTCTCTGATAGTCCAAAAAATGAAGAAGAAAGGGAAAATATAGCACTCAAACAGACACTCTGCATCAGGACCTACACACAGAGGTGTCAAATATTATGCTACAGGAGAAACTGGAGAGCACCATGACAAATGTCCAGGAAAAAAGGGGAGTGGGAACTAGAAGCGACAGCCCGAGACAGTCTCATAGACAAAAGCATCACCCTTTTGAGTTCTTCTTTTCCATTGTTGTCCACTGCGAGCCAGACTCTGGGGTCTCCTTCACAATACAGGTCCGCTCTAAGCGGCACACAACCGGCTGTCCTGTCACTTCAAATTAGTATCTTTTTTAGACAACTGCAGCCCCTGAGGATTGGACACACTTGTTATGAAAGAAGTGCTCTTGACACACACACACACACACACACACACACACACACACACACACAATCACACACATACACACACACGCGCGGACAGAGCCAGTCAATAAGGAAGTGTTGGGCAAAATGGGAACATGTGGAGCACTTCCATCACAACATGTAATAGAAATAAGAGTGACCTTTTTTTAGCCTCTCTCCCAGCCTCAGCCACACATGAACACTGACATTTTAATGGTACACGTTTGGAGAGCATGTTTTCATAAGAAATGCACATACAGTATGAATGAATGAGTTACACACATGCATGAAGTGCAGCAAAGTCACAACCTGCAAACAGCACGACTTTACCACTGGTGTGTTGACATTTACTGTCGTTCCATGACAAAGTTTCAGTCATTGTTGCATGAAGATTATAGAAGTAATAATTTCAACTATTGCATTTTAAAATTTTAAACCACAAAACCAAAATCTGCTTTATTTCATCAGTTTCCTGTTTGTTTTATTGGCTAGTAATAATAATGTATTTAAATGATCTCTGTGACAGGGGTTCTAAAATTATAAAGTGAAACTATTCAAATGTTACTTTAATTTGATTTTTGACATCAGAATTATGCTATAATATCGCAAACAGGCATAGTTCAAAGGTGTTATTTAATTATTTAACCATCTTGAGCTGCAATTTAGACCACAATTTAAAAATTTCTATCGTTAAATCTTCAGAAAAAAGCTGTAAAAGTTAGCAGACTGAGATCTATCACTTTCTGGACCTTACATCTGAAGTAAACGAAGATGATTTTTGCCTGCTGATTATTTATAGTACTTAATTTAAATTTTACTTTAATGGGAAAAGTGTGAAATAATCAACACAGCTCATTGTTTTATTTATTTTGGTAAAAAAAAAAAAATCCCCTCTTGTGTTAGCTTCTATAAATACCTCAAGGCTATTTTTAGTGATGGAGGAGGAGGGGCTCTTTTTTGGTTCCAGCTGAATGCTGGTGGGCAGGATGGTGTGGCATGGAGGAGAGGAGAGGAGAGGAGAGGAGAGGAGAGGAGAGGAGAGGAGAGGAGAGGAGAGGAGAGGAGAGGAACAGTTTGGAGGAGCAAAGGGAGAGGAGGAGGAATGTGTGATGATAGGAGACGTGAAGTGTTCCCTCACTCAGTCATCACATGTAAAAGATTCACTGAGAGAGAGATAGAGAGAGAAAGAGAGAGAGTAACTGATGCTGTGCTGTCCCTGAGAGAAGTGAAGCAAGCGTAGAGGAGGAAGGTGACTGAAAGGTGCTTTTAAGATCTTCTCTATTATAAATAATATCGGTACACACTACACAAGAATTTGTATAAAGGAGCTGGGAGGAGAGGGGCATTTAGGGATGATGAGTGAGAGGAAAGGGTTAAGTGGACAAAGTGCTAGAAATTCTTAGAATTTGATTCCAAAATTAGACATCTAAACTGTGACATGGTTGTTTGGGATGTGTTTTGTTTTTTTTTTATCTCATGGAAAGTAGAGATGGAGCAGATGTTGTCTCTTCAGTTGGTTAGTCAGAGCATTTATCAGGTCAAGTACCGGTTTTATGCATCTATCTTGGTAATGTAACGGCTAAAAGAAAGACTAAAAATAAGGAAAATAATAAAAGGAGCCATCAGAATAAAAATAAAAATGATTTAAAAAACATATATAATGTAGGACTAATCCCCACTCTGGGCTACAATTTAATGCTTTTATTGCTGAGAGGCGGAAGGTCTTTAAGGAGTGTTCCCCCATATGAACACAAGATGGCGCTCTGTTTCCATATTAAAATACAATGCCTGTCTGACTGCAACTTATTTACCCCAGGACGCTTCTACCCAGACACAAATGACAAAAAAGAGCTTCAATCCAATAACGTGCACCTCTCTGAAAATCACAGAAAATTCGTTTTATTCATTTTTAGCTGCTGTCATCTTTCGGTCGTCGTAATCGTAAAATGAATAAATTAACAAGCGCGTTCTTTGCTTCCGGAAGCCACATCCCAGACCCGGCGCTTCCTTTCCTCACCACCACCCCTCCGCCTCCTCCTCCGCCTCCTCCTCCTTTAACACACCGGCTCGCAGTCGCCGAGTCAGTCACCTCATGTTCGGCGGAAGCAAATAAACATCCGCTCCGGAGCAGCCAGGCTGAGAATACCGAGACTTGAGACCCGCCAGCGGCGCAGAGGAGCGGGGGGAGGCACGGGAGGAGAATGGGTCTGCGGTGCTCGGATCAGGACTGAGTCAGAGCCGTTTGCGGGTCTTCCAGAGTCACATCTTCATCTTCAGCGCGGACACAATGGGCTGCTGCAGCGGACGGTGCACCCTCATCTTCATCTGCACTTTACAGCTGGTCAGTTCTCTGTCACTTTGCGCCTCTTGGGCTGTGTTTATTTCTGTTAAAGTCCAAGTTAGTTGGCAGGTTTAAAACTCAGAAAAGTACGAGTGTAAAAGTTCAAAAAGGCTAAAATACAGGTTGAACGTTTCTACTTTCTGACTTTCTTATTTATGCGTTAAAGATCAGTATGCATTTTATTTAAACTGAGTTAATTTTTTGTCATAATTAAAAAAAAAAGACTAATTTGTTGAGTCAGTGCCTCACTTGAAGTTTGTTCAGTTCCATCTTCTCTCCTCTTGCCACTCTCTCATGGTGGAATTTAGACTCGGAGGTGTGTGACAGTAAAATTTACTGCGGTGCTAAAACCAAGCCTGCTCACACAAGCCCCCCCTGAGTAAGTGTTGTTTCAACAGCGAGGGGAGCAATAAAGTCTAATGTGCAGATAGTAAAGTTCAGATGACGTCATGCATGAGGTGGCACTGGGAGAGAACTCAAGAGTTGTGAGCTTGAAACCCAGATATAAAATCAGTGACCTTTCACCTACATTTACTAACGTTGTATTCCCAAATTGGTAAAACTGACAGAGCTGGTCCAGCTTTATCTTAAATAGGCCTGCTTGTTTTGGGTTTTGTTTGCTCCTTTGTGGACGTTCCGCTCCTCATTAGCGAAAAGGAGGTCGTCTGTTTGTTAAGAGGTTTATAAAACTGTCAACAGATGGCCTAAAAAGTCCCAGAAGACTCCTGGAAACTGCTTGATTTCCCTCTGCTTGCCTGCAGAAAGATGGTCTCTCTCAGACACACACACCTGCATTACTGATGAGCTAAGCCTGCAAAGAGAGGGCACATTAACCCCTCCGTGACCTATGGGGGAATGGCCGTCAGGCTGTAGGTGCGAGTGTGAATGCATGTGCGATTGCATGAATGAATGTGTAAAACACACACACACACACACACACACTTCCCACCTCGTGCCACCTTTCCTGGCTGAATCTTATGCATTGAAAATGAGTTGGGTTAGATCCAGTCCATTTCAGGGTAACACCCGCATTAACCATCCTTCTCAGCCATATAAATACCCCCCGGTGAGCCTGCGCACGTGTGCTGATTAGCTGAGCACTACGCTTTCATCTAGCCTCTTTCATCAGGTTAGCTCAGCTGTTAAAAGCAGCTTCTTCCACCTGAGGACTCCATCCAGAGCTAAGGGCTACCTCTCCTGTAGTGAGCTGATGATGGTAATTAATGTCTTTATTAACACACAGCTGGATTACTGTATTTTACTTTATCTTGGCCTGGAGCTAATGCAGAAAATGGCGGCCCACTCACTGAGACATGCGAACATGAGCATATCTCCCCAGTCTTATCCTCACTCCATTGGTTCCCAGTCTCTTTTAGATCTGTTTAAAGATTTTATTGTTTGTTTGCTGGCCCTCACTACCTGACCGAGCTGCTACACATTCATGGCCCTGGTGCATTAAGATCTTCTAGCTGACGCTGACTGTACCCAAATCAAGGCTGAAGATCAGAGGGGACAGAGCCGTGGCTGCTTCCCAGCTCTGGAACAGTCTACTGATCAGCTGATTCTATAGAGGTTTTTACATCTCTCTTAAAAGCTCGCCTCTTCTCGTCGGCATTTACTGACTTGGCACTTCCAGACCCTCCCCAAACTGAATTGTGACGTGCTTTCCTCATCAGCAGGCCGAACGATGGGAGACGTTTCTGCGGGGCAGAAGCGGACACATAATGAGCTCTTGTTGATCAGGGGATTCACCTCCCCTCCCGTCCCTGCAGCCCAGCCACCCCTGACACGGAGAGGGCCCGATGGCCCCCAGAGATTGGGAACTTTGGCAGAAAGCTCCTCCTGTGTGCTGATTTGCTGAAGCCAGGGCCTCTTTTTGGTCTCAGCAGGGTCATTCTTGGAGACATTGCCCTGAAGCTGACCTGAGCAGTAATCTGGTCCAGACCAGCATCCTGTGAGGTCCTGGCTTCTGGCTGGACCTGATGGTTACTGCAGTTCTGTGGGCTGTTGGTGATTGATGAGCTTCTTGTGGTGGTTTAAGGCAAAGGGCAGATGGGCAGATGTGCCTGATCACAGCGAAGAAGGGTAATGAGCGTTGATCTGAACGCTGACCCTGAAAAAGGCCTGGCTGCGCGGATGCACTCTGAGCGCGACGCCATATTTCACGCACGCCCTTCGCGCTCGGAAATGGGCGAATGGTGAGTTACACCGTGGGCTTGTCAGGAAAGAGTTGGTAAAGAGCAGCGTGACTGTGACTGTAGCTTAGCTAAACTGGCGGGGTTGGTTTTCTTTTGAACGCAAACAAGACAGAAATATCTCTGCGCTGTCACAGCGACTGGTGTCTTTTATGCCTCTGTGAAACAGGATCGAGGAAAGTGGGGAGACAGAAATCTCTGAGCTCAACAGTCGGAACACCCTCAGACGCTCAAACTACCCACTATCACTGTTTTGAGTTTGCCCGTCTGCAGTTTCCCAAATTTCTCTTCCCACTTTCTCTCCTGCTTGTTTGATGACGGAGCTGGAGAATATACTAACTTTGTAGTAAACGCTTCAGAAAAGAAGTCGGAGTTCAACCAAAGTGCTTCCGAGAAAGTTTTTCTTGAAGTGGCGCCTCCTCCTGAGGAGCGCTATCAGCGCAGGCACGGCGCAATCCCCTGGCAGGCGCCTCGACTTCTCCCATCACAGGGATAAAGGATGCGTGTTCCCTGCTTGGTTTACAGAAGCATTAATGTTTGAATCTTCTGGAGTTTAAAATCACTCCTTGATTTTGTATATGTGACCACACACACGCAAACCCACGCACACACACTCATGCTTGTGCGCTAACAGAGCGGTATAGCTGAAAGCATGTTGTCTTGTGCTGAGATTTAGCTCAGCCAGTCTGGGTTTGTGGTGGGCGCAGTTGTTGTCCCTCAGCTTTCAGAGCCTAATCCACATCTCATGGAGATCTGGGAACCAGTGAAAGCCGTTTCCTGGCAGGGAGAGACAGTCTTCAACTTTACCAGCTGCTGATGCTTTGGACACCTGTTTAGGATGTTGCCCACATGAACGTGAGTGAGTCTGTCATCAGTGATAATGAACTATTACCTTGACTCTGCCAGGTTGGTGGGAGAGAGAAAAACAGTCAGACACCACAATCTTATCTTATCAGCTGTCCTCCTGTGTGTCCTACAAGACTGCCCTTAATTCCACCCTGATTTAACGTGACATGAAAAGAAAAATTTTTTTGTGTCTTTTGTGGGTGTGAATTATGGCGGTAAAAATGTCTCAGGCCAAAGATAACACTAATAGATTTTTTTCAATTTTTCATTTCATTCTTATTTTTCTTTCACAAAAGCCATTTCTTTACACCATTATGTGCTTTAAGTTCATCTTTAAAGAGAACTTAACTGCTGTGGGTCTCCAAGCTCATATACTGTATGCTGGAGCTGATGTGGGCGTGGTCTTCTCAAACGGACCCCTGAGGGTCCTGTGCTGATTGTGGCCTCTCGAATGATGCTGATTGCTCTGTCAGTACACCCCCAACATAGGGGTGAGCTCTGACACGGCCCACCTATGTGTATGTCTGCGTGTGAAGGTCAAAAAGACGAGGGGGATGCTTGATAAATTCGCCTTCACGCCTCAGACTTGTGGAACTTCCACTCGGAGCGTTATGCAAACGAGATGTTGTGACGCGCTGCCTGAATGTGGAGTACGCTCGTGCTCCACCCATAACGCATCTCCTTTGTTAAAACACAACCTGGCTATCCTCTTCCACAACCTGCCGTTACTAAGAATAATGTTTGAATTATTGATTGCTGTCTGATTTATCGGAGGGGCCGGAGCACTGGAGATTTGGGGGGAGATGCAGACGTAGACAGGTGGTGAGAAATGGAGGGAAGTGAAAGTGGGGATGGGTGCAATCGACCTTTTAGCTCTGGGGCAATTAGGTGCCGACCTGAAATCTATACATGGTTAGCTTGCCATTTACCCCTTTTTTTATCGTCTCTCCCTTTGGGTTTCGTTACCATTTATGACATAAGACCATAAAGCTGCGCAGGAAATCAACAAGGAGACCAGAAGCTCGGAGGGAGGGGGAGCCACACTGACTGAACGGGTGCTGAACTTCCTGTTGATGCGCCACCTTCCTCAGTGTTGGAAGTCACCATCCCACCCGTGCACGTTGATTTACACAAGAATGTGCACGTTGCCCCAGAGAGCTCCTCTTGTCCTCCGTGGCCCCTCAAACAACTGCTCACATTTTCAATGTCTTCAATTTAACAGCTCATTAATTATGTGGCCACAGGAAGTAAAAAAGGGGAAAACTTGGGCTGGCAGATGCAAGTGTGTACCCGTGTGTGTGTGTGTGTGTGTGTGTGTGTTCTACATCAGCAAAGCTTCAATATTGGGTCATAATAGAGATAAAACCAGAACTGTTTGCAGGCCGTTTCTCTCCTTAGATTCCAGCCCTTGCAGGGGTGCTGTTGGTTGTACTGCAGCAATGGGGAGATTGCTCTGGGAGCGTCACAGCTGGAACGAACATCTTAGCAGGTCGCGTTCAGCCTGCAAACCCTCGACTGACTCCAGTTTTTCCTGCTCCTGTTGTACGAGCTGCTGATAACGTCCCAGATGTTTTCGCTCTGATTGTGTTGTTCGCGCCGCAGACAGCCGGACGGCGAGGACCCACACAGCTCACGTTCTTCTGCTGGTGGATGGAAGATTAGGAATGACAGGATTATGATGAAAAGAACAACAGTACTGACTGAATTATGTTAAACAGAGCTGGAGGAGACAAACCGCTGACACTTGGCATTCTTCACCGCGTGAACTTCATGAGTGTTTCCTGTCATCGGCTAGATCACCTACTTGTTAATTGGGGCAAATCCTAACTAGTTTTGTTGGATCTGGGGCACTGGCAGGGAGGACTACAGATGGGATTGGCTGAGCTATTTCTTCGTTTTCCTCCTCATCCCATCCATTGTTTGTCTGTTTGGATTTAATCCAGCGCCGTGTCCCCGTCCTGCCTCTCTTCTGTCAGCTCCTCTGAGAAATCAGAGCTTCTGTTTGTTGAAGTCTGCTGTCTTATCTCATTCCCCTTACAAACCCCCACCCACCCGACCACCCAAAACGAACGGTGAACACGGTGCGAGCAGCATCCCTGCACGCCATGGTGCTGCTTTCCCATTCAACGTTAAGGCAGCAGAGCCCAAATTGCCCTCTGATAATCCCAACACTGACGGCACCTCTTCTGAAGAAATGTTGGCTGACGGCAAAGCGGAGGAGGAGAGATGGAGGAGGGCGCAAGATAAGCTTATGACATGAGATATCAGCCACGTGAGGAAGGATGCTCGCTTTCACTGCATCAGAATTTGGGCCGTATCTCAGAGAAACACACCTCGCCATCAAGTCAGCCTATTGGTGCTGGAATCCTTAATTCTTTTCATTTTCATGTGGTTCCTGATACCAGCAGTAAAAAGAGCAGATGTGGCGAAAACATGGAATATAAATCCGATCCTTAGAAATGCAACATCATACAGGGGAAGTTTAGATTGTGGAAGTTTAGATTGCGTCGGTTTAAGTCAGCAGCTCTCATCATAAGTGGATTTTCCAGCATTAACGATCTGCTGTATCACTGTTTTCTGCTCAGCATCGCTGCCTCAAACAAAAAGACGCCCTGAGTCCCAGTCCCAGCACTGCTGGACCAGTCACCACCAGGGGTTTGTGTCTGGACCCACTCTTCACATCCACTAGAAACCACACAAACATGCGCTGAGATGAGCACCATTAGTTACAAAAGAACCTGGCAGAATCCAGAGTCTAATGACTTTGCCCAGGCACGTGCAGAGCTGGATCGGAGAAAGTATATATTTTTTCTTCTTTCGTGCCTGATGGGAGTCGCATCAATACAGGACAGAAAGCCTGCCATGCTCAGATTCAGTGCCCAGTTAATATTTGAAATAAATATTGGCTTGTTTTGAGGTTGTTTTTTTTTTTTTTGCTAGAATTCATAAGCGCACATAAAACCAGGAGATAATCTCCTGGAAAAGTATATGGAGAAATATGATGGTATATGATGGTTAAACAGTCTTGCAGCTGCATGGATGTATTGTTCACGATAATTGTGAAACTACTGACTGAGATAATGCTCTTTACCACCCCTGCACATCTCCTACCGTCCTGCTCCTGTCTGACTGAATGAGTCAGTTCTGAGTCGTCTGAGTCATGCAGCTTGGAGTCACAGAAGATCGTGTCTGTCAATCACCCACAGATGCCCCCCCCCCCCAGAAAACCTGTGTTCAAAGCCACAGATGCTGATGATGTGCAGTAACGTGTTATCAGAGGGCACAAGGACACGCATTGATGGGATTTATAGTGTCTTGAGGCTGAGATGAAATGTGATGCTCACCAGTCACCTTTGTCCTCTCATGCTGGGGGAGGAGAGGAAGTGTGATCCACTCCTGTTACTGCCTCCTGAAGGCAGCTCAGTCACGTTCTAGCTGATTAACTAAATTTGACAAAATTCTGACATTAGTTTTGTTTGTCTGCTCAAGGCCTTATAGATTTCACACCCGGTCAGACAGAAACACAGCAATTAGCATGTCAAAGTTTACAAGAGACGCGTTTGTGATTCAACAGCACAGATGGGGGGGAAAAACTGAGATGAGTGATTATGGTGGTGTAAACAAAGGAGTGGAGGTGAGCGAGGGGCTTGTTGCATCCTGCTTTCACACAGTCCCGTAAACTGCTTTATGGTGGGAGGGGTGGGATGTGTGGCTAACACGCTTCTTCTCATATACACACCCAAAGCCAAAATACACACTTAAGAGATTCCGTCAACCTATAGGGAGTCATTTGCGCTTGTGGGAGGCTTTTATGGGCCGTTACGAAGGCGGCTCACTCTTCCTGGAAAAGCATTGGTATCTTTTGATCAAATTCTACTCCACTCTGCAGTTGGCTGCTTCCTATGAACTGTGGGCTAATTATGGTGTGTGTGTGTGTGTGTGTGTGTGTGTGTGTGTGTGTGTGTGTGTGTGTGTGTGGAGGTGGGCAGAGACCTTTCTGGTCATGATTGATTGTCATCTTGGTGGATTATTGAGTTAACAGTGAATGTGATATGGCTTACACCAGCAGCTCGGAGTCAAGAATACACACACCGTACGCTGGCCCCTCATTCCTATACATACGTCTACAGGAGTCAATTCCTGGGGACATTATTTTAGGGAAATATTCAGCGCTGTGCATAGAGAATGTCTGTCAGCCTAGTGTTGTCGCAACACAGGAATTTCCTGTTTGGATTTCACACCTTGAACAATCTGAACAATTCCACTGAGTCAGCTCAGTTCTGAGCATCTTGTGTCTCAAACACGCACAAATGTTCATTTAAATGGTTATTACGCTCAGCAGTCACATGAACTACAGCTCTCCCGGCAGCTCCTCGTGTATGTTGGCCATGATCTGACTAAAAGATATATGACTTTTCTGACCATATTCATTCTCTATTAGTCCTTCTATCCAGAAGATGGATGGCAGCCATTTAGAAGGACAGTTTGGTGACTGTCATCCTACAGGCCTTGACAAATTTCAATTTTTTTTATTTCACTCCAACTGTACATTTATTGCTCATAAAGGCACCTGAGTTGAGGGGTTGTTGCCCTGCAACAACTGCTCATTGTTAATTATCCCTCAGTTTTTGATCATCTCCCACCCTTGCCTGTCATCGCTTTGCACGGCTATGTGCTCAGCGATGCGTTCCTCCCTCCTTCATACATCATCTTCGGCTCGGTTGGTTGGAAATGACATGTCAGCACACGACGGATAACGCCATTTGTCTGAGACACACCAACACTGACTGAACTGGGGATGGAATGGATTTGTGCAGCAGAATGCTAATTAAAAGGTTAGCATGCTACAGCCATCTGCGTATATCCACTCAAACCACATGCTAATTGAGTTAATGGACTTGGTTAGATGTGGGTTTTTTAAATGTTTTAAAAGGAAATCAGTTGAAGTGAAATAATATTGGTAGCCAATTAATTTTTTTTTTAGCCTGAATAAACAGTTAACTGTCAATGTAGTGAGTGCAAAAGGTCAGCCTGTCTGGGAGAAAACCGCAGAACTCAGATTTTCATTATCAAAGATTTGAATTTGAGCTTGCTTACTGTTTATGAGTGCATATTTTAATAAGCACCAAAGCTTACGGTGGGTCATTGTCTTCTGTGTTCCCAGAACATTGACATTCCTGGAGGTCGTTGGCGGAAAAGGCTTCAAACGTTGAGCTCCTCCTAAACTCAGCAGGCTTTGAATAGATGAATCTGCCGTTGTTTGTTTTTATGAGTTCCAGTCTTCACCTCTGGGCACTTTCACAGTCTGAGAGGGAACGCTCAAGCTGCTACTGTTGGCTCGCTGGTGTCGGGTTGTTATCTGATTGCCATTAAAGTGTCTGAGAATTATTAGGCTGCCAAATTTCTAGGGCTGTTTTATGTACTCCGTGCATGGGTTCTAATTCAATATTGATACTGACTTTCAGTCTGATGCAGATGGAAACAGCATGACGGTCTTCTGCTGGGTTCTTTATTCTTTTTTAGTTCATAGCCGCAATTTCTGTTTTATATCCAGCTCTCATCATGAAAGATTCAAAATTATCTTCTTTTTTTTTAGGTATTGGCTTTAGAAAGACAAGTTTTTGACTTTCTGGGCTACCAATGGGCTCCCATCCTTGCCAACTTCGTCCACATCATCATCGTCATCCTCGGCCTCTTTGGAACTATCCAATATCGACCGCGTTACATCGTGGTGGTAAGTCATAACAAGACATCCTTCCACATAATTCTGCCCCCTCACACTTTTAATTAAGCAGAGTGACATCATTTTATGTGATTCAGCTTGTGCGTCTGACCAGACATGTTGTTGCCTTTCTTCGACACTTTCTTGTTTACTGTCCGACAGCCTCAGATCCCGCTAACCCCAGGGTAATTAGGGATAATTATAGAGGCTGAGGGGTTGGGGGAATAAGGAGCTTGTCTTACTTGTACTTAGTATTGAGTTTTTGGACAGAGAAGGTCATTCTTGTACAATTTGTGCTTCTGATGCTGAAATGCCGCTGAACTAATGTTTTAGATTGATTGGAATTAGAATTTTAAAGCATTTTTGTCATGTTTTTTAATGTGAATGCACATCTGATAACTGCATATATAGACATGAAGCAGGAATTAATGGAAAGACTGTAAGTGAAGCTGTTGTCTCATGTCAGGTGGAAAATGGGTGAATAAAAGCTTCATGATTCACCGTGCATGTTTGTATCAGTAGGCTGTTTTTCCCATCTGCTCTTCATATGAAACGCTCAATTAATGACGAGTCAGAAGATTTCAGTCTTCACCACGACGACACTCTCTGTCAGCAAATAGCTCCGCGTGTGTCTACAGTTTGCTGTGTG
Organism: Pao palembangensis; assembly: GCA_015343265.1. Taxonomy (NCBI): domain Eukaryota; kingdom Metazoa; phylum Chordata; class Actinopteri; order Tetraodontiformes; family Tetraodontidae; genus Pao; species Pao palembangensis. The sequence goes on from CM027090.1 coordinate 10,698,411, forward strand.
GCTGCGGGAATTTATAAATGGTTGGAGTTGTGAACTTAATTCAGCCTTTTAAAAAAGTCCCACAACGCCCCCGAGGCTCAGACAGGCTCGCTGTACTCCAGCACGTTATACACGCAACATCTCAGATATGAGTTTGATTGTTTGTGAATGTGTGAGAGGATGCTAAAACCATCGGAATCAAATTAATTCAACCAGTTGTTTTTTATTTATTTTTTTTTTTTTCAGTCAAATAGCATCTTTTCCATTAATTAATCTGTGCTCGTCTCCACCCTCTAGTACACAGTATGGGCAGCTCTGTGGGTGGCCTGGAACGTCTTTATCATCTGTTTCTACCTGGATGTAGGGGGCCTGTCCAAGGTGAGACTCCTGAAAATCTCAGTATTTTGTCTTGATGTGGCTGTACAGTGTTGAATTGTTTGGTTGTAGGCTGGTGAAGAAGAAAAGAAAAGAGTGGTTGCACACCTTCACCCTAATCTATCCAGATGTTAGTGCCAGCTGTGCACAAACCATTTAGTAATAAAAGGATCAGGTTTATGAGGAAAAGAGTTTCATATAAAATTAGTCTGTGTCCATACTGATTTTAAAGATCAGTTTCAGGAAGACTTTTTATTATTCTTACTAACTGCTGACCGACTGTTTTACTGTGCTAACAGGAATGCTAAGGTTGTAACTGCAGACATTACATATTTGTAACTGTCTGCGTCAACGTCTGTGGCCTTCTCTCCTGTCCTCGCCCCACTTCACCTCACCGCTGATGGAAACCTTCCCAAGTTGTTCTGTTGAATATCAGGAGAAATGAATTCATGCAGCCAGCATTCATCTCATACCAGTTCAGGCGTGATGAATTTCTGAAATATCTTCCCAAGCTCTGATGACTTTGCAATTGTGTGACACACCTCGCCTCTCTCAACTGTGACAGCCTGTCGCTACATATGTTGGTGTTCGTTGGCTGTGTGCGGCTGTATGTTCCTGCACGATTCCTCCTAGAATAATGAGGCTTGTAGGGGCCAGCTGCTGGGGTTGGGGCCGGGGCTGGGCATTAACCTGACAGATGGAGCCAGCCTGGGCTCCCAGCTCTGCATATGGTGGCCAGGAGAAAAGCTGGCTAATGGTACACGCACGACATGCACACGCACACACACGCACACACACGCGCAAACACTCATCACAGAACTAATCACGCAGGTTTCTGTTGTGGGTCTGTTGTTGTATATTAATGCGTGATATTGCCGATTTTAGCTTGTTTCTTTTGTGCTACATGGGTGTGTGATCACACATTAACCAGTGACGAAGCCCTCAAAATGAGGGGGCTGTGCGTTGGACTCACACCCCGCATGCTGTCACCTTCTATTGATCCTTTATCCCATCCCCCCATGGTGCAAGACCAAGTGACAGACAGAGCCCTGCCATTCAGCATGCAGACCTCCAACTTATAGCCGCTCTGCAGTGTCTATTTGCAAAATATGATGAAGAATGTAGAAAAGCAGTGAACATGTATCCACAGTGCTTGCTTTAACGCTTTCAGACTGAGTAAATATCAAACTGGCTGATCTCTCACTGCTCTTAGAATTAAATGCACCGGCACGTTTTTTTTCTAAACCTGAATACTTTAAATTGGATGGTTTGAGGGTGACATATTTTTCACAGCCAGTATAACATGAGATAAAAAAAATGTCTGTATGCATGTTATAAAATCCACAATTTTATAATTTACAGGTCAGATGACATAATTGGAAGAAGCTTCACCTTTCTGTACTGGTTGTGTGCATTTACAAACATGCCTAAATGGCACATTTAGGCAATTTAAAGTCTTAATTTGAGGGAATAAGCATTGATAATGAGAAGAAATGTAATTCCTAATCGTAAAGAAGGATCTTCTTTGTTAACATCTACAGAGAATGACCTTCAGCCTAAACTTATTTTTAGACTGGATTGCAGACAGTCCCTGCACACTCCCTGCCTCCTAATTTAATATAAAGCAGCTCTGTCTGTGCACATTTTTAAAATATTCACATCAGAGACAGAAATGTCTGTATTTCAGTAGTGAGTTATCGTTAAATTTGATATTGAATTTTTTTTTTTTTTAACTTAGCCTTGAATGTATGATGCTATAGGTTTGATATTTTCCTTTGGTATTCACAGTGCAATAATAACACTCCTGGCAGTAAGTTGCCAAAAGCTTCTGGAATATTGATTTATTGAGGTGCTCGGATAGAGGCGGTTTCCATAGCCCTCGGGCTCGATCATTAGCCTTTTACAAGTCATTCATCTTCCCAAACTGACGCATTGACCTTCAAACGCCCTTGTTTTGCAACCTGCGGGGTGACTGAGGAGAAAAATGGAGGCAGCGAGTGATAATATGACGAGTGATTGACATGGATGAATGGAGGGGGGCTCAGCTTTAAATGGACCCCTGCTGCCGTCATTGCCTCTGACTGGACAGATGTGCTGGTATGAACCCAGACGATGTTGACGTATGAGCAGAGGTGGACTGGAACCAGAGATGCTTCCTGACAAGGGTCAGCTCTGTTAATAATGCATGTCTTGTCACCGCGGGGCAGATGCGGGGTTAGATTGCTGTATTAGGGTATTGATTAGTGTGAGCTTCTCCACATCTGTATGTGGGGGCTCGTATGGTTTTCAAATGGCCTCGGCAAGCATGACCTACATGTCAATTGTTCTCAGTCTCACAGTTTTAAAACTTTTCCAAGATTAAACATCTATCATTCACCTCTGAGTGGTGGAAGAGAATCGTTTCTGAGTGAGATCACATCTCTCTTTCTGTCTCCTTTCAAACTTTTGGGTCTTCATATTATTTTTACAGACCTAACCTCAGTGGCTCAACCTTTAGTGATATTATTAGTTTTTGAAAACGTAGATGAGGGAAGAAAATATCAACAAATCCAATAAAAATCAAACTTATACAGTACTCTGCTGCGTGTGGTGCATCTCTTGGGATGGATTAATCTATCAGATGACATTGACTCAGACTAAAATATCTCGGCTGAACCCAGTCGATTAAGTTTAACGACTTGCTTACTTTTCCTCTGGCACTTTTGTGAAACATCTAGATAAAGTGATTGATTCTTGTGAAAGTTGTTGGAAGTTTTAATGGCCCCTGCGTAAGTATTTACCAATAACAACCGTCAGCTTTTGACGTTTTTTTAATTCCGAGAAGGGTTGATTCATCTTTAAACCATGGCCTCCCCATTCTGTGGCTACAGCGGCAGTTTTTTGTGCTCTTGATCAATTGTATTTGGTGGTCGGAGGTGCGTCATCTTCCTCCTTTACTACTAAATTTCCCTCATTTATTTATTGCCCGGTTCGAAATCTGGGAAAACAAAAACGGTCCTTCACTTTTGTCCACTTGTACCTTTCAGGACAGTGACCTTTTGACCTTTAACATCTCCGCCCATCACTCCTGGTGGGGTGAACACGGGCCTGGCTGCGTCAGGAAAGAGATGCCTCAGGCTCCAGGGGTCCGCACCACAGAGAGCCAGTCCTACATCACCGTCATGGGCTGCCTCCTGGACTACCAGTACATCGAGGTTGCACACAGTGGTGCACAGATCCTTGTGGCTGTGAGTACACGTGAAAAATGCAAATACACATGCACCACACATGCATGAACACGCAACAGGAACTCATCACGTTACACTCTTAACCTCAGAAACAACCAAGATTTCCCTCTTTTCTCCGCACAGAGGCCACCGCAACCATTATTTTGTCCGTCGGAGTCTTTCCACTGTTTCAGATATTGAATGAGAAATTGATCCGTTATTTTGTCTGGCTGAGAATTGGCCCCTCCAGCTGCTAACTGGTTACTCAAACACAGGCAGGGCTGGTACTGTTCCCCTTTGTGCAGCTCTGTTTGAGTACACCAGAAACTCACAGCCTGCCAGCATGTACATTTGCACACGCTCATGTAGAACCGACTCTCCCGCTGTTGGACCAGGGCCAGGACCTTCTCCAGCTCAGCAGGCACTTGTGCTCAGACATGAGCGCTACACACATTAGCACTCAGTGGTATTGAGCTACACACACACACACAGATCGCAAAGTCACTCGCACCGCTTTTTCTTGTTGTTAATAGCTGAAGGAGGCGACGCTTGATTACAGCAAAACTCACAATTTGAATTATTGATTGAAATTCCCATCTAAACTAGCAGGTTGGGAAAAGTTGCCTGTCTAGATGGCGTCACATTAACCAGCTGGTTGGAAAGCAATGTTGCTGTCATGAAACGTGGCCTCTGTTGTAGATCAAATAAGTATATTATGATTTTTGAGTTATATTGGCCACAGTTAACTGCATGCCTGGCTAATTAGAAAACTAGCAGCGTTCCCAGTATTAAAAAGTCCTGGACTGTACCATTGTGTGGAAGATGTATCACATCTCTCTCTCTTTTATAGAAGCCCATTAACTATATTCATTCTTTTCCTTAGCATGCAATTGATAGATGGAAGGTTTTTTTTTTTGGCCAGGACCTTTACATGGTACGAACCACCCAAGCATTCAACAGCAATCCCACAGGGAAATCACAGCTAAAATCCTAGCATCATTTTGCGTGCATCCTTGCCTCCTCTCGGGCTAAAAGCAGAGCAGCGCTGCAGAGAGCAGGCCCCTCGAGCCTGGTCTTCAGTGGCCACAAGGGTCCAACAGAAAGTAGAAGCAAGGGATAAAATACAATAGGACAGGGGGCGTTCTCTTTTGTCTTTGTTCTGGGGCTCCAAGGTTGCTGTGAGAGACCATTAAAAATTTAGTCTGCACTCTGAGCTGTACGTTTCATTAAGATGAAAAATGCAGGTATGTTGTCCAGCAAGGCTGACATCACCCTCATCTGTCTGGATTCAACACGGATGAGAAATAAGCTGTCTTTGGTCGGCCCAATGATGCTGCCACTGCCCACGAGCCACTTTACGGTTTTAAAAGATGAGCTGGAGGTACAGCCAACCTTTTCAATGTAGAATAATCTATTATTTATTGATTCTTCAAGAAGGGAGATATTCTTCTCCTTTTTCAAGTACTTTGTTGCCTTTGGTTCAACACAGCTTGCACATCCATCTGCAGTGAAAGTTGCTGTTGAAGAGTTCTGCTATTGGAATAACAAACAATTTCCAGTGTAGTCAGCAGAAAACCCACCCAAAGTTTTTCCCCCCTTTTTGCTCTTCTCCTTATCCTGTCTGCTTTCTTTTCTTTTCTTTTTTTTCCTCCTGTGTGCTTCCTTTACTGTTAAATAAAACAGTTTAGTCTGGGAAAAGCTCTCTGAGATGAGGGGGAGGCAGCAAATCTGGGGGGAAGGTATGAGACAAGCAATGGGAGATTTGCAGTGCAAGATTTGATATTCAGTTTACAACTGTAGACATGACTTTCTTTGTGAACTTATATGGTAGTAACCTGTAAAGCAGACACACACACACACACACACACACACACACACACACACACACGGATGTATCATATCAGTTAACTGCTTTACTGCTGCCACGGGCTGTTGTGTTGCCTGTAGTCTACAGGAACAGAGGACTGAAGGAAGGATTGGGTGGAAGTTGATAAAGGGAAGAATGGAAAACTGCGTCATTCTCTCCTTTTTTCCATCCAGTCACAGTCTCCCTTTCCTGCCACCATCTTTGACCCTCGTGCCCACCCAGCTGCGTTGCCCACTTTCCTGTCTGTATTTCTGTGTTTGCCCATTTTTGTCATTTTAGCCAGACACTAATGTGTCACTCTGCTGACACTATGAAAGGGGGTTTGTTTAATGTCAGGGGCCAGGGTAATATGGGGGGGAGGGGGGGTTAAACGAAAGCCTCTGGTTTATTAGAGTCCTTGTGTTGGGTACACCCCTGTGATTACAGCTCGGGACTCCGTCTCCCTTCAGGGCTTGTTCTTTGTGTTTTGTGGTCACTGAGGTTCGCTCAGTTCACCATGATGAAAGCATGACACCCCCCCGCCCCCAGCCTTGGAGCAATCAGGGTGATTCCAGATTCTGCTTCCGGCACATATCTGTTTGACTTAAATGTGTATTTTCAAAGCTTTATGAAGTCCAAGCATAAAGTAACGTAGTCTTGCATAAAACAGCATTAAGCACCACTGCAGTACGTCAGCTCTTCCACTGCACTGTTGCAGCACTTTTCTTTTGAAGATTTTGGGATTATGATGCAGGAGCGAGATGCTTTTTAGGTGTGCTGGCTGCCACTGACGACAGGCATGAGAAAAACCCCAAACCCATAAGAAGGAATTAGTCTGCAGCGTTTTGTGTCAGGCTACACGCCGAACATCACAAACCCACGACTGCCCGCCATCTCACTTCAAAGGCCGCCTGCGCCGAGAGCTGTAATTGTTAATCTGTACAGAAATGGATTTCCTCAGATTAATTTTGTGCTAATATTTGGACTTTGTGAGTAGGCAAGAGGGAACAGAGCACAACTTTAAAGTAAAAACAAACAGCATTAAAGAAGTAAACCTTCTACAGCAGTATTTCTGTTTCACACTCATTTGTTTTCTTAGAAGACCCATTTTTCTTGCTCTTTACTAAATTGAAAGCACATGATCCTCTGTACTTTGCTAGAGTATCCTCCTTTGTGTGTGTGTGTGTGTGTGTGTGTGTGTGTGTGTGTGTGTGTGTGGTAATGTTCTTGGATGGCAGCATCGTCTGACTTCCACCTATTTGATGTGGATGATGCAAAACAGCACACACTTAACAACCCATTTCATGGCGTATACCTCTGCGTGCGTTCGTGTCCTTCGAGAGGGAGTTTGGGAGATCAGAGCAGGTGGGTGTAGTCTCTACAGTCACCATCTCCTCCTGTTTTCCTCATTAAACATGCAGCTGCTTAGACACACAAAAAAACCACACATACACACACGCACACACCTAATTTTCAGCTACAGACGTCCCTCCTGATCGTGAGGCAGAGTCCAGCGTAATTAACCTGCAGAAGACATCTGTGCAGCCCCCTCTCCCTTCCTCTTTATTGGTCTAATTATCATCTATGTCGATGCATTTTTACCAATGAATTCATTTCATTTTGCACACCTAATGATTAATTTCGTGTCACTTTGGGGAAATTGGTGGGCTGTTACGACCGACTCAGCCCCAGATAGCTTTTATAACATTATGACACAGAAAAGATATAATGACTCCCAAGTTTGCAAGATATAATGAAGTGAAGACTTCAAAGTTCTGATGGTGGAAAGATTGTCCTATGGGTGGGGGCACATTTTGGAGCAAGTGTGCATTTTCCAGTGGGACTGGAGTATTCAGTCAAGCTGACCTTCATTAGCCTATGCAAATGAGAGTAACACGTCTTTTTTTTAGTTCAGCAGCAGGACACCCCTCCTCCCCCACTCCCCAACTGCTTTTGGCTTTAAACTTTCCCTGCTCATTATCTGGGAGAGTGAAAACAGATAATGCTGAGCCATCACAAACACTGCCTTCAGTGTCCTCCATGTCAAAATAAATTTTAAATGAAGGCCCACCAGAGGGAATCGTTGCGTTTGAAGTTTTCCCCACATCGAACGCTCAACTTACCCTGTGCACTTTTCACTTTTCCTGCCTTCTTGCTTCCTTTTACCACAGTTAACTCCTCCATCACCTGCAGGGAAGGTGGTGGAACTTGCTGTCAGGAAAGCAAAGACAATAGAGGACAATGTTAATTGACTTTGAGACACATCTAAAGAGACTAAAATAGAACAAAAGTTAATAGAGGAAGTGTTGACAGCTTGATAAGTTGACTTTGGTGAAGCATGGCATAACAGACAGACTTATTAACCCTCAGGGGACAGGTGAGGGCTTCATAATCTTAATTAATTTGACACAAGCTTGTCAAATAACCTTTGAACTCAGAGAGTGCAAAAGAGTGATTTATAGCCGTTTAATATGCAAGCGGAATTGTCACTTTTTATTAAGGTTACCGACCTGTGATGGCTTCCAGCAATAAAAAGGAAAGAAGTCCTTCAAAGGTGTCATTTGTTCCCTGAACGTCACAACAAAGGTATTAAACCCATGAAAAAGACAAACTATTAAAATGTAAAGTCGGCACGGTGAAATATACGCCTCGATGTTGCTGTCAGCAGTAAGAACTGACGAGTGGAACTGAGTGACGGCTTCTCATTGCCGAGCAGTGACAGAAGCGTTTCTTCCTGATGAAAGTGATTTCTTCGTATATCCACTGAGTCGGATTAGTCTGTTCACAGGTACGAAATAAAAATGTGCAGTGAAGTTAAAATTAGCCCCAACGTATGAGGGCACATCTTTCTGCCAGCCTGGTATTGGGGGGGGAGAAAACTCAAATCAAGCTCCAGCAGACGCCGGACAATATTTCATTTTTACCGGAATGTTGTGTAAATGTGATCATATGCTTTCATAACCCAAACGACCTACAGGTCTTTGGCCTAAACGGCATACTACAGTGATGCCCAACCACTCAAATAACTGGCACTAATGTCTTTGGCCGAGTGGTCAAAGAGATCCAGAATTATGCAGAGATATTATCTAATATGAGCACACATTGTGCACAAAATACATACACACTCACATGGACAGAGTCCAGTGAAAACTTTTGAACGCAGCTCTTGACACCCTGGTTTAGGCTTGACAAAGGCTTGATTTATATGCTAATTTCCATCCATTTCACTGCCTCTGTAATGGAGAGATCAGCAATTAGGACATGTAAGGCAGGAAAAAAACCAGATGGGTTGTTTCTTATCCAGCACAGGTAGAGACGCACCCGTCATTTTATGTGTTCTTCCATAAATGAAACGCGTAATCTGAACTGAAGTTACTTTTAATCTCTTCTGCCCGTGAAAATGAATCACGCCATGCACGTGTGGGCCCAAACACTGATTTTAATTGGCATGGCATCGTGCCACATGATGGATGTCTGGCTGGGTAGAGAGAGAGAGAGAGAGAGAGAGAGAGACTTTTTCAGGCTCTGTTTTTGAGTTGATGACAGCCATCTGCTGTTTCCACAGGCTATTCTCAGCGCTGTGTTCTGGTATCGTCCCTGTGTCTGCAGCTCTCTGCACACATAAGTCACCACTGCATGTGAATGCAGACCACCCCTCCACCACTGTAAATCTTACCAGCATGGATTTCACACCAAAGCTGCAAAGCTCATGCTGACACTTTTAACGTCGCAGTAGATTTGTAGCGTTTTTTTGAACGTACACACAACCATTCAGCCAGAAGAGCTGAGGGAATTTTTCCACTGTTAACGCAGTGTTTTAGACGGATTATACTGACGACAGTGGCGAGACTGCACCATGAAGAATACCCCTGATCAAATCAGTGATGCCCTAATGTGTTCCAAAACGTGAGACAAAATGCCATAAATGTTTGCTTTGTCAAAACATCAAGAAGTGTGCTGTGTAGTTCCTGATTATTGCAACTGTTGGTATTTTTTTTTATCCAAGAATTGGTGCTCAGGTTAGCGTTGCATCACCTAGCCACCAGCAGGTTCCTGAGAACAGGCAGCTGCCTCCCCTTAAGTCAAAGTGGCATCACAGCAGGAAGATGCTCCTGTTCCAGATGTTCAATGTGAGCTGTTTATCAAAGCACGCGCCGTCAGACATCTAACCTCTCTTGTTTGCTTGTATGTTGCAGCTCCTGGGATTCGTGTATGCCTGCTATGTTGTCAGCGCCATCACTGAGGAGGAGGACAGTTGTGAGTGGCTTTACACACACACACACACACACACACACACACACACACACACACACACACACACACACACCACTGGACCTGAAGAGATCTGGGCCAGCTTCATCTGACCCCTCCCACAGTCTCACCCCAGCCTCCCCCCCTGTTTTTCCCCATCACTCTGCAGAATTTTCAAAGGGAGCGTGTGTTCCCTCTACACACATCCTTCAGCTCCCTCTTCACCACAGCCACTTGTACTCTCTTTGCCTTCATCCCTGCTCTTTAACAGCCTGTGTGGTCCTTCCTATTGTCCAAAATCCCCTTTAATGTACTCCGGTTTTCACTTTTCTCACTTTCTTCCCTCCACGTGCCCCCTGTCTGCAGCTCCAGCTGTCCTGGCTGGTCGGGTTGTGTATTTGCAGGCTGCAGAATTGCGCCTCCCCCTCCTTTGATTATTATCCCTAAAGCACAAATAGATGCTGTGTTAAGAATAAAAAGAAACAAGCCACAAAAAGAGGAAGAAACCAGAGATCCTGCTGGTCTGACCTCAGGTAACAGGTCAGAGGTCATGATGGAGGTTAGCCAGTCAGAAAGTTGGGAAAAACCTTAATAAACAGGGTCAGCAAGCATCATAAATATTTGATCGGCTCCACAGGAACCTTCAGGAATGTATAAGGTCTTCATGCGTGAAAATGTGGCTTTGCAGACTTCAGCCCTGTAAGTTCCAGACGTGTCTGGAACCAAACTTCATGTGAGGATTAACGGAGGCTAAATCGCTGACTCCTATGTATTCACACCACTTGTGAAGCACGGCAGAGCTCCTGCGTGTGGTCCCAGAGACCAGTGACATAAGAAGTGGTTCTTTAACTGTCACATACCAGAAATTCACTGGTTGGAAGTGGTTTACATTACTACCTGACCCAGGACCATTCAATCACCAGTCAACCCTAAGTAATGCCTGGAGGGTATTACCATTCCAGCACATGCCGGCACAGTCTAGTTAGTGCATCAAAAGTAGTTAGACATGGACAAACATCTGTCCAGTACTACCTAACATAAAAAAGTCCAATAGTCATTGTAAAATATTTTTAGCATATTTATTTCAATGGATATCGAATCTTTCATTCATTTTCATAGCATCATGCAATTTGCCGTGCAGGAGAGATTTCAGCAGCTGGGTGTTAAACACAGAAGCTTGTTCAGCACTTTTTGTCTGATCAAGGCTAAAATGATGCCATCTCACTCACAGCTTCAGCCCCTTTGTTATTTTAATCAGCCCTTAGCCTGCACGTATGCATACACATGGAGCCAGGTGCACACACTTAGTTATGCACCAACACAAGCGCTCCTCATTTCCCCTTCTCATTTGATGTGGAGATAAAAGTGGATATCTGCACCGAATCCCCTAAAGCATCTTCCCTCGCATTCATTTCTAACTCTCTTGACCTAAAATTGTGAATCTAAATCATATTTCAAAATGTGTGAATACAAAATCTCAACTTTTTTTCTCCCGTCCTGATTTTCGAGCTTTATCGAGATCTCTCCGTATCAGCCTGATTAACTTTGCTGGTCATTAACTTGATTGCTCAACAAGAATTAGAGGAGTGGAAGCCAGAGAGAATGTAAGACAAGAAGGAGAGCCGAGGAAAGGTGTGTCTGAGCGGGAGGTGGCATGGAGTCTTGAACAGTATGAGACAAGATGAGCTTCTCACAAATAAGGAGATAAGACAGTTCCTCTCATGCTGAACGCATCCTCGCTCTCGAGGGAGAAGGGCAGTTTTGAGTGCTCACACTAAAGAGTAACAAAATAAAACACACACACACATTCATACACCCATGAGAAGCCAATAAGACACAGTAGATAGAAAAACAAGCTCCGTATAGCATCAGCTCATAGTTTCACATGGCTTTCAGGCTATATTGCTGAGACTGTGTTTACAGTTACTGTACCTGGTCTTTTGATGCAACTTCCCCTCTTCTATTATTCTGTAAGGACGCCTGTGTCCACGGTCTTAAAAAGTGCCTGTACCCTGCATAGGTCTGTGTTTTATGTGTTTCTGTGTGAATTTATTACACATTTATCAGTGTGGAGCAGACACGCAGACAGAGCAAGGGGTGAGGAAAATCCTCTTTGTAAAGTAGGTCATGGAGTTAGAAACCTAGTGTCCGGATAAAGATGCTTTAGCATGTCTGCTAATTATGCAGCCACCCTCTGCTGAGTCACATCTCCAGAAAAAAATGAATGGATGGACAGATACATGGATATACCACTAAAAATGTTTTCTTTGCCCTTGAGTGAAATTTGCCCTTCTTTCAATATATTCCTATTTGAAAGATTGTTTTATTTCATGTAATTGCTTGTAAAATAATTCAGAAGTGTGGCAACATGTTTAAATGAAGTAGTTTTGCCACACAGAATCATTGATTCCTCATTTCACGCTTCATAAACGGTAAAGGGACACGCTGGTGCAGTGGTTAGCTCATAGCACACAGGCTCTAAAAACTTTCTCTCTGGCTCTGTTTCTGTCTGTTTCCTCTTCATCATCTTCATGTTGCTTTATTCCCTCTCTCAGACCCTGATTTTCCCTTTTATCTCTGCATTATTTCACTGTCAGAACTCAGTGTCCACTGCTGAAGCTCTGGAAACAGACTCTGGATCTGGTCTGGTTCACAAGATGTCCTCAATCCCCCCCCACCCCAGCCCCCCAACCAGTTTCCATTTGATTCAGAATACAATCGTCTTTTGTCAGCTCCATATTCAGGCCTCATCCACTGACCTGCATACCAGAATGCTGCTGTCTGGACCACCAGTAAGCAGAACCGCATTCATATTATTCCAAGACAGCAATCTGATTAAAAAAACTACACTTTTTTGGTCGTAGAAAATCTGTCTGAAAGGTTTAACATAAAAAGTGTTTTGACCTGCAAAACGTAACACTTGGTGACTGTGGGTAGTGACTGTTCTTAATGCTGATGCTAATATTAAAATGCTTGATTTCAAATCCAAGTCACACAAGATTGCATTTGTGAACTCCTCGGCTGCCTATTTGACCTGCCCAGGAGTCAAACCTTTACCAAAGTCAGTAGAAATAGTAAAAAGAAACAAATCATCAGACATCTGTCGTGATATTTTATTTTGCCTCAGACTGACAGGCGGGCCGACGCTGTCATCGCTACAAGTGTCTGCTCATCTAAAAATGGCAGATATCATTTTCATGTGACTAGATTTTGCTGCAGCTTTTGTTGTGGCGGGGGTTCGGATCCCCACTTGGTCATAATGACAAAATCACCAACACCGAACTGATCGGGAAAGAGCAGAGCAAGGCGATCTGGTAAAGATAGAAATGTGCAAACCCAGGAAGAGGAAGAGGACTCGAGCCCCGGATCTCTGCACTCATCCTGTCCTCCCTATCAGTGTTCAGCAGACCCCCTCTGCCTTCGCTTATCAGGATGGGACTGATTTGACCTTGCTGTAGTTTCCCTGCCTGGATTGTCTCTGTTCTCTTTGCACCCAAGCTGTTGATTCCCTGAAAGTAACAGACCTGCTTATTACCTCTGCCAAGGGCGGTTATGCGACAGGACAGCCGGCTGTTTGTTTGTAGCCGCCGTTTGTCTGTCTGTGTGATTGTTGCTCAAAGTATGAACGGACTTTTATTACATTTTCATGAAATATTGGTAATGGGCCAAGGAAGAGATGATTACATTTTGGTGATTTTCCAGATTCCACAGGGACCTTTGATCTTTCAAAGATCAAAGCCAAGCTTTCAGAGTGCTTTTCTAGTTTATCTTTAAAAAAAAAAAAAAAAATGTATGCATTCTGGGCGTCTTCTGATGTTAACACACATCCTTTAACTTGCTTTTCTTTATTATCACCCCTGCATTCCTTTGTCTCCCTTGTGTGTTCCTCTTTGGGCACCGGCATGTTCCTGTCTCATGCTCGGTGGCCCTAATTTAAAATACACAGAGGCGTACAGCTTTTGGTGTCAGCGGCTGAAGGTCATCTCTGTTTCTGTGCGATAAAAACAGGCTATTTTGACAGCTGGCCTGCCTTCACCTGTTCCCGTGCTTTCCCTCTTACCCCGGGCAGATGCACAGATGGAAAAACACTTTCTATGAAGCTTGTGACTGAAATAACACATGAAAAGTCAGATGCATCCTAACACACATAGTGCTGCATTCATAGTTAAAAGCTTTGATGATCATTTATGGTGGTAAAATGTACCCAAAAAAGGATAAAAAAAAGTGCTGTCATTTTCTTCACTTTTCTGTTGTTTTCATTCCATTTCTCACATGTATTCTTTTAAATATCTTCATTTGCATTGTCTTTTTCTGTTATTGTCCTTTGATTTGCTCCATAATTCATGTGTTGAATCCTTTGATTTCAGTTGATTTTATTGGTGGATTTGACCCATTCCCACTCTACCATATCAATGAGAAATCATCTCATCTCCTCCTAAAGCCCATGTACCCGTAAGTACAAATTTGTCCTCATGCCACCGCATGTGTAAATGTCCCTCTGTGTTCCACATGCAGCAGCAAGCACATGCTGACATCCTTGTCTCCATTGTCCTGTACTATAAACACATCAGAAGTACTCTTTGAGATGGGAATATGATTAATAAATGTTCCTTAAAGGGGCTATAATTCATCACTAATAGTGAGTTTGCCTTTGGATTCTGTTCATATTTTCCTTCATAATTGATTCTGTGTCAGACTCAGAAAGCTACGGATATGGAATATGACGGCGACTATATTTGTAGGTGTTCGCACACTGCAGGTAAATGCTGATGGAAGTATATGGAAGAAAATCTGCCTCAAATTAGATTAATCTATTATGTTGTGCAGAGAACTTAATAACAGTGTGCCCTAAAAGTCACGGAATAACTCTCTGCCAATATGAAATGAATATTTTATTAGCTCTTTGACAGTTTAATCAGCTCCGTCTCTAATGGGAAGGACAATTTGGTCTCCCTGATACACCCAGTAGAGATTCACACAGGATGTGTCATGTGCAAGTGTGTATAAACTTATAAACTGACTTTGAATTGCCCAGTCATTGTTAACGCTTGATTTTTCTTTGTCCCTTTTCTTTACAGGTCTACATAAATAAGCAGGAATCCAACACCGGGGTGACACAGCATGTTCCCATGGTGACAACATGTTGCCACAAACATGTCGGCATGAGGATGTACCACGCATTTCTCCTCTTCTTAATTTCAGTACTTTAACCATGTCATTTACTGGTGCACTTCCCAGAAAAACCAACACTTTTTCACTTAGGGGATCTTTGTTTTCCTGGGAGAGATGAGAGCTTCATGGAAAGGAGGAAATTATAGCGTCCCAAAGCCCCACATTGATGTCAATAATGATTTAATACTTCCCAAGAACATGCATGTGTGTGTTACACATGCATTCACTGTATGTGTAATGAGGGAGTGTCCAGCATTCCCAGTCTGCGGTACTCTGTCTTAGAGTTATTGCCGGTTTGGCTCTGGGCTGCGGGGCTGAATTACAGTGGATCTTGTGGAATGAGCTATTGTGCTCTCCCTGTTTACTTTAGGCCAGGATCCGTGTGCATAAAGACACAAGCAAAGCAGGAAGGGAGGGAACAAAAGAACCAATCCTATGGGGGCATCGCTCAAAAATAGAGCTGGTAAAATGTAAAAGTGGGAATTGAGAGGCAAAGTATCAGGATTGCAAAAGAGAATAGACTTTTAAGAGGTTTTCCAACATATGTGAAGGGAACGTGAGTCTTAATTTAATTTCTGGGGTTTTACAGTATTATCACTTGTTTTCACCAACATTCAAGCAGTTATCTCAGAAGTGAGAAAAGGTTTTTGTTAGCAGAACACTGGAAGCTCAGTTTTACTTCAAGAAAAACACGATTTTTTTGTCTTTTATATCATAAACACCAGTAGTTGACTATACCTGACTGTCACCTGTCGTTTAGATTTTCTGTTTTGATTGTTGATTTTACAGTGTTAATGTTTAGATTATAATGGTTAAAATAATAAAAGCTTACCATATCCTATCCGTTTAAACAGAAAGCCTTTGTTAACTTGTTTCTTTCTTTGGCTCATTTTGACATCATGTTTTATATTCCAACTGGTAGTGTTTTGCCTTTGCAAATGTTAGGGCCTTTTCTTCTGAGTCAGATTACCTGACACTATTATTGTCTGTGTGGATCACTACTGCCCCCGGCTGTTCAAACGGTGTAATTGCAACTCACGCTGCAGAACCGTTGTAGCTTGTTCATGTTGCGTCTCCTGTTTTGACTATTTTTGTTTGTCTGCAGTAACGGGAAACTTGCGAATAGTGTGATTGCGTTGGGTATGTCAACATTTAGCAGCAGTTGACTTTTTTGTTTTGCTTTCTTTTAAAATGGGGGAATAGCCCTCCAGCAAATGTGTATAGTGTATTTTCAGTACATGTCATTGTTTTATTACAGTATTTCTTAGTGCTGAGTGTGAAACTGCCATCAAAAGAGTTGCAATCAAAAAAGTAACTAGGTGTTCCTAAGTCTGTGATTTGTTGTTCAGCACCTAAAATATCCCAGATTTCTCTGTGAATTTGATTGTATTTTTCCCCCCATTGCAAGATGCCACAACATGTAGTGACTGTGCACCACTTTAGAGCTCATCATTATCATGGAATGGTCTGTTTGAGTTTACAACCATAATTGACCTTAATCTCTGTGTCATTTCAAGTTTTGTGTGGGTCAGTTAACACAATCAGCATTAAAAGCTACTAAAATAGTTCATTTAAAACTAGTCTTCCTCTCAGTGCAATACAGTCCCTCTTGTAATCCCTGTAACTGGAATTGGTTAAAACCAGTTAGGGCTGCGGGTGTATTTGTTAGTCTCCAGCTGTTTGTAGATAATTTGTTTTTCTCTGTGTAAAGAAATTTTAAAAATGCTTATTTTTTTCTTTTATTTTGACCTGACAGTTGTGACTTCATTACGTAATTCTGTTTATCCAGAACTGTGTCGTGTGAACATGTAAATAAGTGTTTGTTAATAAAAGAATGTGTTCTTTTGTCATCTCTGCTTTTGTAAGTTGAACTCTTAGAAAATATGATGCAACAGGAACACCATCAAAAAGTGTTTTATTGCAATGGTTTTTGGTGGTTAGCCTCAGGACATGAAGGCACGGACGCTGCCTCGGATGACAGCCCTGCAGATGGGGCAGTGGCGCAGGCTGGTGGCACAGTCGCCACACACCACCAGGTGACCGCAGGGGATGAATACGATGGACACCAGCTTGTCCATGCAAACTTTACAGGTCCTCTCCTCCTGCAGCTGCCTCAGCAGCTCCTCTGGGCTGTGCTCATTCACTGTGAGGGGGATCAGCACAGGCTCACGTAAAAATGATGAATGTGTGACAATTTCATACAGATGTTGACCTCTGACCTTCTTCTCCAGTGGCCATATGTGTTCTCACTCTAGGAGCACTGGAGCTCTGCCTCACCTCTTGCTCTGGAGGGCAAAAAACCAGACAATCAAAACAACTGCAACCTAAATACGAACACCATCATAAACATTCTCCACTTTTAGTGAGTGACAGAAACTCTGACTTTCTTTCCAAGATTGTTCAGCAGTTGAACGTTGATTGATACATCATTAAAGCCCTGCATGCATAAATGTGACATCATGAGATGTCTCTGAAGGAAGCCCGCCACCCCCACCTTACTGGCTGCTACCTCTGCTCTGCGGGGCCGTCTCTCTGTCCTCCTGCTCTGCCTGCAGCACGTCACTGACCAGGTCGGACACCGATGTGTACTGTCGGCCCGTCAGCAGGTATTTGGTCTGGACCAAACTTTCCACCAAGCTGGTTTCAAAGCCCATCTGCAGCACAGTCTGCACCACAGGGGAGAGCAAGGCTGAGGAAGCCGCCAGACCTCTGATCATATCTGGCAGAGGAGAGGAGGGAAGAAATGAAGATCCGACTGATCAAAGGGAAAATTACTCACATAATAAGTGGGAGATTAAACACAACCTGCTTTTATTTGCCGCTCTCAGGCCATGTTGGCCCACGTTTATCACAATCACTAATTTCCTATCGTGGTTGCCCTGAAACTCTTTTGACAGTTCCCTCTCCCACTGACCCCCCTGCAGCAAACTTTATCTCAGGTAATTACGCAGGGAGCCATTTAATTTTAAAAATTCTCCCAGAGAGGAGCGTTTGATGTCTCTGTCGCTGCTTCTCTGCTAAAAATAATCTAGTCAGCTGCTGGCAGCCTCTTTTCTCTGTTTATACAGTCTGCAGTGACAAGGTGTTCTCCTCCACCTCTCTGTGTGTACAAGTAAAGTGAATGTTAACACAGGAAGATAACAGTGTTATCGTGGGATGCAGGGATGCTTGGAAAGAGGTTTTCCAAATTCCTGGTTAAAATGCTGCCTGATTTACCATTTCTGGGTCCGATATCTCTGCTGGAGGAGCTCTGTGATCCACCCTTGAAAAGCAATGACATCATTAGTCTGTGTTTTCCAGACAGATTTTCCTTTTTGTCAGTGGATTAGGGGGATAAAATTTCTCACCACAGTGTCACCCAAATGGAAATGGGCATCCTGAATGTTGCTGATATACTCCTGCCCCCTCGTCTGGATTAAAAACTCACATCTGAAAATGAGAAACATGCCTTTGTGTGATCTTCTGACACATCTGTGCAGAACACTAGGACAGGCACACGTCTGCTACCTTGGAAACCACTTGGCGTGTTCCTGCCAGGGGTCGTCTCCCGGCTCCCAGTTCCTCAGTCCCCCATCACAGTAGTAGCATTTGACGTTGTCACCATGACCTGTGAGGATGCAGGGGCAGAACGAAATGACCTTTAATCAAGTATGATTAGGTACAACTCAGAAGTCTCTGCTACATTTTAGTCCAATGCTGCATTTTACTCCTCATAATTGACGTATGAGAGTCATTTTTAAGCAAACCCGTTTTTATTCACGGTCAAATAAGGACAGGTGAGAGGACTAAAGCTATATTTTTATATATAACTTTGTTCTTCTTTTCTCTTTAATGTCAGATTTTTAGCCATCAAAATGACAATGTCATAAAGAGCAAATGATGTTTTTAAACTTTGTCTCAGTCTACTTTATATTTCAATTTTCTCACCTGGTAGCAGTGAGAAATCTTGATTTTGTACTCAAAGATTGGACTTTTGTGACACATTTATTACACTAGATCCTTGCTGTGTAATGTTTTATGATTTTGGTTATCAGAAAATGACGTAGTTAAACATAAACAGGCAAATATAGGTGAACGTAGGATCTACGGTATTTTAGATGGAAGTAGTGGTAAAGCTACTTGTGCTTCTGAGAGTTAAATACACTAAATAACACATAATGAAACCCATTTTGCTCTGGGGCTGATTTTGTTCCCACCCCGGTGTTGCCTGAGCCTGAGCTTCTTCTCTAGCAGCCCCAGCTTTGTCCAGGTGATTCTGCCACAACGTCATGAATCAGCAGAATGATTGTAGCACAAACCATCTGACAAAGAGGGGTCACTCTGGCAGTCACTGGGTCAGAGCTGAACATGTCACCAAAATACACCCACACAAAATCCATTTCATAGGACATTAATGGGTCATACGTGTTTTGAGGCTTTAGCGGAAATACCAGCACCTGTGTAGAAAAATCCTGCCCTCGCCAGAACGTCGGGCTGCACTGAGGCTTCTGTGGGCCAGTTGTGGAAAGTAGTGAGCCGGGAATCCTCGGCCTCCATCTCTGGATAGACGGCCTGTCCGACCGTCCCCTGGTCATCCATGGTCATCCTCTGGAGCTGACTCAACAACTGGCCATCCACGGAGTCCGAGGACCCGGCCTGGAGTGGAATATTTCCCACGGCTCTGCCAAGAATGAAGCGGCATGTGGAGAAATGCCTCCTGTGCTCATCCCCTGGGCTGTCCCCCTGCACCCAACACCTTAAAATCCCCCCACAGCAGAAACACTGAACAGCATCCCTGGGACCGAGGAAGAAGAAGCCGGCCTTGGCCAGATCTGCAGGCGCCACAGCAGCATCTGCCGGCCACTCCTGAAAAGTTCGGATTCTGTCTCTTTCTCTCCTCATCCGAGGCTCCTCGAGCATGTAAAACACTGTGCTCCCCTCATCCGTCATTCTGCGGCACCTGGGCTCCCCTCGCTCTTCTCGTCCTGTGGCACTCATCCCTTTCGCGGTCCATAGTGGAGAGCGCACTAAAGGTGAGCACAGCACACCCGCTGAAATAATGTGATCAGGTGCGGGGGCCTGTGCAGCTGCTACAGGAGACGGCTTTCCAGAAAAACCACCAAATGCTAGAATGTTTTCTCATTGATCCTTGCATGAATGAAAGCCTGAATGTTTGTGTTGCACCACCTCTTGGGGGAAAAAGTTAGCTTAGCTTGTGAGATGTCATAATAAATACACCTATTAATGAGTGAAGAGAAAAATAACTTTACAATAAGACCATTTTTGCCACTTTGACTAAACATTTTCACATTTAGACTGTACAATTGCCACTTTAACTTGTCATTTGGCCATTAAAACCGTATTTTTACTACTTTTACTGTACATTTTGGCATTTTAACTCCACATTTACAATGCTACTTTAACTGTATATTCTTCACACTTTAACTGTTCTTTTTGCCATTTTAACGGGATTCTTGTTTTTCGTTCAAAGTGAATCTCAACTCTGCAGAATAAATACCTTCAAGATTATTAAATCATTTTTTATGAAGTCCGGTCTGTTCTATTCAGATGGTGACAGTCCGCCATCAACTGGTGAAATAGTGTAACAACACTCTCAGAATCCAAACAGTTTACTGTAATTTGCTGGCCATATTGGAAATGAAATGGTACCAGATGATAAGATTTTGTGGTTTTGGAGGAACACAGACTGCAGCTAATACCCAGCAATATTGATTTTTATTTTTTCCTCTGTTGCATCTGTCTACTAAATAACACCTATTTGGACCAGACTGCATCGGTTGTGAAGACGACCTTGATATAAATAAAAAAAAAACAAAAACAAAAAACAAAAAACAACAAAAAAAAAACAAAAAAAAAACAAAAAAAAAAACACATCAAGTCTGCTGATAGCCCCCGCGGTGCTCTTTGCCCCACAGAGGGCAGATAATGGCACCATTGTCAACGAAATAAGGGGTTATTGTTTGATATCCTTCCAGAGCCGATGCGTCTGAGCTGCTTTTATCTGGAAAACCTCATGAAGCTCTTTCTAATTAAAATCTAAATGGCGGTGTATAGTTGATTTTTTTTTTTACCAATTAGCAGAGAACTCCAGCCACCATGAGGGGAGCGACGGGAACTGCAGCGGCGTCTCAAAGCCCGGATGGAGCAGCCATTGGGGAAGTGTTCTGGGCTTTAACGTATCAGAGGAGTGCTCTCTCTCTCTCTCTCGCTCTCTCTCTGGAATAAAAAAAGCAAAACTCAGAGGCAGCGGAGACTCAGAATACTTAAGATTCACAAGATCTGAGACTTGTTACGCACGTCACGAACCCCTGCTGGGACTTGAATCTTTTTCGGGCGTAATATCCGAGGCGACAGACTTGAACTGTGGAAGTTGGGATACGTGCACACAGCGGAAAATATACAGCTGAGCCTGTGCTACAACACGCTCAGTGGCACCACTAGCCAATTAGCTACTGTAACTGAACTGTGAACGTTGCTCTCCAAATCACGGGGCTTGAAATCCGGCAACGGGCTCTGTGAGAATCCAGGGACTTGCTTAATGAATTATGTCTGCCACAAGCATTGAACCTCAGGTAGGATAGCCCGATGTACCTCGCCTGCGAGCTAGCTGTCTGCTAACAGTAACGATGTAACGGCTACGGCTATTCCTCGGAACTGCTAGCTAACTACTCAACTGCCATTGGACGAGACGTGTAGCTAGCTGGTTAGCTTCGTTTTGTTGAGCTGTGCATAAATTTTTTTGAGCGTCAAAACCACGAGTAACATGTATGCTTGACCGCTAAGATTCGTGTTGTCAAGCACAATTGGACCTTGTACATTACGGCCATGCTTGTGTGAAAGCAACGTAGCAGAACAAGTCCTCATAGGTTGCAAATGCAGCCTGAAGCTAAATGGTTCGAGCTAACGTAACTTATACGGCAAATCTGAACTTAATGTGTTAAAGACGTCTTCACGGTGTCTGTAGTTATGCCGTTATAGTGTCTTTTTTTCTGCCACCCATGTTAATATTTTACTAAGTAATCCTGCATTTTTACAAATCCTTAAGGGGTTTTGTTAGCTAACGAAGTTGTGCGTGATTTTTAGGAGGGATAAGTGTTTCCAACCACCTCAAGTTACACACAAATGTGCCTAATATTAAATACATCGAAATCAGTGTGTCTCTCGTCATCTAGGTAGCAAACCGCAGAGGCAAACAAGCTTCTTTTAAAGGGAAAATTTAAGGTTTGCATTGTCTGTCTTCAGGAAGTAGTCTGACTTCAGCTTTTGTGCAATACTCTGGTGACATCAGAGGCTGCTGATACAGTCTGCAAAAAAAGTGTGTGTGCGTGTAAAATCAGTTCTGCCCAAAATAATCATGTATTTCCTCCCTTTTCCATGACCATAAATCCCTGCAGCGATCAAAGGGACAAGCATCTAAAGGTGAGTAGTTGCACCATTTCCACACTTTACCACCACAGTTTGTTTGCAAATCCTTTTTTTTTCCTTTCTGCACTTTAGGAACTTTAAAATCAGCCTTATTAACGTGCATATTGTTTGTTGAGAAAAACGGTCAGATTTGTGAAGCAATTGTGATCTGTTGTATCTCTAACGCTGTTATTGGGTCCACATTATAATGATTTTGGTGTGTTGCAGTGCAAAATGGTTCACTACATCAGAAGGAGACGGTCCATGACAATGACTTTGAGCCATACCTCAGTGGTCAATCGACTCAGGTACAGTCCAGAACCCTTCAGAGGGGTTTTTACCAGATTAAGTCGCGTTCTTCTCAGATGTGGCCTCTGAAACCTGCCGTCAGGGCGCACCAGGTTGCAGCAGCGACACCTAATTTAAGGATATTAACCTTAAAGTTCTGTGCTAATTTTGCGACTGTGTTCGTTTTCATCCAGAACAACAGTTACCAGTCCATCACCGACCCCTACCTGTCCAGCTACTACGCCCCCTCTATTGGATTCCCGTACCCCCTCAGTGAAGCTCCTTGGTCTACCGGTGGGGACCCACCCATCCCCTACCTGACGCCCTACGGACCCTTGAGTAATGGAGACCATCACTTTATGCCAGACACTGTGTTTGGCCAGCCAGGGGGGCTGGGGAGCAGCATCTACCCCCACAGGTTTAACTTTTTCCCTGAAAATCCTGCCTTCTCCGCTTGGGGAACGAGCGGCTCCCAGGGCCAGCAGACTCAGAGTTCAGCCTATGGTGGCAGCTACAGCTACCCCCCCAGCTCCCTGGGGGGCACCCTGGTGCCTGATGGTCAGACGGGTTTCCACAGCGAGACCCTGAATAAAGCCCCCGGCATGAACAGCCTGGAGCAGGGGATGGTGGGGTTAAAGATCGGAGGGGATGTCACCGGCCAGGGGTCAGGCGTGAAGGCGGTGGGGTCGGTGATCGGCGGAGCCACAGTACCGACTGCAGGAAATGGTGCCACGCCCATCGGGATGCCTCCCCCTAAACCCACCTCCTGGGCCGCCATCGCCAGTAAGCCGGCTAAGCCCCAGCAGCTGAAAACGAAGGTGAAGCCGGGAATGGCCGGGAATCTGGGCGGTGCGCTGCCCCCGCCCCCCATCAAACACAACATGAACATTGGTACGTGGGACAAGGGCCCGGTCACGAAGGTGGCCGCGGCCCCCCTGCAGCAGCAGCAGCAGCCGCTGCCGCCTCTCGGCCTGCCCCACGGATTGCCACCTCAGGGTCCCATGACACAGGGACCCATGCAGGCCCCGCCTCCACAGTCTCTGGTCCAGCCCCAAATGCAACCCATGGCCTTACAGCCCCAGCCCCCCCCTCATCACCACCACCAGCAGCACCATCAGCCGCCGCCTCAGCCCTATCAGAACCACGGCCAGCCCCCGCAGCCCCAGACACGCTGGATTGCGCCACGCAACCGCAACCAAGGCTACGGGCAGGGCGGCCCCGGTCAGGACTGCAACTGCACCATGGCTTTGATCAGCGGGAACGGCGGCCCCCACACTTCCCTCAGCCAGGGAGTGGGGGCGGAGTCCCACCCGGTGCTGGACAAGCTGCGCGCCTGCCACAGCTACAACCCCAAGGACTTTGAGTGGAACCTGAAGAACGGCCGCGTCTTCATCATCAAGAGCTACTCCGAGGACGACATCCACCGCTCCATCAAGTACTCCATCTGGTGCAGCACGGAGCACGGCAACAAGCGGCTGGACTCGGCCTACCGGGCCATGAACGCCAAAGGCCCCGTCTACCTGCTGTTCAGCGTCAACGGCAGCGGGCACTTCTGCGGCGTGGCCGAGATGCGCTCGCCAGTGGACTACGGCACCAGCGCCGGCGTGTGGGCGCAGGACAAGTGGAAGGGCAAGTTTGACGTGGACTGGTTGTTCGTCAAGGACGTGCCCAACAGTCAGCTGCGCCACATCCGCCTGGAGAACAACGACAACAAGCCGGTGACCAACTCGCGCGACACTCAAGAGGTCCCCCTGGAGAAGGCCAAGCAGGTGCTAAAGATCATCGCCACCTACAAACACACCACCTCCATCTTTGATGACTTCTCCCATTATGAGAAGAGGCAGGAGGAGGAGGAGGAGGTGCGCAAGGTACGTCCACCCCCCCCACACATAAACACACACACATAAGCACACACCATGTGACATCACTGTTGAGTCTGTTTGTAAGAGTCTGATTGTTTCTGTCTCCTTTTTCTGCTCTCTGACAGACATTTGAACCTTCTCAGATACAGAACCGCTCTCGGTTGGATCAGGTAAAGATCTCAGATGTTTTTTCTTCTTCACTTTTAATAAATCTGCTGATTACGGCTGGATATGTGCACAAAACAGCGCTTATCTCAGCATGGATGGAGGTTTATAGTTATTAAACTTCCAAAATAATCATAAATCGTGTGTGTCACATTTATTTAATGGATGTCTAATGTTGTTTTCCTTATTTTTCCAAACAGGAGCGCCAAAACAGGCATAAACAGTAGACGACGTCTATCCACGGCTTGATCAGCAACAGTTACACTAGGACTTTTGATTTAAGAGACAGAAGAATATGAAAATGCAAGAAAGCCCTTCAATTTTTTCCCCTATTTAATCTCGGAGAATTTCTGCCATTTTTGAAACTCGTGCTTTTTTTTTCACCCCCCAATGTACCACCCCCTTTTTCCGTGCAGACCTCACTTTAGTTTTTTGTTTTTTTTTGTTTTTTGTTTTTTTTTTTTTTTTAAGATTATTTTGCCCCGACCCCTTACATCTCATACTCTTCTCTCACCAGACTGGTTTATCTCTCCTGTCCCCAGAACCCTCAACCCCACCCACCCTCTCTTTCCAATTAAATCAGGGTTTGACTGCACCATGTTGTTAAAAAAAAAAAAAAAAAAAAAAGAAAATCTGCCACTTTATATTCCAGTACAATCAGGACCGGCTGTGTCCTGCCCCTGTTTGTCCTGTAGGGGGCGACGTTGCCATGCGTCGGAGGTGAAACTGTGCCAACAGGGTTGGAAAATCCCAATGGCAATGGGACTGTGCGATAATAAAACTTCAATGGTTTATCTATTTTTCATTCAGATCGACAAAATCTCTATTTTTTGGCTTACTACTGACAATTTTCATTTCAGAATCCTGTTTTCTGGAGCCTTAATGTTTTTTTTCTTCTAATTATCAGTGACTGCTCAAACAGTGATACTGCTGGAGAATTCAGGGAATCGTGTGAAGTCACACAGGACTCGACATTTCTGAGGAGGAATAGCAAAGGCCTCTGGGAAAGAAAAAAAAAGCATTTCCTCCACAACCAGAACACTCACTGCAAAGTTAGAAATTGTACTATTGACATCCTGCACACCCCTCTGCCTCGTTTCCTTTAATATTTGTCTCCAAGGGGTCTTTGTCTCCAAGGGGTATGTGTCATCAGGAGATTCTGCTCGTGTCCACAACCCAGTCTGAGAGAATTGTCACATCCACCGTTTTTAAATTGTTTTATACCGATGTAACCACCACATGAAATGAATTGTTGCTTTTGCATTTCCGGCCAGCACGCTAGGACGGATTCACACAGGTCCACCATAATTCTGTCTTAATTGTGTTTTTTCCTTCTTAAATTTGGTTTTGCTAGGTCTATCATATTGGTCATAATGCTAAGCTTTAACGTAGGAGCCTATATATTCATGGAGAAAGCCTAAAAAAAATGTATAACCTAAAAAATTTATGTAACTGATTTACTATCACCTAAGAAAAATGAGAATGACACGTGGTTTCTGTCTGTTTTTTGGTTGTTGCAGAATTAGTTTGTTCTAGACGCTGTCGATCATGGTACAGTAACGTTCTTTCAAACTCGATGAAAGTGGGGGAAAAATGGGATTTAAAAAAGATAAAAGCTGTGCGGCCATGCATGGAAAGCTTACAGTATTCTCCCGAGAGGAACGATCGTAAGCCGTGGCGCTGCTCGTCCGCGGGGAGGGAGCGATGCTAACAGTCCGTTAAACGACATCGTTGAAAAGTGTCATCAATGTTTGGTTGTGTTTCTGTGATGCAGGATGGAGCGCTGACTCATTTTTATCTTTTTGTTTGTCTAAAGTCACTGAAAACGTCAAACCCAAGCTGTCAGCTTTATTTAGCATTTCCTTTATTTTTGGCTCTTATATTTAACATGAAAATATCTCTTTAATTAGCATTTCATGAAGGCATGAGCGTAATTCCATGTTTTCAAGAGAGTTGACCTTTGGCATCCTTTTTTCCCAACTCCTCAAGCTGCACCAGTCAGTAGTCAGCTTTAGCTTAGCAATACAGCCTTCTCATGTTAGCCTCCAGCAACGCCATGTCCAACCAGAGCCGAATCAGGGGGGCGCGAGGACCAAAAAAAAAAGGTCGCCGTGGACTGGACTCGCAGCCGCCGCGGCCTCAAGGATGAACAGGGCTCACGTGCACTTCAGCGCTAACTGTCCGGTGTCTGTCGCAGTAGGGGGATGTCAGGTTAGCCATGAAATTCTGTGTTCCACTTCAGAAGGATGAACAATATATTAAACATTGATCTACACCACTGTTGCGGTGGGCGAAAGTGTTTGAGAAGAGAAAAAAAATCTATCTTGGTTTTTCTTTATTGAAGAAATCAAGCCTTAATAAACTGTCCATTCAGAAACAGCGTTTGTCTTCATCTCTTGAGTTATCTGTCAGCAACGGGTATTTCTGTTGGATTTCTGAGCATTGTGGACAGTTTTCTCCTCTGTCTCAATCTGTTTACTTTAAATTTAACAAAATAAGGATACTCAGGGATTTTGACTTGAAAGTTCAAGAATTGAAGTTAGATTAACCCAACAGTTCCAAATTTGACAATTTCCTTTATTTTGTTTTGGTAATCCAGGAGACTGTCCAGTTCTCTTGATGTTCTTTTTTTTTTTTTCTTTTTCCACATCTCAAAAATATTCTATTTGCTTCTGGAAAGGAGCTCTCCATGGTGCTGATTTTCCTGATTTCACGCCAGTCGCATAAAAAGAACACCATCTAAAAATATATATCAAGTGCTGTGTGTGTGTGTGTGTATATATATATATATATATACACACACCTTATGTATATATACCTTCCTTAACAAAAGATCATTTGATATAATCCCAAAGATGCCAAATCCCAAAGATTAATGTTAAAATGTTCAGTTGTACACAGAATAATCACAGGAAGCAGAAATGTACACAGTGCAGGTTTTATTGTTGCATTATTACAGAGCATGCATTCACAAATGAAGCAAAAATACACATAATTGTCCCAGAAGACCCAATAAAACATTGCTGCTGTGGCATAAATAGAATGAACCCAAATGTCACAGTTACATCAACTGTATCAGTGTAAAACCAGTCATATTTTGTGTCAATGTGACTGGGAATAAGAATTTAGGCCTGTCTTAAGCTAAAAGTGTGATCCAATGTCTTGTGTGTGGGGGGGGGGGGGGGAGGGAGGAGGGGGCGGAGTCTCTCATTTAAACGATAATTAGACAGTTCGACGAGGTAGATATCACCGAAAATGAGGAGGAACACCTGTGTTGTCTCGGTTAGCAACGCTGGGATGATTTCCTTCATCTGTGTTCAGTGGCTCAGCCTCCACCATGTGCTGTCCAACGGCCGCCTGTAGGTGGCATCTGATCGCTTATACGTCTATACGTTGAGCCATTCTCTCCAAACCCCGCAGCCATCTCTGCTATAGGCCTAAGCACTCCTCCACACACTAAAGGTGTGGTGGACCAGTTTTTGGAACTACTTTTTTGTTTTTTAAAACATGAGGGGGGTTGGAGGATTGTGTGGAATTGGTGGATCGTTTCATATGGTCCCAAATCACCCGTCCCGAAAGGAAAAGATGGAGAACCGCCCGTTGCTGACAGCATCGGTGATCAATCTTTCATTGTTTAATCTGATTGTGCGCCGGTGCAGTGCAAGAAAAAATATACGTCGACGTTAACATTTCAAACCTGATTCATGGGGAAAATCAGGTCAAAGCTGGTTAAAAAAAAAAGAAAAAAAAAAAAAGAAAAAAACAGCAATACTGTTGGAGATTAAAGGTTTTAAATTGAGGATTTTTATCTAGAATATCAATATAAATCCCAGCTCATTTTCATTTCCAAACCTCAAAGTAGGCCATTGATCTTGTTCGGAAAGCTGCGCCTTTGTCGGCCATTTTTGGATAAAGCGCAACAACCACTGAATCCAACCACATACGCGTGATGTACCGAAGGAAGGCCTTCGCGTTATTTCAAATTTCAGTAATCTGACAAAGTGCGCATTGCGCCCACCTGGTTGAACCTCTCATGCACACTAGCGTGCGTTTCTGTTCCTGCGCGTGCGCACTCCTAAACCCCTTCGCCCGTGGAGCGACAGCAGCATCAGTCGGCTCCATCCTGCTGCCGAGCTGTTTCTGTAACATGAAAGGTCAAAATGAGCGAGAGCCCGCGGCCTGATGAGGTGATGAAGAGATAAACTGACGATGGTGCGCAGATTCCTCTCTTGGCATTCACCGCGTGCCTTAATTGTATGGACATTAAATCAAGGTCCGCTGTGAACACGCAGAGTGACAACCCTTGAAGACAGTCGCCTTTTCAGCCCCCCTGCCGACGGACCGGCAGCCTTCAACCCTCTCACCCACCACCACCCCCCCCCCCCCCCCCCCACACACACACACACACCCCCACGCCGCCGCCGCCGCCGAGGACGCGGCGCTGCATGACCGCGATTTAAGAGCAACTCCCGTTTCTGTGCGCGCGCTGGAGCAATACACGCACAAATGTAAAGTGGATTTATTTTTCCTCGCCCTCACAGTCACACACAGGAGTGCACGCACACGCACAAGTCCTCAAAGCCGATTTATGGCTACAGCAGCAATAATACGCGCGGCCACATTCTCCTCCACGCCAATATTGATATCACTGCACCACGCGTTAAAACTCACCAACGACCAGCACGCCATCAAACGATGTGAGGCAACCATTTCATGTGAAAATAAAGAGCACGTTAAGGAAAGACAGCTTTTAAAACAGGTCTGAATAACTGTGCGCTTGTAGTCTCTGCGCATCTCCTGGCACGTTACCTCGCACACAATGACAGCTGAAGCTGCACAGGCCTTGCTTTGTCTCGCCTTCGATTTACAATGAGTCTGAACCAAAACACAAAGACAAAAAAGTGGAAAACAGGAGACCATGATGGCAGCTGGTCACAGCTGACTGTTTGAGTCGTACATCCCACTGCGATGAGTGCGCGGTATTCTCCTTATCCAGCTTGGCTTGAATGCAGTTTCCCGGCTGGTCCATCAGCGACACTGGAATATAAAACGCGCGGTGCGTCCACTCTCCCTCTCGTGCTGGCTTTTTTTTTTTCACTTTACGTGAGACTGCTGGTCTATCTGGGGAAATGGTCGCTCTTACGCGCCGCAGCCCTGCAGCGGGGTGGCTGCATTTTCTGGGGGTTCGAGTTGAGCCACTGTCTTCAGAAAAAGGTCCTTCACCGCCAGAGTCAGCCGGTCCTTTTGATTCACGTCTTTTAATCCCCCCCCCGCCCTCCCTCTCTCTCTCTCTCTCTCTCTCTCTCTCTCTCTCTCTCTTCGGGCTGTGTGAGCCACTGTCTCCCGGATTAGAGCGCCCCTCTCTTCCCATCCTAGACAATTGCGAGTCTCTGCTGATTGGACTTCAGCGCAAGCGGATTACATGGGCGCGCAATGACGTCATGGCCTGGGGCCCAAGCCGCCGCCCCCCTCCCCCATTAAAACCAAATCCTCATCAGCCCCAAATGTCCTTGAAACCACCGGCCTGACTTTGTGCAGCGTGTCATGCGTGCGTGCACAGGGCCAGACTTCTGTTTATGTTTACAGAGAGCGGTTGGAGACGATTACGACAGCGGCCCGCAGCCTGCACGCAGCAGTCTGAATAATATGGCCGCTGCGCTGTGGCTTGTTAATACCAACAGCGTGAATGCCTTTTTTCAGCAGGTGCAGGGCCTAACCAACCGCTGCTGTCAATAGCGCACTTTCAGGAGATACAAGCACACACATCCTTATACTTCTATCGTTGTTAGAACTATCACAGGCATGATGTATAACCCAACTCCTTACCCTAGTCCTACCCCCTAACCCTAAACCCCAACCCTAACCCTAATCTAAACCCAATTCTAAGCGCAATTAGAATTGCAATTGGCAATCTTAAAGCCAAGTCTTAACCCCCAAACAGTCTTTTCAAGTTGTGAGGACCAGCAGAAATATACTCACTTCCAAAAATGTCCTCACTTTGCTAGTAGAATGCCAATTTTGGTGCTCAGTATGTAGCAAGCACAAGAACACACACACACACACACACACACACACACACACACACACACACACAGAGTTTCCATCTGTCGCCAAGAGATTTTCAAATTTAGAAACAGCTTACAGGCCATGAGGGTAGCACATTTTACAGGTTGATGGCTGTTTCTGTTGCTAATTTCCAACTGATTTCCCTGTGTGTCTCCAAATCTGCCACACTATCTGCTGCACACACACAGTTTTCTTGCCTCTGACCCGCGATTCCCTGCCTGCAATAAAACCACACTACATGTGTCGACATATATCTCTTGCAGCGACTGACTGAAATTGCGCAGAAGGTCGGGCCCGCGTTTAGACTCGTGTGCACGTTGATTCACGCACGCTTGTGAACTGTATCTCCAATATTATGTCTCTGGGATGTTTGTAGACTCAGCTTGCGTTTGTGTTATGACCTGTACGCTCTTCCTGTGATATTGGGCAGTCGTTCTTATGAAGCTGTCATGCTTCTCTCCTCATGGCTTGAAGTGTCACTGAAGTTTAGAAATTATTACCGTATCTATATGAAAAATTTTATTAATCCAACTTCTGAACCGCTGATTCCAATATGAGCCTCCGGTTTGAAGCCCGATCTATAACCAGATCTATCAAATACATCTGCGCGTATCTCTAAAACGCACGCCAGCAGCAATCGCGAACAGCAACACATTGATTACTGTCCCGGAAGAAGACAGTCCTGAATTCGCTAACGTTTCTCCCTGCTTCTGTACCTTGTGTTTACCTCCCACTGTTTCCTGAACAAAGGGATGAAGAGGAGGGACCGTCACCGCTGTTAATAGTGCCTCTCTTAGCTCTCCATAACTGCGCCTTTACATTCGCAAATGCGCCATTCCTTACAGATGCAATCATTAACTGTCTTAACAGACGTGCCCGTTGTCCCGCCCCTGCCTCCGCTCCAATCTACATCCCAAAACGGCCTGCCCGCATTTATATTAATGCAATTTGCCAACTGACTCATGCAAGCCGTTTGTTCGGCGCGGTGGTTCCCCGTTGCCCCAAAACGAGAGAAACGCAATGATCCAGCCTGCACAGCGGCCACCTGCTAGCCTACAAGAGAAGCGTCCTCCAGTGCAGCCTACATCGATAAATCCACACTCGCATGAACTCTGAATCCTTTGTTCAGTGTCTTACTCTCACAGTTGCCTGTATCCTCTCCAGCTATGCGCCACTGCGCGGCTCCGGCTGCGTCTTCTCCATTTTGTGGCCGCACAGGCCTTCACGTGGCGCGTGTGCTGCAAGCATTCACAAAAGTAGCCCCAATATCCTTAACCGGAGCAGAAAGAGGGAGCCGGATTGTGGAGTGAATTGCAGTCGCCTTTTCTCCTCATCTCTGGGTGTGCAGAACTGAGCGGCCTCCACATCTGAGGCTGAATGAAGGGGGAGTTGTCCCTGTGCATCACAATGACACCCAGGCCCCCATTCATTCAGCCAGTGTCTAACGGTCTTTGCGCCCCCATCGGGGGGTCGCAGCCCCCTCATTACACCCCCAATCCCAACACGTAGGCCCCCACAATAGCCCCAACAAAAGAGAGAGCAGAGTCGGCCCCAGTTGTGCGAGCTGCGGCGCCTGGACTTTTGAGGTACGCTGGGAAAATATTCTGGCGCATTTGAATTATATTAAGGAGCGTGCCACAGTGGAAGACAGACGCGTTTTCGAACAGATGTGCAGTTTCTATTTTTTCTCCGCCTGCTCATGTGGGCTCTCTGGAGCAGGTGAAGTTTGGTGGAGCTGCGGACTCTTTCAGCAGTAAATTTGCTGCAGCTGTGAATGCAGTGAATAAGGAAAATTTGAAGGCACAAAAAGTGGAAATACATTTTTCCTCGCAGTTAAATATGTTCCAGCTAGGTTTAGTTCTGTCCCTCTGAGATAGATCTCACCTTATTATTTTTTTTTTAAACCCGAAATAAGTACAATAAAATTAATGAAATCTATGATTAAAATGGAGTGGATGGCGCGTCCGTTGTGTTTTAATGTTGGTCAAGAAGGAATTATCTGTGTTTGAATGAAAATGTCAACATGAAGTAAAAAAATATATTTGTACATAATATTTTAAAAAAGGGGAGGGGGAAAAAGAGAAAAAAAATTCCGACTTTTTGGACTTTTATGTATCCTTCCTATTTTTTTAAAGTTAAACAAAAGTTGCAAAGCCTGCCCCAGATAATAATAATAATAATAATAATAATAATAATAATAATAATAATAATAATAATAATAATAATAATAATAATAATAATAATAATAATACAAAATAAAATTGTAAAATAACGGGGACTGCTAACTTTCCCAGGGAAATCATACTGATTTCCAAAATGTTGTTGAAGGCCCGAACAGGCACAGCTGGGCATCTGCTTATGGGCCTATTCATCAGGAAGAGGCAAGAGGTCAGCGCTGCGGCCCAGTAGACAGCTCTGCACCATAAACTCGTTATGCAGATACACATTTAAAAAATAATTTAAATCTGGGAAAATGTATCCCTATATATATATATATATATATATATATATATATATATATATATATATATATATATATATATATGATAAATGTACACATATATACAGTTCAACTCCAAAATCTTCTTCCTTATATAAAACATCCCACACTTTTTAGACTTGTTGTGAGAGGCATATTAAGAGGTGTAATTTTGCAAACATTTCTTAAGTGCAAAGAGCCAGAAGAACCCTCCAGTATTGTCTGGGGAGAGAAAGAGAAACACATTGACAAAGGAATCCATTGTTCCCAGTGAACAATTCAAGGGGCCTAGTAAGCTGTCCTCCACGATCAGGCAGCCGGTCGCTGATTTGAATGCAAGGGGCCCCTCCAAGGAGAAATGGTAATATATGGCCAGATATAACAAACAGTAGCTCTAATAAAGCAGGCCATGCACACACACACACACACACACACACACACACACACACACACACACACACACATACAGCAAGTCAGAGAAAAACAGGGAAAAAAACTTTACTTTAGTTTGGACAGACAAGCCATATTTAAAGGTTTCAATAAATAAATATAAATATACAAAATAATATTGCTGAAAAACAGAAGCCTTCTCGCTTTCCATATTTATACACATTATTGCCATGACATTTTAGTTAATTTTCTTTAAGGCTTCCAGAGCAAATTGTTGTTTATCTAAGAAATAAAGCCTTCATTAATTTAAAACAAAAAACAAACAAAAAAAAACGTTATCTTTTAAATCAATTATAATTTTATTTAGGGGTTTAAGGTTTTTTTTAGGATATTATTTTAGGGGTTAAATATACAAGAAACAACATTCAGGCAATAAATAATGATAATTCAGAAATATACACACTAAATTCAAAGGAGCGAAGGTCTAAAATGTACAGGAGTGGTTTCTGTGTGCTGAGGGTGATGCTGTCAGTCGGATTCTGGCCGCACAAAAGAGAATTGACCTAAAATCCCAAATGCCAGCCTTCAGCATCCCACAATGATAGAAAGTGTGGTGCAGATTTGTTGAGAAATGAACTGTAGCTTGAATGTTTCAGGACAATGACTTCTGCACACCACATACACACCTTCCCTGCCCCCCCCCCACACACACACACACGTATCAATAACTGGGAGCTGCTTGACCAGCTCCGGTGCTGATGTGCAGGTACTTCACTCTTGCCTGATAAATGTCATGAGCTGTTTACATTGATCTGATTGTGACACAGCCGGCAGAAGCACAGATCAGGTGGCATACACATCAGTTCTGCACTTGTTTGTATTCTGTACGTAGGGTCAGATTAGCATGTTGCTACCGATAATGTTCAGTTCGTGGTCGTGCTGCACAGATTGATATGAAAGTGGGTGAAATATTCGCCTCAGTCAAACACGTTTCGTGTTTATGTGGCTGGAGAAATCTGTCGTTCCTGCACGTAAGCAGAAGGTTCTCCGACAGGACAGCACCATTGTTTTGATAACCGGTCAAATTGTATCCGGTATAACAGCAAGTTACATTTTTTAATTACACCAGGACAAAGACTAGAGGTGGCACCGTGACTGAGGTGCATGTTTAACCTCTGAACAGTATCACTCTGAAGAATTCATGCTCAAATGATGCCTGATAATTTCCACAGAGATGCACAAGTGGGCTGGCATGGACACACACACACACACACACACACACACACACACACACATCCTTGTACTTCTATCTTTGAGAACACTTTCATAGGCAAAATGTATTACACAGTTCCTAACCCTAACCATCACAAGTACCCCTCTAACCCTAACCCTTACTCTAAACCTGACCTAAACCCAATTCTATCCCTGACTCTAAAACCAAGTCTTAACCGTCAAACAGACCTTTGAAGTTTTGAGGACCGGCCAAAATGTCCTCATACCCAAAACTGTCCTCACTTTACCAGTAGAATGAGTATTCAGTATGTAGCTAGCACAGGAACACACACACACACACACACACACACACACACACACACACACACACACACACACACACACTGCAATTTGCCTCAACCAGCCATCATTGTTGAGAGTGAGACAGAGCAAAAATCAGGAGTTGGTATTTGTGAAATGTTGACATTTCCACCTACAGATACGACATATTAGCATTGACAATTTTACATCACATTTTCATTCATATTATTTATCTATGCAGCTGCTTTTTTTCCCTTCAGTCAAAATGTTTAATACATTTTTATATTAATTGATTGTGAGGTTTTAACATTCATGTACCATGTGTACATAGCCTTACCCCCATGACCTTTACCATCTCTCCCTCCCCCATTTTTTTCCCCAGATTGGGTGGACCCCATCGAGAGGTTTTGGGCGTTGGAGCATCAGAGAGGTTTTGCATACAGCTGGACCCCTCTGATGGGCTGAGGATGGGCTAATCAGAGTATTTCTGTCTCCTGGTTTTGTCTAGCTCACAGGAACGGATGTATATTTTCAGATAAAAACGGTGCTCAGCGGAACGTAACAGAACCTGAATCACACCTGTTTTATGTAGGTCTAAAGATTAGTTTCAAAATAGGTTAAAGTCTTATTTAAGCCTACAAAGAACATATGAATAGATTTTAAAATAGGCTGGAGAATATAAAAACCCTGGCTGAGACTGGTTTCTGTGCATTTATTAAGCAGCCTCCAGAAACAGGCCTTCCTTTTAAATGGTGGTTCACGTCTTATAGAAACAATCATGCAGTCGTTGATAAGGATGGCGAGGTCGTGCAGGTAGCTAATGCTGAAGATGCCATTTTCCTTCCTGTCGGTAAATGGTACCTAGTAGTGCAGGCAGTGTGCAGTATGTGGGAGAACTGTTTAGCCCCCATAAGAAGATTAGAGATGATTGGTTTTATTGACCGGCCTGTGCCGTGGTTATCACGGTGACTCTCGGAGCGCAGAGCCACGCTTTTGTCTGGCCCTCATTGTTCTTTTCTGCCCAAGACCCTGCGCTGATATGAATTTGATATGACAGTAAAGTGCCAATTATGCACATATGTGCAGGGCCCTGCTCCCTTCAAGCTCTGCGCTAAGCGGAGAGACGAGAGGCGAGAGAGACAGGAAGGAAGATAAGGCGACATACCTTGAAGTGTGAGCGCACGGATCCCAGAAAATTATTTACCGCGAGTATCGTGAGTTATTTCCGGATCATCTTGTTGTTAGTATAGAACCGCCAGTGCGACTTTGATGGGCGATAAACATGCTATGCCGGTGTGTTCTAGCCTGTCACCTTGTATTTGCACCAGCATCTGTTTCAGATTAGCTTTTGTTGTCAGTCCTAAATAACAAGAAAAATGACCCTAACGTGGGAACAGGTTATCTGGTAAATTTAGTGATTATTTGTTTTCGCTTCCACTGAATCCTGTAAAGAATTAGCTTCAAAAGGACAGAGTATATGATAGTTTCAAAATGTAAAACTGGAGAGGTGCTTACATAGATCTGACTGATATCTGATCCATTCAAAGGTGATCGCTACATGCAGTTGTATGTGTGTGTTTGCATACATCGGTGTGTGTGTGTGTGTGTTCGTGCATCAAGCTAACATCCGGAAATGCAGCGGAGATCCGCTTCTAATTCCTTTTTATTCCTCTCTTCTTTTTCCCACTGTTTTATGTACTCATCTCGGAAAAAAGGTGTTAAATCATCTAAATCATTCCCTAGCTATTATATCCAATTAATGCCTCCTCATGGTGTTTTATTGTGTTATAAACGGCTATTGCTTGTGGTTCAGTGGGCAAACACAATGTGTGTCTGTGCTGCCTGCCACCGGGGCTGGCTGTGGTTTTGCTGGGGAGGGACGGAGGGGGACTTGGCCACTGCCCACAGGGGCCCTGGCCACTCTAAATCAGTTAGTTTTGGAGGAGATCCTAGTCGGGAGTTTAAGAGGGTCCATTATAGGCTTGTTAATGCCTCAGCCGAGGGGGAAACATTACTAACTGCACTCAATTCTCCAGGCACTATCTCCTTATCCTAGCTCACACACACACACACACACACACACACACACACACACACACACACACACACACACGTGCGCTCTCAGTCTCACTTCTGTAATTTTAACCTGTGTGTTTCCCTTGAAATGTCAGAGCAACTGTTTCATGTTGCATGCATCTGCGTTTCCTCGTGCGCTCTGCTTCCATCTCTTGCTCTGTGTCTTTTTACTTGAATTTCATGGTTCTGGCCTTCACTGGAAATATCACAGCAGCGCAAAGTCAAAGCCTTCCTGGCACTGAGGGTCTTGGTGCACGTGCACCACTGCTGTGACCACGTGTGTGTATGCGCACAGTCTGTAAACTGCGTTAAGCAGATTGAGGGTTTTCTTTGAAGATTTACTTGGGAGACTAAAGGGGGGTTCAGGAGTGTGTTATAGCATATTTAGGACAGTGTGTGTTGCTCTTTTGAGAGAATATCTGTGTGAAATTTCAATTCACACTATAGGTGTGAAGCAGCTTAGTCCATTTATCACTGTAATGCCCACAGCGCCGTTTTAACTCTCAGTAGATCTTCCACCCAGATCTTGAGCATTCTCAGCTGCAAAACTGGAAGGTTCGTTTCACATTTCGCCTGTATGTGAGCACTGCAAACATTTATTTATTTATTTATTTTTAAGGAATGTTTTGTTTTATATACCCTCAGCTGATTTGTTCTGCTGCAGATCTATAGGCACCATTACTGCCACACCTGAGGTGCAAGCTAATGTCCTCCATCTCTGCATCTTGAACCGTTGTCAAGGAAAGGCCTCTTGGTTGCCCTGGAAACCATGCCTCCCAGCATGCTTTGTGTGAGTGACAGGAGGAAGGTGTAAATGGACTTCTTGTGTGCCGGAAGGGCTCTGTGCATCCCTGCTGCCATATCTATCTATCTATCTATCTATCTATCTATCTATCTATCTATCTATCTATCTATCTATCTATCTATCTATCTATCTATCTATCTATCTATCTATCTATGTGTGTGTGTGTGTGTGTGCATACTCAATCAGGGTACTAATAAGGCGTGAAACCAATAACTGATTACTAAAGTATGAGTCAGCAGTACAGACACAATGCTACTAATATTATTATTATTATTATTATTATTATTATTAGTAGTAGTAGTAGTAGTAATAATAATAATAATAATAATAGTAGGCTCAACAATGTTACGCCTATTCTCACCCCACAATTCCTTGCAGCTGTTGACGTTACTTGAGTGAAACTTTAACACTCCACTCCCTCCAACAACACATTTGAGATATTTTAATGCCCCATTAAACACAACTGATGATGGGGCTGCGAAATCCCCAAACTCACACGTTCTCCCAGCCCATTATCATTATCACCATCTTATCACCACGCTGTCATTAGTTGCATCTAAATGTCATCGTGTCTGCGTTGTTGTTGTGGAGTTCCGATCTGTGGCTTCCTGACAGGGTTGCTAACATCCAGTAGCTTCCAGTTAATAAGGTGCATTTGTCAGGGCTCTGGAGGAGAACCTTCATGGGAACAGATGCAGAACGTTACAGATGTGTTTTATTGTTTATCAGAAATAATTCCTGCTGCTGAAATTACTCTTATCTTTATTGTCATAGTTTTGGCTTTATTCTGTTTATCTGACCTTTTCATGTATCGTCCTCTCATCATCATGTCTTTTGCACTGGTTAGCCTTCTCTTCTCTTCTCTTCTCTTCTCTTCTCTTCTCTTCTCTTCTCTTCTCTTCTCTTCTCTTCTCTTCTCTTCTCTTCTCTTCTCCATCCATCCATCCATCCATCCATCCTGCATGCCTCAGCAGCCTCTCCTTCCTATCTGCCTGTGTTGGCATGAGCCTCCTTAACTCTGCCCCCGCCTGCCCGCACTTTATGCTGATTGGACCAGCTGTTCCACTTAAATTTACCATGGCAACCACAACCCGTTGCCTAGCAACCCTTCTCTTCTCCCTGATTCCTGCCAGTGTTCTCCACAGGCAGACAGAGAGAGAAAAGGAGAAGAAGAGATTGAAAATTCCCTCAGATTTTTTGTGCTTGTGTGTATCACTGTGTGTGTATGTCTGTGTGTGTGTGTGGTGTATTTCATGCAGGTACAGCAACTATACATGACTCCCCGTCTGTAACTCAGAAGTAAATGTGTTGTGTGCACATAGCATGCTGATAAGAAGGTTAAATACAGGCTGGGACTGCTTGTGGAACAGAGGGACAAGGGTTTGATTGTGTGTGTGTGTGTGTGTGTGTGTTCTTGTATTTCTACATATCAGGGTTCCAAAATTGTGGAATATTGGATCCGACACTTTTTGTGGAGTCAACATTAAGGACCCCACAACCTTATGAAAACGTGAACACAAATGAAGCTCCAGGTTATGTTAGGATGTTATGTTAGGATAAATGACTGGAAAACACTTTTGTATGAGCAGCGATGTGTCATCCATCTTGATTTCATGTCAACATTGCAGAGCGTGTGCATGGATGTGTACTGCTCCGTGCATCAACGTGCTAAAATTAGTGATTGGAAATTTGAAATGACACAATAGGTCATGAGGATGGGAACAAATTATGCACTGAGTGGTGATGGTCCGGGACGGTTCCAGGAAGTAGATGTAAGCTCAGGGAACAGTTTGTATGTGTGTGTGTCTGTGTGTGTGAGTGTATGTGTGTGTGTGTGTGTGTGTGCTTGTGTGTTTGCTTGTGTGTCTCCTTGTGTCTTTTTGACTGGACTCGCCCTCTCAAGCGTGATGAGAGCAAGGGTACATGCACACTCTTGCTAAAGAATTCATGGTGCTGCTGCTCTCAGAGGCCCCACTGTCAGTGCAGCCTCATGGTCCATGCATACTAATCAGAGACTGGACAGATTCTCACACCCATACAGACACAGCCAGTATATAAACAGGGCGTGGACTGTATATGCTGTGGAATTTCTGTAATATACTTTTACTGTGGCCTTAAAACAGGTTAGCAGTCCCACAGTTCATTCCTTGCAAATGAAATCCAAACTTGTTATAACGTCACCTGCAGATTCGTATTGTCAAGTGTTGCATATTTCATACATTCACAGGTATAATAATTAATTATGACTTTTTTAAATTGAGAGTTTTAGCCTGTCTTGCTAATTAATGTCAGTAAGTGAGACCTACACTACTTACAAGAAAAGTGATAAATTAAGAAGCCATTAAAATGTATTAATTCTAACTGTCCTACAGAATTTATAGTGTGGACTGCAAGGAAATAAGACTCAGCCATTGTCATAGATGAGCAGGAGCATGCTACAGAGCAGTGCGTCGTGATTTCTGTGGTTGGATTTATCACCTTTACGATCACAGGTTAGACTGGCTGTTTCAGCCGCTGCAGAGAGAAAATCCAAGATGAGAGATGCCCTGCTAGAACTGGAACATTTAGCTAGCAGCAACCTGACAGCATACCAAATTATCAAATTTAGTGTCATTAGACATGAAGAATATGAGTTTGAGTCACATAATAAGAGGAAAATATTCGTCCTTTTATTTCACTGCTTCATATTCCCAACCCTGATTTCCTGCCTGCTTGCAACTCATTGCTAATCGGTTAAATATTGCCAATGCTTTACCATCATAAGTCCAACTTCTTCTGCCACTTTGCCCTTTTCAGTGACTTTGCACTGGTCTCCTCTCAGGGTCTCCATCCTACTGCTTCAGAATAAAGTCAGACCTGACTTGAGTCCGATCTTCAGCTCTAATTGTACGTTTCAGCCGGTTTATCGATAACGCTCTATTTCGTTTAATGTCAGCCCAGACCGCCTTGACAATTACCAGACGCACTTTTGAACTCTCCATCAACGTTCCTAAAACAGTCCAGCCAAAGGGTGAGAGATGCATCGGGGATAATTGCTGATATCTTTTATAGCGAATCACGTACATCAAGACGAAGTGGTGGAGACACAGCCACATGTGCAAGGACTCAAACACACACCCAGTAAACTTTGGGAAACAATGGCACTAAAGTTCAGAGATGGAACATGCATTATCCATTAAAGAATTGGATGAAGAGAAATACACCAAGATACTTATGGTAATTAAAATGGGTTTTCTGAGAGGCTGCCAGTTGGCAGTTTGAAGCTACGCTTGGGTCCTTGTGTCAAATGGGGTGTGAGCACCAATATGTCTGATTAGAAAGTTGAAACCATGGAGGAATGGACACTGCACATTGGGATTTTAGAACCTAACCGTGACCTTCACAATGTTTTCTCAAGGCAGCGTTCCTCAGATTGATGTCATTCTTCGAATTCTGTGCTACAAAAATGTCTCTGTCAGTTCTGAGCACAAAATATTCATTTTGAAAAATGTTTGGATTGTTGTAGCCTGAAAACGAAGCCAAGTCACCTCAAACGCCCTCTAGTGGGGACCTGCAGTAATTGATTATGTGAAGTGAATGGATCAAAATCACTGCTTCAGTGTCTAATTATTGGAATATTTTAGATTAGTGTGTTAATCATATCACATTATATTGGATTTTGTCAACTTTAATGTGATTTAAAATATATTTCATCATATTTTTATGAATGTGCTCCTGTAGTTGCTCTGGTTCCTTATCAGCCAATCATATGAAGTCATACTAATTCTATGTAAATTGCTCAGAGTTCTAAAAGTCAAGAGTTCTAAAAGCCAAACCCTAAAATCCCACAGTTATTTTCTCCCAAATCCTGCGTACAACCCTTTTTGTTTCTCTCTGCTCTATTTTACAGCATTAAGAGCTGACTGGACATTCGTGCTAAAGGAAGCTTCCACAGTGAACACAGAGATTACACAAGGATTAGGTGGAATAATCTCATATGCTGCTCTGTGATGATGTCCAAAAAAGGAACAAGGTGCATTCCCCATGACCATAAGACAGACAAATTAGTATGTAGCACTGGTCCGTGATCCACGTATAAATTTTATTTTTTTTTTAAAGTATATTTCACAATTAAATTGTTTACTGCAGGTGAAATGTTTCAAGACTTCTATATCCTTCTTTATCTGCGTTTGACAGATCATTGACCTTCTTTGTCTTCAAAGAGGGAGCGATAAAGAATAGATTGCATTCTTAGAGGGTCTGCAGTGCTTTGGAGGATTAAGGATGATTACTGTGGCAGATGGGAGGGTGATTTCTGAATGAAAACAGAGGTTCTGGCTCTGCTTTAAAATGATGGTAAATGATGTTTGGATTGCCGGGACAGATAATCTTTGTTATAAAAATTCCATAATGGAAAATCAAAATACATCCGCTAAGCTTGCGGGACGCTGCACGGGACGGATGGAAGCCGACGAACGGGAACAAGAAATCAACCTGACATTTTGCGCTATTGTTTGAGAGTGCATAAAACTGGATTGTAGGAGAGAATGGAACTGTTATTGTTTAGCTTGATGCTAAAATGTAAATTTTTGGATGTGCCTGTGGGTCCGCGGTGAACAATGCCTCTGCTAACTGTGCTGCACGATGATAAGAGGACATACATTTACCCAGAAGCCTTCAGGACAATGGCAGGCTGGGGCCTTGCTGCCATCTCGGTCGCCTGGCTCTCCTTTTGTCTTTGTGGAAGTGTGGAGCTCCGGTGACAGATGGCGGGGACATACTGCCATATCTGTTACCTTTCCGAGTGACGTGCAATATGTACCCTTTCCTGCAGACGACCGCAGAGAGCCAGCAGCTGTCCATCCCTCTCCTTCTGCCCCCCCTCCCCACACCCATGGAACAAGAACAGCCCACTTTCAACATAATAACAACGCTTCAGTGATAATGGGACGTTAAATGACTAAATATTGCCGTTATGTGTTCACACGGGGGCAGAGATTACAATTAGGAAGAAAATTCAACATGTTTGGGCTAAATTAAAGTATTCCATCCATTTGCAGTCAATGTTATTTCTGATTCCTGTTGAAGTCAGAATTTTCTCTTTGCTAATAAAAGGTGTTGCTCTGTGCTTTCAGTCTTACATCAAATTATCCTCAGGGGGACTGTGGTTTGGAATAAAAATGTGTAACCTCTGTCATATTTTTTCATCCCTGCAAAATTAACATTAATTTCTTTGGGCGTCAGGAATCAAATGCTCTCTGTAATGAGTCACTGCGATGAAAATATGTATGAAACACCGACAGCAAGTCTGAGAGATATGACTCCTTAACCTATATAACTGCCGGTAAACCATAAAGAAATGTATGTATAGCTCTGTGTGGGTGCATCATTTATAATGGCACAGTCCAAGCAAAGGCCTTTGGAGGATTAAGGAGAACTGGTCTAATTCCAGTGAACTGCTGTTGATTTATAGCTCAGTCAGAGGTTAATGACGGTGTCGCTCATTGTCGCTTGTTCTTCCTACAGTAATATCATTATAAGGAGGCAATGCCAGGAC
This sequence comes from Pao palembangensis, assembly GCA_015343265.1. NCBI lineage: Eukaryota > Metazoa > Chordata > Actinopteri > Tetraodontiformes > Tetraodontidae > Pao > Pao palembangensis. Next base: position 10,741,844 of record CM027090.1, read on the forward strand.
CCCGTGGCGCTGTATCCATCCTTCCTTTCCTCGACAGTGTCTCTCGTTTGCAGCTCACTGCCGACATCTGATCTCACTTTCTGTGTAAACATCTCCAGCAGTCACTTACCACCTTATTTTACCCTGTGACCTTTTTCTTTTTAATTTAGTGTGTTAATTAAGTGTGTGCAGTGGTTACCAGAAGTGTACAGATGTTTACATGGTGCTCTCAATCATTATATTTTATCCTGCATTTACAGAATAAATAACTGATTTGAATTGGAATGGTCAGAAAACTGCAGTCAGATGTATATGACAGGCGGGGCTTACTGCTTTACAACAACCTACCACCAGAGGGCATTTCTGAGTCCAATTATTGAGCTGCTAATTGTTACTAAGCGACTTGCTAATGATATATATGTGTAATGCAGAATTGTGAGGTTGGGATTTATAGAGCTCAAAAAAAGTTGAGAAAGTGCTAAATATGGCTGAATCAGTTAAAAGAAAACTTAAGGCCAACCTCCATTTTATACTGCCATTGGTTTTCCATTTTCCATACACACACACACACACACACACACACACACTTTTGTACTTCTATGTTTGTGAGGACTTAAAAAAAAAACAAAAAAAAACAAACAATTCTAACTCCAAACTTAAAAACACATCTTAACCCTCAAACAGTCCTTAAGTTATGAGGACCAGCTAAAATGTCCTTGCTTCCCAAAAATGTCTTCACTTTGATAGTAGAATGTGGAAGTACACACACGCACACACTAAATCTTTTTGCTTCTGCCCAAGAGAGCTTGTGTCTGTTGGCATGATGCTGCCCTGTCACCCACCCCACTGCCCCCACCTCAGGCCCACCTCTGCCTCCCTGAGCAGTAACAGGAACAGCGCGGCGTGAGAATACCGCGTCTGCATGCAGAAAAGGTGGCAACGCCTGCTCATCTAACCACCATCACTCAGTTGGTAAATACCTTTAAAACAACGATTCGCACATCAACACACCTTTGGCCGATAAATATGCAATTTACTGGTGACGCTAAAGTCTAAAAGTATTCCCGACTCTCCCGGCCAGGAAAAAAGACTTTGAAGAATTTGTCGCGGTGGCAGCATTGCGACAGGAGGCAGCTATTTTTCAATACTGTGGGAGGAAAATACCCAGCGTATTTACAAAACACCGATGACATGTGTCAGATCAGTATTTCTCAGTCGTTTGTAGTCAGTGCCGAAGTGTTGCCGAAAAGCGTTCTGCAGAGCTCTGTGTCACCGGCGGGTTACTGCATTTTTTATACGTCTATGAAATTAAATCTATGGAACGTGCCCCCCATGAATTCTAAAACACAGTCTCATTCACAGAAAGACACACACATTACAGAAATGTTGTCATTTAGTTCCAGAGGAACTAAATGCCTCTCTCTCTGTCTCTCTCTCTCTCGCCCTTATTGAAAGATGATCTGAAAATGTCAAACCTCTTGTGAAGTCAGTCCTACAAGCCCAGATAGGAGAGCCTAATAAATAGCAAGTGCACCAAAAGGATCAGACAACATCAGTGCAGCTGATGCATGTGAAGCTGCAGCAGCTCCCCGACTGGATCGTTTTCTGTTATCGCTCAAACCCTGAATTACACATGATGGATGGTTTGTCTGCGTGTCCTTCCTGCCTCTGCCTACAAAGGCAAAAAACCCAACACTGAAGAATAAAATAACACAACAGGAAGGCATTTGCTTTGGTTTGGTTACAGCTGACACGATGCACCACAGAGCAGCAAGGTGTTTCTCTCTCTCTCTCTCTCTCTCTCTCTCTCACACACACACACACACACACACACACACAGAGTAGATCATGCCATCTGGGTTGGTGCACGGGTGACACGTTTACTTCACATGACTCAGAGAAAGAAACGCACCCACACAGCACTTGACAGTCATGACGAGGGAAAATTACACTTAAAGTTCAGTAAATATACTTTTAAAATAAAAAGGAGCCATTGTAGGCGCACATACATCCAACCCCACGAAGGTGACACAGAATTACCTTCAGAATCTCTATTTTTGACCTTGTTTTGTAATAACCTACATATTTTAATTCAGATTAACTCTTGATTTACTTTAAACTTTGGGGTGTGTTAATCCGAAAACTAAAAAGAGTTTCCTTATCTTAAAGCCATGTACCATAAGAAGTATTATTGCAAATTTTGCTTCAGGTTATTTGGTTTGCTTCCATTTTATGACATAAATTGTGATGTATTTTAACAATAGACTGAAATCTGTAGCTTTGAATTCATCACTTTCACACTCTCTTATAATTAGCTGCACATTTGCCAGATTCTATTGCAAAAAACTGTCTTACCCCCTTTTAAAAATCTACACATCAGCATTTTAAATGTATTATTTCAGCACCGTGTGCAAATGAAAGAGTCAACAATAAGCATAACAAAAGCCATCATAATAACTGCTCTGGTTGTATATGCATGTTTTCTGATTATATTGGCTTTCTGTTACTTTGATGGATTAGCGGAGCGTCCCTCCTGCTTCACTGCTGATTGAATGTGCACGCGTGTGTGGCTTCAGATAGAGTTTGGGTCAGGACCTGGGGGGTCAGAGGTCAGAGTTTAACGCTAGCTTCTGGCTCCGCTTCATCATCTGTCTTTGTTGTATAAATCAGTTGCCTTATGCTGGGGTCAAGGTTTGGTTAAGGTGAAAGGTCGCCAACAACATGGAATGGGGGGTGGTGGTGGTGGTGGTGCGGGGGGCGCGTGGTGAGGGGGTACGAATCTAGGTGCTGTGTCTGTGACGTTTGCTGAATCACAGACACAGAGACACAAAAACTTTGGGGGCCTTATCTGGCGGGTGCGAGCTGATTGTAACAGCTGGGATGTCTCCCCTGATGTGAGGCGCATGTTTAAACTGATGCTCAATATTACCATATTCAGCAGCCATTAAGGCTACATGCGCGTGCTCTGAACACCCGCCACCCACTTACACACATTTAAACACATGCTTTAGACATAGGCCTCTGCATCCTCTCCGCTGCTCCTTCTCGGGGGAAATTAAAATCTTCATTTGAGGATTTTGTGTTAAAAAAAACAAAACAAAACATTTTCCAGTTTGCAAATAATATTTAATTATATTAAATGTGTCATGATGTGAAAATATTCTAAATTTTGGAATTAAAATTTTGTAGTTAGTTCCAAGTAAATGGAAATGCTTAATCATCTGCTCAATCCCAGTCTCAGAAACAAGTTAGCATGCAAAGCTAATTTCTGGATCTGCCATCCATCCATCCATCCATCCATCCATCCATCCATCCATCTTTCCTGCTAACCTCTCCCCCTCCCCCTCAAACAACCAGCTGAGCTTCAGGAAAGTGGTGGGTGTGTGGGGGTGGAGGTCTGTTTGTTGGCGCAGGGAGGCGTCAGAGGGATTTTGGGGTTGCTGGGGATGAATGAGGTCATCAGACTGTGTGACACGTGCCAGGGTGGCTGCTGCTTATTCACACAATCAGCCCCTTAAAACAAACATCCACACACACACACACACACACACACACACACACACACACACACACACACTTGAACTGGAGCATAGGTATGTGATGCACACATGATCTGTACCTTTGACAAAATCTGCAGTCAGTCTGCATGCAAAGACACGAAGACATGAGGTCATATGGTGGTTACCGCGTTACCGGAATCTTTTGCTGCATCCACGGACGGCTCGGCCTGTGTCAGCAGCAGAGGCAGCAAGGTTCTGGGGTCTGTCTGCGCTGAGCTACAGCACATAAGACAGCTTGGATGGGGGTGCTATATGTGTGTGTGTGCGTGTGTGTGTGTGAGATTGAGAGAGAGAGAGAGAGAGACTCAGAAATCTGCATAAATTTGTGTGTTACTGTACATGTGAAGAGCGAGGGAGAAACAGAGTGTAGTAGTACAGTATTATGCGTTGTTTCCCCGGGGAGACTGAGGCGATAGACCAGTCTGCCTCTCACTCCAGTGACTTTGCCTGCTGTCTCATATACCCAGCTCTATGGGTGGTTGCCATGGAAACAAGAGGATAGGGTGTATATTTTTGGTGAATGTACATTGCCCTGTTGAGAGGGATGAGTCTGGCGAAGGCGCGGTGGAGTGACTGTTTCACTTAATCATGTGTATGGAAGTATATACCTGCACATAGCTACACACTGCCTGTGTGTGTGAGTGTGTGTGTGTGTGTCTTGTTATACGCTGTGTGGCTTTATGTTGTGCGTTCTTTTTTCGTCTGTTCACCTGAGCGATGGAGGATTAGACGATTAGTGTGGGATTATCAGTGGGTGAATCCCTTGCTTCTGTTAACGACTCAACGGTGGCTTACAAATTTCGTTAGCATGCATGCCCACACAGAAACAACATTCAACACGCCATCACACCAGGAGACGAGTGGAGCGCTGCAGTAGCAAGTCTGTGCATGCATGTGAATTTTTTTTTTTTTTAAATGAACTGTACATCCATATTTTATGCATGTCTGTGGGTGTGGCCTAACGTAGGCATCTGTTTTCTGGAATCCTGCACTCTGTTTTTTGGGTGTCACACCCCCGGTTAAAAAGAATTGGTAGTTTTAATTACAATGTTAATTGTTGGGGAAAAACGAGGGCTTAATTAGGTGCAATGAGGCAGTGGACACAGTGGCACAGTGGACTGAATGATTCAGTGCTCTCAGCCTGTACACACACACACACACACATACACACACACACACACACACACAAACATAAACACTCACATACACACTCGTTTGCACACAAACACACCAAGAGAACAAGCAGCCTGGGTGGAAAAAAAAAACTGCAGCGGGGAAGCCCTGAGCAGGGAGGGGCCGGGGCAGCGGGGTTTAATTTGTCCTGATGTATTTGACTTGTCTTTTCTATTAAATATTACTGAGTTGTTGCAGTTCCACATGCCAACACTGCGCCACTGCCAGAGAACACAGAAGCAGCTGAAGATTGAGAAGAGTAACAGAAATCAGTGTGGCTGCAGCGGAACATGTTGCACAACCCAATCAATATTTTCTAACCACAGCCGGCAGGAAAAAAACAAGCTTGATAAACCACATAGAATTTCACAGCCGGACTCTGGGGGATGCTGCAGATTTTAAAATGAGCCGTAATAAGGAGCCAGATTCTTTGTACGTGGATCCAAAAATGGTTATAATTCTGACATATTTGCTGAATGACTTTTTTTGAGACCTCCTTGGAGCTTCCCTACTGGTCCTCCATCACCTCCTGCTCCTTGGCGCCGCTCATCCCCGGTGCTGTTATTATTGTGATATTTTCCCCCTCCATCCCAGAAGTAATTTGGCTTCTGAAAATTGCACCTCGCCCCCCTCCCCCATCACAGTAGTCCTCTTCGATTTCCTGTCTGGGTGGCTGCAATCACTCACGCCTTGTCCTTCCTCCGCGACCTTGGCCACCAAAAATCCTCTCCGATCTGTCGTCATGGAGATGACTCCCGCGCCCCTCACAATGGAGGCGACCGCTGCAGAGTGGCGACACAGGGGTCAGAATCACGCAAAAAAAAAAAAAGGGCTAAAAATTCTTCGTCTGTTTCCATCGTTTTGTATTCTCTCGAGCAGCTTTCTCACAACAAGATGGATGGAAGTTGGCCAAGAGTAATTTTAGGCTTTCAAACTTTCTCATGAAGTGGCGAGAAACGCAAATAGATCTTTCAGATGCATGGGGAACATTGACGTGCAGTGATTAAGAAGGGTGTGATAAGGCAAATGAAACAGATAGTGAGTGTAGAAATGTGGCAGAAGATAGGCACATGAAAGAAGTGAGCAGCGGTCCTCCTGGCTCTTGATTAACTTAATTCCACTCCTTGTTCTATTTTCAGAAATTAGAGGGAAAAAAAGACTAACAGGCTGAAGAATTATCACGATCATTCTCTTTTTTCCTCGACCATCCTTGTTGAATGTGCCATTGCCCTCGTTGGCACAACATTTTCCATCTTCTCTTCTTAAAATGTCAGACTTTATTAAATGCCGCTTGTTATTTCATGCTCATCACTGCCATCGTTCCTAAAAAAGGCCATTATTCTGAAATGCTCCAGTAATTGCTGGTGGAATCGTTTCAAAATAGTCATCAATCTAGTTATGTATTTAATTAAAGACTATTATAACATCCCACTCATGCATGCACAATACTTCTCTGACAGCGTCTCTGGCCCTCAGTGGTGGATGTGTATGCAGAGAGGGGTTTTCCTATATTTCATGTTTTACAGGCACTATAGCTTGATAGTTTAATCTAAAAACACACGTTATCCTCATGATAAAGAGACAAGAAAGAAAGAGCACGAGCTAGCAGCCTGCCATTTTGAGGGTTTGTCCAGAACTGTATGAAAACTGAAACTCATCTGTACTCTGGTTGAGCTCAGTTTTGCTCAAAATGACATCTCTGGGAACAAGATGGCGGCACTTGTTCACAAACTTGTGTGTGCGCAAGTCAAAACATTTTTGGATTCAGGCACACAATGAAACGCGCAGCTGAAATGTTTGAGTTGTTTGTCCCAAGTCATAAATTCTAAGAGACTCATAGAATTAATTTTGAGTTAGGTCTTTTCTTTTAGTGTGAATGATATGTCACAGTCATCTAAACCTGCTGGGCACCGGATGCTACTGTCGTCTCAGCGGATGTCCTTTATCTCTGCTGCTGAATGCTAATAGCATATGTGCATCGTTCTTTACTTTCGATTCAGCGCTACACTCCAGAGGGAAGATGTGCTGGCAGTCAGATTGGAGAAGAGGATAAAGGGAATTAGGAAAGTAGGACACACCCCCACTCATCTGGCAGAGAGGGGAAATATTCAGAACCCTTTCAGAATTGCCTGTACCACTCAATTGAGCTCCTATGCAAATTTTGCTGTGTCCATGTCAACGGTTGCTGTGTTAACAGAGGGAGCCGTGGTACAGCAGCCCTCCGCGCTGCCACATCATTTGTTTAAGTCACCCAAACAAAAAGCCAGGGGAGAGAAGCACATGATTGGTGAAATATGCTTGTGTGGGACCACTGCAGTAGAATAATGATTGCAGCATCACTCCTGCGTGTGCCAGGGGCTGTGTGGCCATTTCATGCCAGCACTGAGTGAATATAAGAGATGTTTATTCATGAGAGAGAGAGGGGAGGAGGGGGGGGAATAAAGGATGATGGGGAGGTGGGAGTCACTGATGTTACGCCAGTATGTGAGTGCTGAGACTGGCCCAGTAGAGGGAAGTGCAGGTTAAAAATGTCTGCAGGTGCATCAACATAGTCAACTGGAAAAAAACATCACTGCACGGGGGTAAAGAGGATTATGGGATGGTTAAAATGGAAAACAGTGCTCGTCATTGGATGTAATCCAGTCGCAGGCCTGGATATTTACTGAGTCATTATTTTAATTTCAGTTTTCTCTCTTTGTTATTTTTGTATATTTAAATCAAGTGCATTGACACATTCATTCCCTAATGATGCAGTCTGTTTTTAGGTTTGTGGGCGGATTTTTAGGCTTCCTGGTTTCTGATTCATATTGAATCAGTGAGTACAGGGCCACCCTGTGAGAGCTGCTATTTAGAGGGGTTTTGTGAATGCATAAAAAAAAGACAGAAAGAAAGAAAAATGCTGGTTTTCATAACCCACAATTTCTTAAGCCTTGAATGATGGAGTTCACTGATGACCTGTTGGCTTGGCTAATTGATCCTTTTCTCAATTTCAACACTGAGCTAATTACTGTTGAACAAGAAAATAATGATCTGAATCGGATCATCAAAGGCAGAGGCGCATGTGTGTGTTTATCTACCCGGGGAATGTGAACTCTGCAAATAAACACGTGCACGCAGGCACACCTGCGCCCGTGCATTTGTGATTGGCAGTTCAGCTCAATTAGCTGCCCGTCTTGCGGGGTCTTTCAGAGAGAGTGCCATCAGTCATCCATGATAACGTGCATATTTCGGCGTTGCTGCAGTCTGCCTCTCCCAACGTTTCCTCCTCCGCTCTGACTCGTTTCATGTTTTCTTCCCTTGGTTTCCCTCCTGCCTCATAATTAGTCTAACACGTGTAACCCTCCGTTTACTAAACCAGGTCACGCCACCTGTGTCCACGTGCCCTTTAAATTCAAGCATAAGCGGTCAAATTCCTCCATGTTAACCATACACACACCCTTATATCAATAAGGGTGCAGTACATAGTCACCTGTAATGGAGTGGGGGGAACAAGGGGGTTTGAAGATGCTGGTTTTACTCCCTGCTGCTGTGGCATCAATCTAAACATGAACCCAATCACAGCGCAAAGTGATGTACCATCAAAGAGATGTGGCAGCGAGACAAATAAGCCATTGTGACAGTGTGTGACAGGGAGACGGGAAGATTGTAGACATTAGTCACCGCAGGAGGGAGCGTTTCTCAGGCCTGGTTTAACCACAGCAGTTTATTTATAGTGATGAGTAGCTACTGACTACTTATCTTAAATATACCATTTCTGTTTGGCTCTATTCTAAGTCACAGGGATTTTCTATATAAATATCATGTTAGAGATGAAAGGAAGGGTCAGGCAGTATACTGCAGGGTGCATATGTGTCTGCTTTTGTGTGCTATACCTCGCCGCTGCCCCCAACCCCCTCCTGAGCAGACATCTTCAGCCCCAGTGGCACATTTAACCAGCCAGGTGTGAAACAGGCAGAAGGCCAGAGGAGAGGATAGGCAACGTTCAAGTAGAGCAGAAATAATGCTGCTCTGCCCGTTTGCATGCAGCTTCAACTACAGTTAGCATTTAGCTGCTTCTCCTTCGTGGAGGAGGAGCCGGTGCAGATGAATCCATGTTCAGCGCGCTGCAGCAGAGTAATCTCCCCTGATCGCCGCCGGTACCGGGTTTGGAGTACGAGCTTGTGCGGTGGTGGATTAATGTTTCATGTGTAGGTTTGAATGCCTTTCTGTGTACCTGTGTGCGGTTGTGCGCGTCAAGGCCCGTCTTGCCTGCTAATTCAGAGGGGAGGCCGCGCTAGTTATCAAGACTGAACACGTGCGGCTGTCAGCTCTTAGCCTTTGTTTGGGGGGCTGTGCTGCTTAGTAATGAGAGGGACTCTGTCGCCTCCATGTGAGCTGTGGAGGGAGAGTAGAAAGAGACACACACGCACACACACACACACATTATTGCTGTTATTATTATTTCTGCTTGGTTTCTGCTTTCTACAAAGCCGTGTTTCTCCACCATCAGCATCAGCAGCTTTGCTAAGGTTGAAATATTTATAATGTTTAATCATTTATTTAACCCCCTGATTAATTATTAACTCCATAACTAAATCAATTGACCCTAAAATAGTTTTGTCTAGATTGGCCCGACATCTTAAGTCCTATGAGGCCCCTTTTCTTGTGAATTGTCACTAAATACTATATTTTATCTAACTGGGAGTGTTCGAGCATTCTTTTCATTTGTCCATTATATTAATGTTCAGAAAAGAATTATGGGCAGAAATAACAGATTAGAATTCCTGGAGTTCATTTATTCTCTTTTTTCTAAACAAATTAAGTGCAGTTGTAGTCATTGTATAGCACAGCCAAATGAATAGTCGTCTTCTATACATAGAGTATGTCTTCGTGATGAATAGACCATGATGAAAAGACTTTCTCAGCGGCTGACCTTGGGTGGTAGGATCAGGGAATGCAGAGCAGAGGAGGATTCGGAGATCTGCTGCGGCCAGTGACCAGTGTTGGGGGCTGGGAGGGAAAATGAACTTTGAAACATGCACACCAGCCATTCAGAGCTGACCTTGTAATCAAAGAGACTTGAAAAGCAATTAACTGGGACAATTACGGCAGCCGGAGGAGGCTGAATGACTGGTCATGTAAAGCAGCAGTGTGTCGCTGAATGGAGATTAATTGATGAGGGGAATATTTCAAGGTCTCAGAGTTTAACTCGGACTGGTTTTGTGACTGGAGACGCCTTTTAGGGATTTCCCCCTTTATGAGGTAAAACCGACTTTTCATTAACTCGCTGTTGAGTAAAAATAGAAATGACAGTCCAGTTCGTTTGGAAGCAGACGAGAAGCTACAACAAGCGGACGGGAAACGAGTTTCAGGCTCTTTTGAGCATATTTGCGCAAGAAATTCAGCGGGACTTCTTGACGGCTCCACAAAGCAAGCGAGTTGAATAGCCGATAAGCTGGCGGAGCTAAAAGTAGAAGAGACATTCATGAAAACTTGAGCAACCTGAGCAAGATTTTAAGAAGCTTAATCAGTTTTCAAGAACATTGAGATGCAGTGGAAACACAAACCAAACAGATGACCAGGAATTTCTCACCCAGGTAAATAATCCCCCGGGATTAAAAGTTCCTAAATGAGGCAAAAGTCAATTGAAGCTCAGATTCCAAACTCTAATTGGGAGAGTGCTAACGTAAGTCAGGTTAAAGGAAGACAGGTTATTATTTGGAATGACTGGAGTGATATGACTGAAGAATAATTGTCATTTGTTTCATAGACTTCAGTTATTTTCGCCATGAGCATTGTGTACTTGGACAACGAGCTACCAGCTGGGAAGTCTGGCACGTACAGATTCTCTACAGTCACCATGGAGTAACTCAAACCGCCTCCTCACTCTGCCACAAGAATCCACGCGCAGCGTGCACCACAGATGAATAATCAAAATTTATCACCAACATTCAAACACACTTCAGCCCAGTGCCTCCTCTTTTTTTTTTTTACTACCCCATTACATCTAGTACAATTTGCTCCATCTATCAATAATTCAACAGGCAACAAGAAGGAGGAGAATGATGAAGCTTGTTTTCTCTTTATGGTTGGATGGCAGTTAGTCCAGTTAAAAGTAGAGAGGGGTCTTCTTTCAATTTCCCCTCCATTTTGGGATGAATTAACATGTATGTGCGTGTGCACGTGTGGGTTCTCAACAGAGAGCAAAGGGTTCAGCCCTGCGCCGAGTTATCAGCGAGGGCCAGCCACGCCGCCATCTCATTCAGGCTACAGACTCAGTCAACGGTGAACAGAATGGAGCCAGAAACGTTGTCACTTGCACACACGTGCACGTGCCTCCGATCAGTGGTGTTTCAGAGAGCACAGCGCACAGCTTCGAATGTCGTTTTTCACACACGCCACCGTTATACTTCTGCAAATTAAGCAGGTGGGCAGCACTATTATGAACATACTTTCCCAGAAACCTTAGAGGGGATGTGATACCACAAGACTGATAATATCACTAATACGATGTATGGGTTCTGTTTTCCTCTAGAGCTGGTGGCTTCACCTGTGGAAGGTGTTCCTAATGTTGCTACACACATTTTAGTGTAACTTCTTCGAGGTTTTTTCTGTTAAACATAAAGCTGAACAGCCTGCATGACTGCTAAAACCTCATCTCTGTTGTTATGTTGTGTTAAATGAATGCTTCCCTCGTGGATGGACCGGCTCCTCTGGGTTTTTATGGAGCAAACGTATTTCTTCTGTAGTTTTCTGAATACCAGACACCATTTTTTTTAAACCTGAGGAGCCTTTGGAAGGTTATGCTGCAGACATACCTGATTTTGGAGGCATTTGCTAATAGTGAGCTAGCTACTGCTCACTGCTGCCACACTGGACAGGGCTTTACAAGGATTTCTGAAAAGGAAATATGCATGGAAAGCTTTCAAAATCTTCCTCCATACTTCCAACCACAGTTTGATACACCTGCAGCACGAGTCGAGACCCTGTCAGGCCCACAGCAGACTCGGGTTTAGACGTTTCACTTACTGATGACATTTCTGTTTTCAACTGGTCCTATTATCCTTTTCTTTTCAAGTGAAATTAAACGTCCCACAGCCAGAGGTATCAGGATGAACTTCCATTCCGTAACCGTTAATAAGTGTGTACTTTAAAACATAACGCTTACACATTATCTCCTGCTGTAGTCCCTTCCACGTGACCAGATGACAGGCTTAGCTAGCGTGTTACAGCAGCACACATTTCCTCCCACATCAGCAGGTGTAAATATCAGAGCGATGATCTCAACCGAAGCAGACCGAGACTACGTGCGACACGTGGCTCGGTTCATTTCATCCATTAGGCGGTGATACTGAGGGCGATGGATGTCTTGTTGATGCTGGTATAGCAACGGTTGCCATGGTGTATGAATCCTCATCTCGGCATACAGTACCTGATGCTGAACTTGATCACTTTGTGATGAACAGAGCCAAAAATAGACAGCTGGAAGCTTCATTGTTGAGTTAACCTGAGGTTTTTAGCGCCCCTGACCAGGACTATGGATGCAGAAACTATCCCAGACAGACAGACAGAGATTATCATCGTCATTCTAGGCTACCCTGTGTCCTGGTGTCAATCCACCATTGTCCCAGTAGACGCTGGAACCTTTTGGAGCTCTCTTTCTAAACCAGTCCATCACAGGTCGGACTCCAGGCTGCAGGACCAGACCTATATAAACGCTTTACATAGCGCCACCTTGTGTGGAAAATCTGTTGCGAGAGGCAGATGTGTGAAAGCAGTCATCCATCATCCAGGGCCAATGTGGCTTTCCATTATGTTGTGCCTGGAAGCTTTTGTGGTGTCTTGTAATTTTACCGTGTTCAACATTGATTAAACTGTTTTGATGCACATCTCTGTATTTTGACTGTCACCTCTCTGTTTACCCTGTCTGGGTTACAGGCAGCATATTTGGAAAAAAAAAAAAAAAAAAAACAACATATCTTGATCTGAAAAAGCAATCACAATGTGCAACGAGTTCTTAACAACTGGAATTAAGCACGAGAGTGAAGTGCACGTCGCGTGTACTGAAACGCCCTCGTCTCATTTGTTCAAACACAGTTCCTCTTTGCACCAGGCCAAAGACGCCCCAAAAACATCCTGACATTGTCACAACCGTCACACCGATTTTCTCTCTCAGGATAATTTTGGTAATTAACCTACCGGAATGATTCGACGAGGCCGCTGTAACACCTCATCAGAAGCCTGAAGGTACATCACACAGAGGTGTGCGTGACTGATCCCTTCTCGAGATGCACCGAAAGGACGAGCGCTGTTTCATATCATTACCATAAACAAATTAGGGCATCACTCCCTCGTTAGGCCAAATATGTCTCATTAGTGGCACAGCTGAACAAACCTCCTGATTAGGGCTCACTGTCTCCCTTTGAAGCCCACAAAAGGCGAGTCTATTTTTTAATTAAGCTCATTTGCATTTACAAATGAGACACTAATTAATGGGACTTATTTTCTGGGGCTGTTGCAGGAAGCTCTTGGAACAATTTCTACTCGTGTGCAAAGGAACACGGAGAAGCCAAAAGAGGACAAGTGTAAGAGGGAGCTGCGGAGATGTTTGCCCTTTAGGAATCCATGTTGTTGGACCCGCACTGAGGAGAGAAAATCTAATTTCTTCCTTTGCAGCCCTTCTTTATTAATTTGCAAACGAGCCCGTAATTGCAGGTGCACCCTCTTACACTTTTGCACTTTTTCGGAGATGGCCCCTTTTATTGTGGGGTCGCACAGGTAAAAGGGAGCATGGGAGGCATGGTCGGCAGGCGTGTCATGCTAGGGTAAGGAGGTGACAGGGCAAATATGGTTTGCGCACGAGTGCTAACTTGCAGGCTTGTTAGAGGGAGGGAAGAATGAAGAACGAGATGGAGAGAAAAGGGAAAGAGAGGTGTGATATCATAAATTAAATAACCCTCCCACGAGGCATCTGGTCCTCTCTCTCTCTCTTGCCGTCTGTCTCGTTCTCCACAGTTGTAGATTGATTTTCTGCTCTTTCCTTTCTTTTCCATCATTCTGTCATCATTTGGCATCAATCTGTTTGTTCCTTAACATGCAAATGCACACATCAGACTAAATTTGCACTATTTCATGCAGTTTCCATCAAAAAGTTAAACCTTTTTAAATCAATTTCTTGTTCCCATTTTCTTCCCTTTGTTAAAAATTCCCAACTGTCAACTTAAAACAAGCATAGGTCGTCACCAGGGCAACACATTAAATGGAGGTTTGGCTGTTTGAGGCCAGGATTTCTCTGGAAGCAGTCGGCCTTCCACTGGAAAATTTGACAATGTTCGTCGGCCTAAATGCTAATAAAATTATTTTTGTGGTTATTATTTTGGCAGTTTTATTCAAAAATTGATCAATGAGTCAAATGTGGCCTGATCCTGATCACGTCTCCTAGTGGGACAGGTTGGCTCTTTGGAGATCTTGATGAATTATTCCACGGCTACAGAAACCGTATTTAAGCAGATGCACTAACAAGGTCAAAAACAACATTTCCATCCAAGAGGAACTTAAACAAGGTTAACCTGAATGCAGCAGCTGGTGGGAGGGAAAATAGGGGGCAAAAAAGAGGAGAATAAAGGCAACCAAGTGGAAAGTGTTAAGGAGAAAAGTCACTGACCGCACACTTACCAGCCACATGTGCACGCTTTCACTGCGCAGCTAATTAATTCCCAACTCGTTAACAGCACAACCTTCATCTCTGGGACAATAAAACACTTTTGCACGCTCATGCTAATGAGATGACTGTCCTCTCTGCTTCTGTCTTTTTTTAACACATCGTGAAATAGGGTCAGTTTGTGTGTACCCAGTAATACGAGATCGAATGATGAAGATGAAGAAAGCTTTTATAATAATAGGCAGAATCCAATTATAAGTTTGCACGAGCTGAGCGGGTCCGTAAAAATGGATTTGCATTTTTGGGATTGATGCTAGACTCTGAGATGAGAGGAGGAGGGAAAGCTGTGACACGGGGAAACGAGGGACGTGCCTGTATAAAGGAGTTGAGGTTAGAGATCTTTTGTAAGGTTACAGGTAGAATCTTTTTTTGTCTGTCTGCTGACACAAGCTAACGTCTCCGATTTTTCATTTGGAATCTAGGTCAGGGTGATTTTTGTAAGAATCTGCATGCCTCCTGATTGCAGTGAGGCCCTGTTCCTCGCAGGAAGCACACGAACACACAGCCGTGTCCTAGCAAACGGCCCGCGATCCAAATTTAGCAGCAGAATCTCAAAACCATCAGAGATGTGAGGCAGGAAAATATGAAAAGAACTTCCCTGTGTGTGTGAGTGTGTTCGGTCCGCTGGAAAAAAAAAAAAAAAAAAAAGATGTATGCCTTCGACAAATGAGGCCCTTTTTTCACAAAGCAGGAGAATGATTAGTCTGACACTGCTGTGTGGGAATGAGTGGGATTTGATAGAGTCTGCGCTTTGTTGTAGAAACACTCTTGGTTAATGATATGCCTCTCTCATCCTCATCCCCTCCCATCCTGCCAGCAAAGAGCGATAACGAGGGAGCAGACAACCTGAAAAAACTTCAAACAAAGAGAAAAAGGGAATCGGCGCGGCGCACCGGCTCAGCCTCCACGCCGAGAAAACTTTTCCCCCCTTCGCCTGTTTCCCGGCAGCCTTCAGATGCCTTTTCAAACTTCGCCAGCTGATCAAGTGGGGCAGACTGACACACGTGTGACTCAGATGGCGGCGAGCTCTCTGGAAAGGAGTTTATTGTGAATATGGCATCTAAACAAAGCCGGATCCGAGTGCACCTAAAGGTGGTGACAGAAACATGAGTCTGATGGAAGATTTCAGGTCAGTCCTGACAACTTGCTGACATTTTAAATAAGAGGAGCGGTGTGACACATGCAGAAGATAAAAAAAAAGTACATCCTGCAGTTGCCTTTCGCAGCAGCATCTTAGGCAGGATCTGTGTTTGTGTTTTGAAATCCCGGAGGCTTTAGCAGGGTCGTGACCCTTTTCTGAGTTCAGAATGGGAAATTCTGCCCTTTTTGAAACGATCATTAATTCTAATTTGCCCACACTTCCTCTACAGTAAAACCAAACTCTCTGCAGCCACCATATCTGTGCAGCAGCCGTATTTCCAGCCGTGCATTGGGAGTGTTTAAAAGGGGCTGCTCGCTCCTGTTGGGACTCTAAAGGTGATTTTTAGGCTCCGTGCAAACGTATCTACGTGACACAGGACAGTTGGGTTTATGTGTGTGCGTGCATGTGCTGATGCATGTATGTTCCCCTCAGTGGGACAGAGGCCCGCCCCTTTAGAGCGCCGCGCTCTGATGGATGTTAATGTGGACTGACGCAGGGGTGTCCCCTGAGGGAGGGAACACGGCCAGCCGGGGGGGGTGCGTGTGCACACGCTGGGGAGGGGGGATTCATCGCTCTAATCCTCTCCCTCTTCCTCACAGAAGCCCGAGTGAGGAAGAGGCACTGAACCACCCAATGAATAAATAAAAGAGCTTGCTCCCCCCCACCCTGTGCAGCTCTTCTCCGCTCCAGCCCGGAGCCTTGAACAGGAGCACTTAAAAGCATTTTAACAAGAGAGTCACTTCATTAAATATGGACTTCCTGTCTGTAAAAACCCTGGAAGGAAAAAAAAAAACAGTGACTTTTCACATTGTGATATATGGGCACGAGTGTGGAGGTGGGGGTGGAGGTGGGGTTGGGTCAAGGTGGTGGTGGTGGTGAAGCATGGAAAATGGAGGCAGAGAGAGAGAAATTATTGCACAAAGACACAAAAGCCGGCAGAAATACAGCAGAGCTGCAGAAGAGAGACGCATAAGCAAAGCAAGATAACAGAAGCAGTGGGCTGGAAATTGGACCTTTCAGATCTCTCTTAATTTGTAGCGGAGCGCACAGCATTCAAAGGCTTTCCTTTTGTGTTTTTGGCATTGTGTTATCTATATTTAAAGCCCCCGACACAAAACAAATGTCAGAAAATCATTACAAAGGCAGAGAAGAAGACTCAGAAGTGGAGAAAGTAAGACGAAGACGCTGAAACGACTTAACGGCGCTCTGCAAGCGTCTCTCGGAAATTTTAATTTGTATGAAATTTTTAAATGTCTTATAGCGTCGCCTGTATTTTTAAAAACCCTTCAGGGCAGAGGCGGCTGTGACTACCCGACGTCGGTGCGCTGTTGCATTAAAAATAAAACCTTTTCCATGAGCGGCTGCGTTCGACGAGAGCAGCCCTCAAAGAGAATGCATCAAATGTGAGCCCAGAGATGCTCAGTGAGTCACAGATCCATAATGGATCCCCCATGACAGCGTTTCTTTAGCTGAAAATTCCACATGCTTGTGAATAAATGTGCCACACAGACTTCACAAGAATAATTAAAAGTCTTATTTACACAAACAACCACAGAGTTTCACTTCCTCCAATAACGGAGGCGAAATATGCCGCTCAGGGTCGTCTGAAGCCATTTATGACCAGACCAGCTATGATTTATCAAACCCCGTCGTCTCAAGGTCACGACTCCTTTTTGGCTAAAGAGCGGGACCAGACACTGCGATATCTGACAAGGACAAAGTCTTTTCAATGGCTCTGATGCCCTGCCCACACTTTCACACTTTTAGAGGAGTGAAGAAGAAATGATACAATGGTGAAGGAAATCAATGAGTGTGTGATGGAGAGTGTGGAGGAGCCGTGCAGCAGCAGACTTATATTTAGACGAGTGACCAAACCACTCGGAGGCAAACTTTCACACAGCCAGACGGTGAAAGGACAAGCACCGGTTTGCTCACAGAACGGTGGGCTCACGCTGGTGCAGGTGTGTTTCATACCAGTGTAAAACCCCTAATGGAGATATGTTGAAACCCATCTGAGGTCTATATGGACTTTTACTGAGGGATAAACACACACTGAGTTGAAATGAACCTGCATCTTTAGTGTAGTAGTCTAACGGTGAAACGATGAAGAAACGCGTGTTATTATCACCTGAAATAAATCAGTGTCCATTTTGGACTTCTCGTTAGTGCTCGGCTGTTATGTTGTTAAGCTAAACGTGCTAATCAAAATGGAGGCATTGGAGTCTTAAATTAACACAGTTATCCTCAATCTGCTGTAGTGTGTGAGGGTTCAGAAGGTGAATGCCCTGAACGCTTACAAGCCCTGCCAAAGAAACACACCTGGATAATTAAAGATCTTCTCCCAGTACAGCTAACGGAGTCAGACAGATGGACACGCAACACAGTGAACTGGTTCCTGAACTGGTTTTTGCATTTAGAACTCTTATTTACACAGTGAACTGGTTCCTGAACTGGTTTTTGCATTTGAACTCTTATTAGATTAGAACTCTTATTTAAACAAGTTCTGTTGATTTAAAACTGCGTAGCTCTACAGCACCTTTAAGAAGGGCACGAAAGGGACTCCAAAGTGGGTCAGAGTAAAAATATCTTCAACAATTATTCATGGTACCCCGCCTTCCTCCACCATACCTCCACCCTGCGAAAATTCAGCAACACGCCGCAGCGCAGGGAGGCAGAACGGAGGGTAAGAGATGTGCAGGGAGGAGGAAGTTTGGGGTAAAAAAGAGCAAAGGCAGTGTGAATTCTGGGGCCGTTGTTTGTGTATTTTTGGCTCGGCTGGGGATCAAGTGTGGGTGCCGTGAGTAATGCACAATGTAGCTGCTGCAACCCTCGCAAACATTTCCTGCGATGCTCGAGTCTAAATTTCTCCAACACCTGCTCTGCTGTCATCAGCGAGCCTCCCACCAAACACCAACACTGTGCCCACCAGAGCAAATGGCTGCCAAGTCTGGCTGAATTATACATTTATCGTTCCGATTCGCATCTTCCCGTCTCTTCTCAGAAGATACAGAACACGCTCTGGGATTCTGGAGACTTTTGGGCTTTGAGTTTTAACGTCGAATAAGGGCTGGATTTGTTTTCTTCTTTGCTGAGCGTCGATGTTTAAGGTGCCGATTGGAGCGATGAGTAAAATCAAAAAGCCGCGAATGGTGGTGAACAAAACTAGATTCCTGTGCAGCAGAAGGGTGTCATGGCTGCCAGGTCCCTGTAGGTCTGCACTGTAAATCCACACATTAATCAGAGCCGGCAGGGAGAGATCAAAGGGGCCTGTTCCATCTTTACTCAGAGCACCACTTTGATGTTGGTGCGCGTGCGCGTGTGTGTGTGTGTGTGGGAGAGAGAGAGGATTCAGTGTGAGAAAGAGAGCTCAAAGTCAGACAGTGAAAATTAGGAGATGAGAGGCAGCCTGCCTGGAGAGAAAACCCTCATGTGAGGAACCTGCTGGGTTTCGATATGCACCACACCAGAAATAAATCACAACTTTAAAGATCAACACAACTCAACATGGAATCATTTACCCCATGCTCACAAAAACACCCTTATTCTCCTGCATGCAGGACAAATCAAACAACAGAGTGAAAGTGTTTGATGCAGCACATGCATGAAGGCTGCCTGCACACACACTTATGCATATTTATGTTCCTTCTTTCATATCTGACAATAAACCACCATGTTCACAGCAAAATGAAAATACTTTCCTGCCCCGCGGTGGTCCTCATCTGTCACTGCAAACACACACAGAGCCGGAGCCAAATGTGGTGTTCCACCATTGTATGGCAGCTAAGTCTGCAGTTGCCATGGTGACATGGAGCTGCTGCACTGGCTTTAAATTGGTATAATTAGTTGATGTGTTGACACTTTGGTGTTTTTCTTTCTTTCACTGTGAATCAGACGTCTTCGTCGCTGCTGAGGATGAGAGGATGGCTCTGTGCAACACTGCAGAGTGAACACTAGGGGATTTCATCACATCTGATAGACTAAAATAAAACCCTGCATCCACATCAGAACAATAGTCCAGAGGAGTCAGCATGCATAAATTGTTTAGGGAATAAGGTTTTTCTCTTTTATTATGATTGTTTTTGTACCATAATTAATTTTTAGATTTTGTAAATGATTCAAAATGACCTGGTGTACTAGTCTTTAATATATAAATAGACTGCATCGATGGCCTTTTGCACATGCAGTAATTGCGATTAGGCCGTGTTTGTTAGTTGGTCTTTTCTGCCATCTGCTGGTCAGATTGTGAACTGACTGACTAGTAGACATTGAGACCTGTGACGCTGCAGGGAAGTTGTTGGCGTTAAATTTTTAATTAATTTAATTAAAACAGTAGGATACTTGTGTTATGGACGCTATCATGTTAGGATTTCTGCAGTCAACCTAGCAGTCGTGTTCATATAAATAGTTTTTCCCCCCTAAATATTAAATATCAAAGTGGGATCAAACTTATATTGATAAGATTTATTCATGTGAATGGACTCGTGTTAAATTTTCTTTAAGGTTGTGGGGCTGTTGGAAATAGAAGAATTTGTAACTACGAAGAATAAAGACCTCGATTGGTACTTACTACTTGTCTCGTTTTAAGTTTTCTTTCTCCGCCTCACGAAAACCTCAGGACACAGTGAAAATTAAAATATAAAAAATAAAATAAAAACAGTCAGTGTAACAACAACAGTACGATTACCGTGTATGATTCTTGAAGACGCTACTCTGAATAGTTGTGTCCATGCACCACATAGGAACCTCTGCTTCCTGGTCTGGGCCCACTTTTCTCCCCGCAATCCCACAGTTTGAACTCAAAATAGACGGGCTTCATTTGAGCATATTTTCAAAATAAAATGATTTAACGTCAGGGTTCTTAATTCTAAACGTAAATCGCAAAATTTTAACCTTCTTTCTTTTTATTTATTTTGTTGTTTTCAATTCCTAATATGTATTTCGTTTACTAACATGTGGAAAAATTTATTTACGTCATGAAACCTGCCTCAATGACAATTATAAAGTCGGTAAACAGTGATGACAATTCAGACGGGAACTGAGAGACATTTGATACTTTAGTCTTTCCTGAAGTGGTGCCTGTCTACAATAATATCCAGAGATAACTAGAGAAAGAAATTCTAAAGAAATTACCGAATGCACAAAACAAGCAAACAAACAAACAAAATCAGCCAGGTTTAGTCGATTAAAATTTTAAAAAAGGCGACCTTGCAGTTTTGTCCACAAGATGGCAGTAGCGCAGACAGTTGTACCGGAAGTTGACGGTGAATTTACTCTAAGAGAATTCGTTTCCTCCCAATACCCAATTCTAGCCACTGGGTGGCAGCCCTGCCTTCACGTTGGAGTTAGACATTAAGAATACCTGTTTCAATACCTGTAGGGGACCGTTTATCTAATCACATTTATATTTTTGTTAGGAGTGTTCATTGATTCAGTAACTTAAGGATTTTTGCTTGATGTATTCAGTCACTTGTCCCGTTACTATTCTTGGAGCTGAAGGAAATAAGCAAATACACTATCGAAGTTAAGAGTATTTGTGTTTTCAAATCGGGATCAAATGTATCAGTTTGTTATATCCACACCAAAATATGAATACCACACAACAATGCAAGAAATAAATAAAGTCCGAAGTTTGGCTAAAGAAATGGACAAAAACAGTAAATGAAATATAGCGATAAAAAAATTGACTTTGCAGCTTTGCCCACTTGGTGACAGTAGCGCAGAAGGTCGCACCGGAGGTTGACGGTGGGTTTACAGTAGAAGTCGCTTCCTTCTGTAATGTTCTATATTAACCACTGGGTGGCAGACTTGCCCTCAGCATGGTGTCGGACCGGCAGGCGACCTGCTCCAATGAATGAGGGGACAGTTTGTCTAATTCAAGAATGTTGATTCATTTCTGACGAAATTTCAGGTTTTGTTTAAGCACATTTATCCTTTTAGGAGTATTCACTGATTTAGTAACTTAAGGATTATTGATTTTATTCAGTCATTCAGTCAAACACACACACAAACACACACACACACACACACACACACACACACACACACACTGTTGAAATTTTTTGGATTTCAAAGGGGACCAAATTTACCAGGTTACTTGGATGCGCACCGAAATGTGAATTCAAAACACCAGTGGAAGTATTTTTTTTTTTTTCATTTGGATTATAATATATATATATATATATATATATATATATATATAACACCAAAAAAGATCATTCACATGTTATTTTTTGTCCATGTCCTTCTTTTCTTCCAATGTCTGACTGACCAAGACGAAACTCATTCGTGACAAGCGTTTTTCTTTTTTTCTACAACCCTTTGGCCTATAAGACACACTAGTGTTTTGCTTTTTTCCGGGTGTATACATGTGAGATGTGCATTGAATTACAAATTCACCTTATTTTGTTTCATTTAAACGGTTTGAAAGTGGTCATAATGGCCGCACGTCAGTGTGAGACGCAATTATCGCGTTGTGACTGAAACCTGGGGCGGACAGGCGCTCTTCCTGGGTTAATTAAAACGCCTCCCTGATTGGACGGCCGGGTAATCCCCGCGGGCCTCGTGCCCCCATACTAACTTGCGCGCCGGGCTGAGCGCAAGTCCAAATCTGCCCAAGGCGAGGGAGGGCACGAGAAACGCTCGCGAGGGGAGCGATCGCTACGAGCTCCGATCTCACAATTAGACAAGTGTTGCTGAACGTGGGCTACATGTGCGCAGCGAGGGGGGAGCGCAGAGCGCAGAGGAGCTGAACGCATGTAGGAGCTCAGCCACAGACTCTCAGCCTCAGAGGAAAAGCGGTGACGGAGGAGAGAAAGTGAAGAAAAGTCATTGAGAGAATTGCGTGAGTACAGAATACAGTTTTCCCAGTAACAGACAGGATAGCGGGAAGAAAGGAAACTGTTCCTGGACGGAAACTGTTCTGGAAGAGAAAGATGAACGCCAGCGAAGAGAACCTGCTCAAGTCCATCAGCAACGACACGCTCCTCGACCTGACGCAACGCTACGGCCAATCAGCCTTCGGCTTTGGCGCTGGCCATGGTGCTGGAAGTCCCGGCCGGTTCCCGCTTACGCCGGGCACCGACTTTCACACCGGACAGACCGCAAAGTCCAACGAGAGCGGCGGGGAGCACACCAGCGACGACGATGACGGCTTCGACTCGCTGGATTCCAGGAAGCGAGGTTCTTCGTTCGGGGACGACAAGCCTGGAGGGGGACTCGCCAAGAAGTCCAAGGAGCAGCGCTCCCTGCGGCTCAGCATCAATGCCCGGGAGAGGAGGAGGATGCACGACCTGAACGACGCGCTGGACGGCCTGCGCGCTGTTATCCCATATGCCCATAGCCCCTCGGTGAGAAAACTCTCCAAAATCGCCACTCTCCTCCTGGCCAAGAACTACATCCTCATGCAGGCTCAAGCCCTGGAAGAGATGAGGCGGCTGGTGGCGTATCTGAACCAGGGACAGAACATAACCTCACCCATCCCCACCGCCCTGGCGCCCTTTGGACAAGCCGCCGTCTACCCTTTCTCGGGCTCCACACTTTCCACCTGCGCCGAGAAGTGCACGACTTACTCCGGGACACCGTCGACTCTCTTCAAACACTGCAACGACAAGCCTTGATTCTGTTCGCCTTCTGTTCTCTCCTGAACTTTATCTCTTATCTCTGCGCCCATGTCGGTCTCTCTCCCACTCTAGTTATTTTCTAAATCAACCTGTGGAAAATAAAAACGAGTCTAGTCTGCTGCATAAACTCTTAAAGTAAGGTTAAGTCATTTTATTGCAATGTTTCATTAAGATTTAAACTTCGCTACATAGAAAAGGAAGTGTTTAGGTCTTTAAGATCACTTTGTTGCTGCAGGTCATGTCTAAAATTTTTATTTTGGGCACATTTTAGCGTTTAAGTCATGTTTTGTAATCTATGCAACATTCAACAGCACGAAATGTGGAAATACCAAGAAAAGCGGGACGCCCTGAACGACCTTTTTTTTTTTTTTTTTTCTAAATAAATTCAGTATTTCTGAAAGGAGTTCCTCGCACTGACGCGCTGTCGGCGAGCGATGACTGAGCTTGTCGCCAAGTTTGTGTTTTTGCATTAACTTGTAGAGTTTTTGCACAGCTGACATGATTGTATTGTACAATTGTGGTTAAAAGAAAAAAAAAAAGAAAAAAGAAAATCATCCTGCGCCCGAGTTCTGCAAATGCTTATATCAGCGTGAGCAAGCGTTTCGGTTGTGTTGCAACATGGATTTCATATATTGTTTATATGTCTTTATAATTAAAACACATATCTATGCTTGGAAACGGTCTGCTGCATGTCGTTTTTTTTTTTAATCAAAAGACGCCTTATTTAAAACATAATATTTTGCGGTTCAAGTTAAACGGACTCACGGGGGGCTGGTGGGGCCTGTGCGGTGCGCAGCGGGGTTGGCTGAGCGCAGGGCAAGGACGCGAAAGCCGCCCGGGGCATCCAGGACCTGTCTGGGGGTATTTGGGTGATTGCAGCCTTTCTTGGTGGGCTCTTACACTCTGGACAGCTATTAACAGGATTTCAGCTCCTGTCTGCATGCTCGACTTCATTCTCCGAACGGTACGGGGGTAGTTTTCTCTCCCAGGTTTTGAAATGTGACCGGACGATAAAGGGAAAAAAAAAAAAACATTTTCATATTTATAAAAACAAGTGAGAGACATTTATTTACACTTATAATGCCTGTAATTTATCTTTTGTACTATTCGTACCTGCACTGCCAATGTAGGTTAATGAGAATTATTTTTAAATTTCCAGGTGTAGATACAAAAAAAGTGAAAAAAAAAAAACATCTTCTATAAATTTACCCATGACTGGTTTATTTGGTTATTATTACTCAGCAATCAGCAAAAGTTTTCCCATCTGGCCTGTACAGATCTGCAGTGATCTGACACAGAAATGGACCCGTGTGGGTTCACACAGCCCCATTTACAGAGTCAACCAGCCTCTGTGTTGCTATTTAACTGCGTGTCACAACAACAGGCCATCCATGGCATGTTAAATTGGCCCTCTGATGACACATGTCTCGTCGGAGACCCCACGAGACATCCAGAGCAGCTGGGATGAAATGTGACAAATGCTGCGGCTGATGTGCGGTGGGCCCCGGCGCTCCATCAGCCTCACGCGGCCTAATTGTCACAAATGAGATGGCTGTCTTTTTGCAGGGACAGTTGGGTGGTCGCTTTCTGTCCTTACAGGCCTCTGATGTCGACCTGCTCATATCTGTGTTTGTTGTGTCACCTTATTATCTTAATGGCCTCTGTGTGCGTGCAGCAGCGAGCTCTGGCATGCCAGCTACATCTATACATTAAGAGTGACTTCTGATTTAATTGGACGTGTTTCCTGCTCTTTTACTGTACCGGCCATAGCTGGTGTGACCACAGATCACCAATTATCTTCATCTTTTTGTCTGTAAGTGGATCTTTCTGTAATTTTGGGATGTGTGACACACCACTCTATTCAGACTGAGACATTTGACCTGATGGAAGAGAGGAACAATAACTCGATGCCCAATTGATACGCAGCTGCATTTGTATTTCTGTGATTTTTACAGTCCGAGTCTGTTTTGTTTGAACACAATTTTATTTGGGAAGAAACAACTTAAGAAAATAAAAATGTGACAAAATTGTTTGTTTTCCTAATACAGCAGCTCAGGTTTTAATTCCCTGTGAACAGTTGAACAACCTGTGTTCATCAATCAAAAATCATTAAATAATCATCTGATGATTTAAAAAAAGGTCCTGCAAATTAAAAGAAGAATACGTTTTGAACAGAAACTAGTTACGCTGTCGATTCATCTCAAAGTCTCAATCAAACCACTCCAATGTTGTTATGGCCAAAATTCAGATTTATTAATGGACGCATTATTTAGCTAACAAGACCATACTCTCTGTTGTTATTGCTGCATTATCGGCACCAAAGTTGTTGGCATGAATAATAACGTCATTTAAATTACAGCGAGTGATTGAAAAATTGGTTGCTTTGACCAAAAATGGAGTGTCACTGTAATTTCACGGAGGAGTCATGATATTTTTTATGCTCCTCACAACAACGTTACGCTTCATTTTTTTTTGACAATGTCTTTACATGTACAAAGAGCACTACAGCCAGTGCACGAACGCTTGCACGACAGCCCGATGTGGTGCAGGAGTGCAGAGAGACTGTGTGATGTCTGCAAACATTTGCGTTTGCTCTCAGTGGGATCGGAGGGGAATGATTTCGTTAGCATGGCTCGCAGCTTTGAGGTATGTTTGTGTGCTTTTCACCAACCCGATGGTATAGTACTAAAACCATATGCCCTTAAGTGCGTTCCTCTGCCTAATGCTTCTGACAGCGCTGTTTTCTCTAATTAAGTTCTCTCTATGTGCTTGTTCATGTGATGCACATTGTAGCACTCCATCTCACACACACACACACACACACACACACACACACACACACACACACAGACTGTATTCACAACTAGGGCCTTGAAGGAAAACGAACACACTTCAACACTAATTAAGCTTCTTCAGGGGACCAAAGGCTGGTTTAAAAGTGTGTTTTTAGACTTGTGTATAGAAACTGCTCACAGACACAGTGCACACAGTCAACTGGGAGGTTAAGATATGACACACGCCATAAAATCTGAGTACGGTGCATCGGAAAGAGGGCGTAGATGTAGAGGAAGGTGCAGGTGTCTGTGTTTTTGAACCAGGCAGACTGTAATAGTGCAAACACACACCCCCACACACACTCAGCTTCCCTGCTCCATGACATCACACTCCGTTGTCCCTCCCAGCCCCACCTTGTCGGAAGCAATGAGCGGGTGAGTCAGTTGGTTCTGAGGAGCCATGTGATTCGGGGCGACATCGCTGCAAGTGTAGCAAGATGGGCCCGGGCCCTTCGTTTGCTAATCAGGGGGTGTGGAAGGGATGTCTGTTTTTATGTGACTCCCTGTTTGCGCCAACATGTGGCTACAAACCCTCGAAACATGGCGGTTGGGCAAAGCGTTTTTCCTATTGCCACAAGGCAGCTGACACCAGGCGTGGTAGATGCAGACTGTGGGGTAGTGACCAAACTGATCCCGGCTGTAGGAAGCAGAGATGTAGAAGGGACAGGCAGCTGGCAATGGACGATGACAGCGTGAGCCATTGCCGAAGGTGATGCCCAGCTCAGTAGCCTGTGGTGTGGGCCATGCGAACATCTTGTGTCAAAACTCTCCTTCTATACTGTTGAGGCCATCAGTAAAGCCCTTAAAAAAATCATAAAACTAATTTTCAAAAATGTTATTAAAACCTCACCGGGAGCTGGAGCTTCACTCCTCTGTCAGGAACTGATAAATACAGCCACTAGATGCATATTAGGAAATGTGATCTGGTTATCATGCCACCAAGGTAGAGGTCAAAGGTCAACTTAGACAAAACGTTACATTTTGAAGGTGATAGTTTATTTTAGTCTGAATCAGGGGTTTACACACATCTGCAATGTTATCTTTCTTCTTCTGTTTTGGAGTTGTAGGACATTTTAAACTTAACAACATGGTTAAAAATTAAATTTAAATCTGAGTGAGGTCTGTGTTTGTGTTTTGTCCTCACTCCTACCTCCACATTTCTCCTCCCTCCCCCGTTCTTTTCTATACCGCTCTCTCATCACTCTTTTTGTCTTGACAGAGAATGCGAGCTGACATTTGGGGGCATCCGTTACTGTTCTGCAGCCTAATCTCTGTAATGGCCCCACAGATACAGAACTGGTGGTGAGCAAATGCACACACACACACACACACACACACACACACACACACACACACACACACATGCAAACACACCTCAAAACTCACTGAGCGATTGTACAAGCCAAGGTCGACACATACCCTTGTGTTCGGGCTTTGTAAACACCATAACCTCTTTCACTCACTCTATATGTATATATCTCTGTCCTATACACACACACACACACACACACACACACACACACACACACACATGTATCCTGAGGACTTTTCATGGATATAATTCATTACCCATCCCCTTACCCTAACCTAGCCTAACAGCCCTTTAACCCTAACAACTAAGCTAACCCTAACAACTATCCCCCAACCCCATCCTTAGCAATTCTAACTATAACCTTAAAAACATGTCTTGAACCAAGTCAAACAGTCCTTTGAAAATTCTTGAGGACCAGCTAAATATCTTCACTGCCTAAAACGTCCTCACTTTGCTAATTATAATGCATAGTTTGGTACTTGGTATGTAACAGAATTACAAAACACACACACATACACACACACATACACACACACACACACACACACACACACACACACACACACACACACACACACATATACAAACACACATAAGCGGGCATCCCTCTATCTCTCCTCAGTACACCCAGCTGAGGAGCTGTGGAGCACCATGGTTTCATGGGGAGCAGGGGGAGCTCGTTATCCTCATTAATTAATGACAAAAGCGATGTAATTGGCCATCCATAATCCTCCAAGCAGAGAAGGTGCTTGACCCAGGCAGGGCTGGGACCATCACTCCTGCGAGGACTAACTCATAAACACAAGACAAAATAAAAGTCACTTTCCAATTTTTTTCTTTATGTGTGTGCCGGACGAGGCATTTAGCAACAGTGGACAACCGTGACAGGATGTCCACAGGTGGCTACAAACTTGATAATACTGAGTTTAGTACAATTGTGCTGTGGAATTTGATGTTGCAACAATCTCTACTCACCTCTCTGTAGAAAACAGAAAAAAGATTAATAAATGGCGTCCTGTCGCGTGATCTAGCTCTTGCCTAGTAAAACCACTGGAACATGCGCTTTGCCAGGATCAGTGGCTTTTAATGAGGAGCTTGTAGGCTGATTTGGGCCTCATTTTCTGTAATAAGGCCGGTTTAAAGTAATTTTGGAGGGATGTGACTCCTTTAAACCTGCTCATTATCAATGATGGCTTCATTTAAGTAAATCCAGGAAACGCTGTGTTTAATTAATATTGTGTCGTGCACGTGGATTAGCTGACAGTCAGGAATGGTGCAAGCACTAGCAAGTGAGCAAGGGAGCAAAAATTGATGAAGAACTTTCAAGGGCACTGATTTCATTAAGCAGCTGTTACTGCCCTAAAACTCTTATCAGCTGCTTCCAGTCAGCACACACACACACACACACACACACACACACACACACACACACACACACACACAAAGACAGTGATCTAACTGGCGCAACAATGACTCCCTAACCTTTTATTTACGTTCTTTAAGTGCGCTAACCTACAGTGCCTGTCCTGATCTTGACCTGGCAAAGCGCAGCTGCCTATGCTGTTCCCTTGTTTATTAAAACCTGTCTGTACCGTTCCTCTTTTACAACAACCTGCTGTGCTGTATTATGGATATATGTATTATATATCTTATGTCTGATCTGTTTGCATTTCTGTGATTTTAATTTGTATTTCTTTGGTTCTATGATTGTATCTGTTCTCCCTCTCTCTCTCTTTATCCTCTCTCCTTTCCCCCTCTTCTTTTCCTCCTTTACCCAGCCGACTTTCAGCAGGATGGTTCCTCCTTTTAAGCCTGGTCCTGCTCAAGGTTTCTTCCTGTTAAAAGGGAGTTTTTCCTTGCCACTGTGCTTACCTGGGGGTTCAGGCTCTGGGTTTCTACCTCTGTAAAGCACCTAGAGACAATTTTTATATAAATAAAATTGAACTGAATTGAATCGTAGCATCTGTATATGTCATTTGGTTGAGTTGTTTTTTTTCCTTCTCATTTCACAGATTTTCTTCTTGAGTGCTCATAAATAGAACAAGCAGTTTAAGGGCTTGGGAGACGGACGTTGACGACTTTCGCGGCACCACATAGCGCCGAGGATGCAAAGGCTCTTACATCCTCTTTATCTCATTGTGATAATCTCTTTAACCCCCTGACTCCACTGTTCAATATGCAGAGTTCAGGAAAGAGCCGGACTTGTGGGGCTTTGAGTCTGTAGGATTTTCTCTCTTGGACCCAATTACTAACACAGAGAGTCTGAGTGCTGTGCATTACATGGAATGAGGCTTTGTTGCATTGTGATGAGTTTGTGTTATTGTTTCTGACTTCTCGGCCCTGTGTGTTTACGTGTGCGTGTTTCCTTTATAAAAATGTACCTCACCCTGTTTCACGTTCCAAAACACAATGTGGCATCTTTAATAGCAGCTCAGCACTAATGTCTATGCTGCTGCTTGCTTATACAGAATGCTAAAACTCTTAAATGGTGTGGCCCAGGAGTTTGCAGGGGGTGTGTGATTGTGATATTAAATAAAAATGCCCTTTGGCAAACCACAAAAAAACGCTTTACCAATATGCGTGTTTAAAGCCAGATGCCATTTCTATTAGAGTTTGAGCAAAAAAATGTTATCTGAGTAAGTGGTATCATCTTACTCAGCTGAAGATGATGGAAAATTGGGGTATAATGAATTTTCTTATCCTAGAACTCTATCCTAGAACAAATCAACGGAAACTGATCCAATATTGCACAGTTTCTATCTACTGTGTCCTGTTTTCAAATGTCCATTGATTGTTGGAATTCTGGGCAGCCATATTTGTTTTGTCAAAAAACAGTACAATAGAAATGGAGTCAACACCAAACCAGTTCTGTAAATGTTTGTATCCCTGACTCCAGACCCAGATGAGAGGGGCTAATTTACCATCAACCCAAAAATTATCTATGCAACATAAGCACAATTCTCCATTTTTACATTTCCAAGTGTACATTTTGGTCTATATTTCTATTTATTGGCACCAGTCCTGCACAGGTCATCCAGTCTCTGCTGGAGGAGAATAAAGCAGCTTTTGGTTAGCTGAAAATTCAAACTGGAACCAGAGGACAGGACAGACTTTGGAGACAAGTGGAGAACAAAGCGAGGCGTTACATACCAGGAGAGAGATAAATTTAGAGAGGCGTGCGTGCTCTAATCTGCACAGTGGGGACCTGCTTACATTATTACCGCCATGTTTTGTTGATAGTATTCACACTGTACAACATCCTATCAGGTAATATCGCAGTCTTTGAAGGATTAGTGGGAATAAGAGGGGTTTTATTCTGTTGTGTTGTGGGGAGGGTGGGAGGGGGTAATTCCTCTGAAATATCCTAACATTTTCAGACTAATATAGAAATGGATTTGAGCCTCCCTATTTTTTTTTTTTTTTTTCTCACCGGGAGGTTCCTTCAGGACATCGTGACGGATGAGTGGATGATTTCGTGACGAAATGTGCAGCAAATCTGTGCTTCCTTTTCTCATCCTTTTTAACGCATTAACAAAGAGCTGCAACACTATCGTGAATGTCACATTGTTTAATAGAGGAGCTCGCTAAGCTGCAGCTTTACCTTGTTATTCCTTTTCATATATGCAAGTAAGAGGATAATGACCCCAAATATGATCCCCAGAGACGGTTATTGTTATCCAATTGTTTTTGGACAGGAAAAAAAAAAACCTCTTGTTTGCTTCCACTTTATCCCCCTGTTGTTTTTATTTGACAACTCAGAATATCTGGAACGAACCGACGTCATAATAAAAACATCCCCTCGTTAAAAAGCAATATTGTTCTTAATTATTGAATCAATTAACCAGCAGGTTATTGTATGCACACCCTCCATTATCAATGCTCTGTTGACCTTCCAGTGTTATCTCAGTGGTCCAAAAGATGTCCCCCAGGTCCAATGTCAAGGTTGATGAACTGAGAATATGGAGACGGCCGCCCATCAGTCTCCTGCTACAGCGGCCCATTAGCGTCCCCCGGCCCGTGTTTGTGTCTGCGTGTCTGTCATTTTCCAGTTTAATTAGAGAGCGCCGTTAACGTGGCTGATGACTTTGGTGGCCACAGATGGATGACACTCTCATCATCTCAGGCAGCAGGGACGCAATATGTTTCGCTAAGAGTCGGGTAGGGGAGGTAAAGACAGGAAAGAACGACAGAAGAGTGGAGATGAAGCAGGGAAAAGGGTGAAGGGAGGGTCACGCTGATATTATTTATGAATGGGTGATTTTGTGTGGTGTGTGGTGTGTATGTTTGTTAATGGAGTCCCATACTGTACCCGTGTTGGTCCAGGGCACCTGCCGTCCTCTCTGTTGTGTTAAGGATTATCCCAGGAAGTGAACTGGAGCAACAGTAATGTGAAGCTTGCCTGTTATCCGCCCAGGAGCCAAACATACACACACACACAAAAACACACACACACAATTATCAACCGTTCCCAAAACTGACTCTACAAAATTAGTTGAACTGTCTGAGAGGTTTTTTTATTGCACACAAGCAAACATTATCAGTGGGTGGAAATAATTCAGATGTACAAAAAAAAAAATCACTTTTTTTTTGGTAGGTAATTAATTTAAAAGAAGATACTTTCAGATATAATTAATAACCAGTATAAAAGTTTACCCTGTACCACGGTATATTAAGCTCTCCACATATGTTTTTAGTGTAATTAATTGGGGTTATTATGTAATGATTTGAAGACCTTTTCAAAACCAAGAAAACTGCAACAATTTGATGCTGCTCAGTAAAAAAAGAAAAAACATGTTTTCCTCTAAAATGTGCTTTTCATAAACACATTAATTTATTACTTTTGGGGGAATTGAAATGCTGAATAATATTAATCATAATAATATCTCAATCCTATCACATCTATTGTAATCTCTCTTTTATTAATATTTCAAACAATAGAAAACACAGTGTTTTGTTACACAAGCAAGGGAATTACACGAAACACTTTTATATTAACCCCTCCCACACACACACACACACACAGACTTCTGATCTTCCTTATAAGGTAAACATGGGATTTCTGGTAATGTCCTGGCTCCATTTTCATTTTAATCATGGCAATGGGATCAGACAAGCTGGCGAGGTGGACTCAGCCTGGCTCGGTTGGTTGTTCTGATTGAGTTTTCTTTGTTTGGCAGATATGTAATACAGCCTGCTTAAGAGGATTTGATAAAAGGAGGGAGGTTATTGTGTGATTGAATCATGTTCACTGAGGTGAACCTGCACTCGTCCACTTCCCAACAGCTCAGAGTTCATGTCTCAGCACAAAGAGCCTGTTGACCTTAACCTTAACACCACACCAGCGACAGCAAGGGGCAGTTCATGATAATTGAAATATTATGACTAGTTTTAGGTTGTTAATATCAAATTGATTCTCGTTACTGTCGTGAGACTCGAAACAATGTGAGATAATGGTTGTGTTCATAAAAATGTGTCATTTACTGAAGAAAACAATGATTCTGTTTCTTCAAATGACCTCTGAGGTGTCACAGCAGAAAGCATGGCCTCTAAATCTGGACACAGGGGTTTTCTAACATCTTCCTGGCTGTGCCGTCTGCCACTGGGAGGATTAAAGCTGAGGCGGTGTGGGTGACTTTCCCTTCTCCTGATCTTCACTCTCACTCCTAAATGTTCACACGCAGCACATGAGAATGATCTCAGTCACCTGATCAAATATGCATTAGAGCCTGGAGTTTATTTCTATTTCTGTAAAGACAGATAAAGAGAGAGAGAGAGAGGGCAACAGAGAAAGAGATACACAGAGAAAGAAAGAGAGAGAGAGAGCATTAGTATGTGTGGTTCTCCTCCATTAACAGCAGTATTATTTACATGAGTCCCAGCAGGGTGCCTGCTCTTGACCCAGCACTTCATCTGATTACTGGTTAATGTATTATAACATGACAGTTGAGGGGAAGCAGACACCAACATGCAAATTCCTCTATTAGCTCTCAGATTCCTTATAGGAACATAGGAAATACAATAAATGTATAATTTTATACTGCACGATTTTCCTGGATCTTTAAGTATTATAACATGAATAAACATTTTTTACAGTGTACACTTAATTACTTAATCCTCTTAGGGGACCCCTCTAAAAACAGGGTCATGTCATGAATCATGTGAAAATCTGCTGTATGTGCATGTGTGTGTGTGTCTGATATGCCCCCCACCCAAACACACTGCAGCCATATGAGCATTAGCATGTGATATACCTTCAGCCCCTCCCTGCACATTCTTTAACACTTATCCAGGCCCATCAGATCATGATCACATGCAGATACATTTACACATGCAGTATTTACCGCCAGGGCCGGTGACATGAAGGTCCCCCCACTGCCCCCGTTTTATTCTACCATCTTCACAGTTGAAAGTCCAGGTGCTGGATTTCATGTCTTTGTAGGGTCTGGCGGCTTCACGCACGCTTTGAAGCTGAATTGTTGGCTGGGTGAGTGTGACAGGTTGGCTTAGTGTCAGATGTTGGCCCAGCCCAGCTCAGCTCAGATTGCTCCAGATTAGGAGACGGGGGGGCTCTCTGAGAGCAACTATGATCCATATTAAAGCTGCATAAAATGAAAATTGCAAAGATTTAGAGGCGGATCATAGAATTTAATCACAACCTGGTGTGTGTGTGTGTGTGTGTGTGTGTGTGTGTGTGTGTGTGTGTGTGCGCGCGCGCACGTGCATGCATGCATGTGTGTGTGTGTGTGCGCTTGAGAGAGAGAGAGTGCATAAAGACACGAGGATTACTGATGTAGGCTGTATTTACTTATTAAGCCAGTGTTCAGATGTATCAAATGCTTTATTAGTGCTTCACGTCTCTGTCATCCGGAGATGCATGACAACTATGTGTGTATTTACAAATTTGAGGTATTCCCAGATGCACATAGGCAAATGAAATCGCTGGATGTCGTAGAGACGAGCTGGAAAAGCATGCATGAACACTGCCAGGATGATACTGTGTCTGTGTCTGTTTAAATTGTAATCTATAGACATCAGCACAGGAGATCGGCTTGTGATAGCTACAGTGAATTATAATTTCCCATCTAGAACATCATTTCAGTCTTTCCAACCTTTAAAAAGCTTCTTGTTCACTCAAATATGCAACATGGTTATTGAATTCTATTACAAAATACTAAACAGAACTATTTCAACAACACAAACAAACAAGAATAAATCTGAACAATTGCTAATATTTCCAAACCTGAAATATATTTACCATTATTTATCTTTACAAATCCATTTTAAAAGCATCTATATTATGTTGTGTTGTTTCTTTTTTTCATTTTCAGATTTTCTAATACTTTTGTTGCACGTCTCCAGTCACTTTTTCCTCCCTCTTCTTCCACTCCATATTTTCAAATCCCCCTCTAAGAGCACACTCTGTGTGTGTGTGTGTGTGTGTGTGTGTGTGTGTGTGTGTGTGTGTGCGTGCGCGATTGTTATCCGTGCACATGTACTGTACACACACTTAGATTGAGCAGATGGTGACCGTATTCATTTTTTTCCCTCACTAACATTAACGATTCATTATAGACAACAGACTAAGCCAATCCTACATCCTCCCCCATACAACATGTACACACACACGCACACATCCACACACACGCATGTGTCCAGTAATTTTGCCATTAGCCCAGCGACGGTCCCAAAATCCTGCATGGCCCTCCGTCAGTGTTGATACTCTCTCCTTCCAGACGGTCCCAGCTCTGCTCTGACTCAATCTGTTGACATTTCTGATTCCGACTCCATGACTCAAATTTCTCCTTCACTTCACCAACCCGCAACAGGAATGAGGAGCATCTGACAATTCCCTTTCTATCCAATCCTGTTTTTTTTTTTTTTTTTTTTTGCCTGCTTCCACTTTGCTGTCTGGTTCCTTCTGGCAAGTTCTTCATAACTAACACAACCGGTCCAGTTCTTTCTTTGTTGCTTTTCCCCTTTGGGTTTCCTTTATATATCAGTCTTTATTTCTATGACTCTGTAATCTAATGAAAAAAAAATGGTGGATAGTAAATCAGACTTAATCTGTGGCTTGAAGAAAAGATGAGCATTAATCTACATCTGTCCATAACAAATGTTTACTGTTAATATTTCAGACCTCATTCAACCCCACTCCCTGCAAGAAAAACAGAGAAAAGAATAAAAAGTGAAGCGTGCTAAATATATATATATACTGTATATATATACATTAAAAAAAAAAAAAAAAAAAAAAAAAATATATATATATATATATATATACATATACGTGTCAAAGTGCATTTTCACTGGCAGACATGCAGATCTACTTCCTTGCATGCAGATCTACCTCCTTGCATGGTTTCCCTGTAAAAGTTAACTGAGGGGGTTTTGGCTGTTTGCCTCTCTGGGTTGTTTGAAGGGTGCAGAGAGCTGGAACTTTTGCACACTTAGAGTAATGAGTGTTTTAAAGGCAGCCAGAGAGCAGAGTGAGTTAGTGCTCCTCAGCCACCCTCTGGCCATCAATCGTCTTGAATTCTTTGCTGAGATCCCCTCACTTCCTTCTGTGCAGTTAAACATTCACACTTCAATACCCTCATACAGGCACAGTCACAGGGATTAGGATTAGAGTGAGGGGTTAGGTTAAAAACACGGCATTTGTGAATTAGGCCTAAAAAAAGAACACCAATTGGCCCTTAAATATTCTAACTACAAAATACAAACACGTGGACACCGCTGGCGCTTTGTCTTCTCGTCTCAGTTTCACTGAGCATCTTCCCTGTCATCACCCCGGTGCCCTAAAACTGTCCTAAATGACTTAATCTACGGGGCGACAGTACTCCAGAGAGATGGATGACTGAGGACGGTCTCTGTGCTCTGTAAGGGGATTGCTGTAATTACTGGGATCTGTGCACCGTATTTATCTTTTCAAGGGATGGGTGATCCTGCCATAAAAAGCCCAACATTTGGCAGTTAACTAATGCACACCATTAGATTGATTGTGCTGGATTTGTGTTTTTGTGTCCCATATTTCCCCACTGCTGTCAGGCTCTGTGATGTGTGTTAAATAATGCTCGGTTGTTCTCTGTAATCCTGATTAAATGGGGGTTAATGTGTGTCTGTTTTACCGTTTAGTGTTTTTTTTTTTTTTTTCATGGACTTGTCAACTGTGACCTTCTATGATTTAAGAGGTTGCATAATTGTGGGTAATATCAGTTGATATATCTTTGTTTGCCATCTTGAAGTGCCGGGGTTTGGAACCAAGAAACCGAACAATTGACATTTTGTTGCATATAAATAAAAGGAATGTCTGGTGTGCTCTTTACCCTAAACATCAACCTCAGCAGCTTTCAGAATCTGACATTAGGGGTACAATAAAAAATAGAAGATAATGAAAGAAAATGAAATTATCACTCTTCTTGGATGTGACAGCGAAACAAACAGATTGACCACATTCTTCTTTCCAAAATCCTCCCCCGTGCAGGCAACATGTTCCTCACGTCCATCTTGGCTGTTTTTTCAGATATTTGGTGTCAGTGTGTGTGTGTGTGTGTGTGTGTGTGTGTGTGTGTGCCCGCCTGTGCGTACGCGTAAATGTGTGCATGGCTCGGTGTATGCGGGTTGTGAAGACGGAGGCTGCACCAGGCTGTCCAGCCTACACACAAACCGTCCCAACGTTAAATCACCTTACTGTTGCATCCACCATCCACTGCCCCGAGCCTGATAATGAAAGACGAGGTAGAAAGGAAAAGTTAAAAAAAGAAAAAAAAAAGAAAAGGTGCATATCTATTGAGAGGAAATGAACGCCGGATGGGTAAAGTAACACCAGGCTTCGGTAGCTTTGTTTTAATAAAACTAACTTGGGCCATCTTTGTCACTTCAGACTCACACTCACGCAGACACACTTCCATTTAATCTCCTCACACTGTCCCCTTCTTCTTCTTGTTCCTTATTAATTTTTATGTTTCTGACCTCAGAGACGGGCATGAGTACACATATATATTACAGTAATTATCTAATTTTACAGTGCTATTAAATGTCAGAGAAAGCCTGAGTTATGACATTAATACAATAAAGAGAGTTTAGGCCAGAGGGGTGATAACTTTACACTGGATGGACTATAACATGATAGCCGACTGCAGGTATTTTTCAAGATCTTTCCGACTCAATTTGACACCACATGATGAAATAAATCTTTGCCTGGGTGACAAAGTATCTCCATTTCATAATATATGCATTTTTTTTTTTAAACAGGGGCGAACATCTTAAATGAACGTTAAATGCAAACTTATCGGAGCTTTAATGTGCACATTCCCAGCCCTGGTTCAGATTTATAACATATTATATTTAGATTCTCCTCTTTTTCCCGCATCTTGGCCCACAATAGTGTTATTTACTGTGGCTCTTACTGAGGCGAATTTGGGAGCAGTTCAAATTCAAAGTCGTGCCAGTCTCCTTGTTCCTTCTTTTTTTTGCCCATCCCTTTTCTTCCAATGGCCCCCTTCTAGTCTCAGTCTCCACTCACTTTGGTGGACCAATGTCCCAGTAGATGGAGATGTGAAAAGATGTGAAATATTTAACTCACTTTGTTGTCTGGGGGACAATACACTTTGGCAGATGGGCCATCACCGCACAGACCCCAATGTATGCAAATCTCCATACAAAGCAGGCCTGGATGTTTTCAATATAACACAAGTGCCGCAGGCCCTGTTTTAATCCCTCTTTACCAGCAGCCAATGCACTGTTTCATCCAGTCAAACGCCTTAAGCACTATGTCAACTTGGACATCTGGCCACATAACTGAGCCCAAAAAAAAAACTCCCGGCTCATGCGTATTTGGCAGAAAGTGAGTTTATGGAAGGTTTGAAGCAGAGAGAAAGGTGATAAAGTGCATGTTGTTGACCTGAAATACTGTCGCATGCAGAGCAGCATCTGAGCAGGATTTTTTTTGTCCAACACACCAGTGGAAACAGGTGCCAGTGTTGCTTTCTTCATTGTCTCTTAACTTGTTTTGCTGTTTTCTCGCTTGTTTTTCTCACCCACACCCTCTAGGAATAAGCAATGCACATGCACACGTGTGCACAGATGCGCTGTAACGCGTGCATGCATACACACACGTGCACAAATGTGGCGTGATTAAGACACACATGCTGCCTGCAGACTTTCTGGTCAGAACATTGATTTCCGCAGTTGTGACATCTGAAGGGGGCTACGGCACAGCCAGACACCTGGATACACATGGCATCCTTCACTACTGCAAGTCAAAGTCCACTAGTGTGTGTGTGTGTCTGTGTGTGTGTGTGTGTGTGTGTGTG
Organism: Pao palembangensis; assembly: GCA_015343265.1. Taxonomy (NCBI): domain Eukaryota; kingdom Metazoa; phylum Chordata; class Actinopteri; order Tetraodontiformes; family Tetraodontidae; genus Pao; species Pao palembangensis. Next base: position 10,780,471 of record CM027090.1, read on the forward strand.
TGTGCGCGCGTGTGTGTGAGAGAGAGACAGAGAAGGTTTGTGTGTTTGTTAGGTGTCCGTTAGGTGTGGGGGAAGATGGCATAAAAGGCTCCTGAGGGTACCTCATCAGCTTTTCCTGGATGGACCACAAGTTCAGCGGCTTGAGGCTTGTTCCGTGTCCTTGCTGACCTACATGAACACGTACATGCGTGTGTAAACTTGCAGACATAAACTGCAAGATTGGTGCATTCATTTTAGAATTGTCATTGCATTTACCTTCTGTAACAGCTCGTAGTTTGAAAGCAAGCTGGTTGATTGTATAGCATGCCTAAATTATGAGGAAGCTTTTTAAACATTTTGAAACATTTTATTTGTTTTCTGACTTTTTAGCAATTTGTGTTTCTGTTATGAGCAGTGATCCTATATCGGGGCTCTGTAAGCGTATTCCTCTTTGCGCTGTGTTTGTAGCTGGCATGAGAGAGACCGCCTGCAGCTTGTGTGATGGTCTCTGGATATGTGTGGATGTTAGAGCGAGGGGAGGGGGGGTGTGGGTGTGGGGGGTTGTGTGTTCATGTGTACTTAAACCTCAGGCCATGAAACCGTGTGTGTCTGCGTGCGTATCTCATTATGTGTGTGCGTTTGCATGCAGGCGTGTGTGTGTGTGTGTGTGTGTGTGTCTGCAAGGGAGGAGAGCGTGTAGGTGAGTGCAGAAGACAAACCTGTCAGCTTCACAGCTGGTTTCTCTGGCTGCAGGGCTCAGACCAGAGCAGGGTGACACTCGGCATCACAGCACTATGGAACACGGCCTGGGGTGAACACACTATCATATTCTGGAGGCAGACACATACACAAACACACAAACACACACACTTGGTTGGCTGCCCTCACCCATAAGACCAAGAGAGCAGTGAATCATACCACCTGGGTAAGTCATCATATCATGTCTAAGATTTTTTTTTTTTTTTTCTTTTTGGCTTGATGGAGGTGTGACCAACATCACAGAGCAGCTTGCCTGGCAATAGATTGACCATCATGTTGTAAGGAAGGGGTGGTGGTGGTGGGATGAGAGGAACACAGAGTGAGAGAAATGGAGAGAGAAAAGTGTAATGTAAGATAAGAGTCTCTTTCTTTCCATTGGTGGAAGGATGTAGTTGGCTTGTCTCCTCGCATCACGCACGAGAATCGCTTGATCGGGACAGTTCCGGACACTCTTGACGCATGATCGAAGCTGATGAGGGTTATTAGCTGGATGGTCTCTTCTTGCGTCAAGAGTAGATGGTGTGCCCGTCCTTCGGTCTCATTCCCAGACCTGCTTCATCTACGCTGCGTTCATGAGTGAAGTATAAGCAAATCTCGGAAGGGAAAAGAGCCTCGGGCAGTCCCACCCTTCAAACCAAAGCTTCCCCTTCGCCATCCCTGCACATTTCCAGTGCCTTAGATGGAAGTGATAACAATTTCCTCTGGCTGTTGAGAGGACTGTAGTTCTATTTAAAAAAAAAAAAAAAAAAAAAGGGTGAAAAGCAAAAGCATCAAGGTAAGAGAAAAAAAGGACCTTTTTAATTGCGAGGTTAGGAAAAGTGCGTTACTGAAGTATTGACGCTACAGACAGCTGATGAGCAGTGCAAGATAAATATGTTTAAATATGAGTTATGATTTGACATTTTGTTGAGACGTGTGTGTGGTCAGTTATACAAATAAAAGGAAGATGTTGACATGGGCAGTGAAACTGTGTTTTGACTGCTACTGTCAAGGGAGGTTCCCCTGTCTAAACTTTACACAGTAAATGGTTACGCCTCAGCGATTCTGCTCTGGATATGTGTGTGTCTGTATGTGTTTAAATGTTTGCACTCAGCAATCAACCTCTGCTAAATACTAATTACTGAATACTTAGTATGGATGCCCTTTCTATTGAGTCCCTTCAGTATAAACATTCATAATGGCTCTGTCTCTCCTTTGTAGATCCCATCATTATTATTCCATTGCAGCCCCCGAGGAGTGAGGCAGAGCTGAGGCCAAGGCTGGACCAGGCTGGGGGAGAGAACACTGCAGAAACAGCGGTGCCAGGACCTGGGTATGCACACAAGTGATATTTGTGCACGGAGATCAAAAAGCATTTACCTTTAGATGTTTCCCTGATATGAATATTCAACATCCTTATTGAAATCTAATTTGGGTCTCCTTGTCTCAGGGGCCTTTTCATCAGTGCCTGTTGCCTGAGGCCACTTCTGATTGACAGCCAAACTTTAGTAAAGAGCAAGCTGGGGAAAAAAGGGATAGTGGCGTTGGAGATGTAAAGGGGTGTGAAGCTAGGGGGAGGCAGGAGCAGATGAGTGGAGGGCTACTGTGGGAGGTGGGGGTATTTAACCTCCTTGTGTGCATGCACAAACAGAATGCTGCAGACAAATATGAAGTATTTATTGTGAACTACTTAACCATTTATCTCCCTGCAGCCAACGACAGAATGTTATTTTTTGCAGCTCACGTGATATTCCTCTATTCTTTTTACACAAAAAATGTATTTCTAGTTTTGTAGACAACTACAACTCAAAATGCAACAGATATGATGCATGTCATATTGTAATTTAATGATCAATAACAATATGACATATATTTGACCCAAAAAAAGGAAATTCTGGACAAAAGACCAAGATTTTCTGTCATTTCCAGTCATGGAAATAATTAAATATGATGCTCATGGCCAAAGGCGGAGCACCATGTTGTCTTCTAAAAATACTTTTCTAAACATTTGTCATTGGTCTTTATTTCTGGTGAAGGATCTGTGAACTCCAGAACCGTTGGTTTGGAAGAAAAGCGAGAGAGAAAACTAAGAAGAGAAGCTTTGCACTCATTCTGCCTGCAGGCTAGAGATGGTGCAAAAATGATGGAGCACATTTGGAGCTGTGTTTTTCTGGCTTATACACAAATAAACACAAATCAGACAGTGCTGTCCATCGCTGAAAACACACACACTGCAAGAAACATTCAACTCAGAGTTAAATAAAACTGTTAATTTCTAAAAACTGTCAGTGTCCTTATGGTATATTGACAGATCTCCCTCTTTCTCTCTATCACACACACACACACACACACACACACACACACACACACACACACACATGGAGTCCTCATCTGGCCAGTGGATTGTGCATGGTTTAATGTTATTATTGTGTGCAGGTGTGGGTCTCAGGGTCCCTCAGGGTTCCATTAAAATGGTGGTAGCTTCATTTGCTCTTTAGATGAGCACAGGCCATATGTCTGGCAGGAGGCAAACAGCTGACGGGCTTTAATTGACAGAAATCAACATATTTAAGTTTGCATGTGTGCGGTTCTGCTGATGCTGGACAAGGCACCTGGGGATCCCGTTAAAGGGTCAATTATGCATCAGAAGAACACCGGAAAAAAGGAAATAAAGGACAAAAATACATCATGAAGGTTAACAGAGAAGAGAGAGGAAGAGATAAGGATACAAACATAGCAATAAACAATTGAGAACTGACCAAATAAATTCCTTAATTAAAGAGCTGACCTTCAATCCAGTAATGCTGTCATGTTCTCTCAGTGTTTTTAAACAGTATAACACGGCATAGCTGTTAAAGAAAAAAAAAAATCACCTGCACTAGACCTTTTTCCTCTTCAGAGAAACCAGAAAAAATTGTGAAAATAAGAACTAAATTTGCTGAAACAGTTCTTGCATATAGTTAAAAATAAAATAAAATAAAATAAAATAGACTGTTTAAAAGTAGTTTCAAGTCATGAGGGATAACCCAACATTAGGCTAACAGGCGCAATGCAATTAGCACATAAAACCTGTCAATGGCCCTCGTTATCACAGCCCTCTAAGGAGCGTCAGACTTTTAAAGCCTCCTGATCTACTACTACAAAGTGATTAATCCTCCCTACACTATGACCACTCTTAAACTAGGCCTCTGTAATATATATGGCAGTTTAGCCTTGCGCTAATTAGCATTCAGATGGAAAACTGGGGAGACAGGCCCCTCCACCACAGAATAAGGACATAGGACGGGCTTGCGACACGGTGAAATGTCATTAATTTGATGTTAATTACTAATTAATGGTGCTATTCCATTTACATGTATCTCTGGCTCACTGGGGCCTGCCTTTACTGGGTTACTCTGACTAGTCTACAAGTTGGGGGAGGGTTTATTTCTCATTTTCCTCACCCACCCCCCCACCACAATGTTTCATCTCTGCTAATTAAATAGTGGGCCACTCATCATGATTATGCCTGCTTTTTACAACACCATTTTGAGGCAGTAAGAGCACTCCAATAAGTGACCGACCACCTTGCTAACGCCGCAGCTCTTTGATACGAACTGCAGATCAAAAGCCAAATTCACTGCCAACTCCGCTGACTTCTATCAGACTTGTTACTTTCAATTGCCTGTGACCCCCTCCCTTTCTTTTCATCCCTACACAGCAGCCACAAATCGCCATGGCAACCCGAGCCGCTCAGTCCCATGGGAAAGGGAGTGGGCTGAGTTGACTAGCGTCTGGACGCTAGCACGTGGGCAGTGCCAGCACACCAACATGGCACACAGCATTCTGCCATATGGTGCCATCGCATACGTCCTGAAGGCCCAGGCTCAGGAATGAGGCCCTGATGTGAGCTGCTGGTCTGATCGGGACAAATCGACACCAAGACCTGTGTGGCATCTGATCCGTGGGCAAAATGGAACGGTTACACCCAAGTCAGATGTCATAGCCACGAGATTCAAGCACGAGCTTCTCCACTCACACACCTGTTAGTTTCCTGTGACGTAACAACACCACCTACAGATAAACTCGGGCCCCTCAACTAGCTGGGCCCTTCAAACACATTTGGTGTTATATTTAATATGGTGCAAGGTTTCTTAAACAAAGAAAAACATTTTCCACCGTATGTTTGCGCGACGATCCTCTGTTAGGATAAAAGATTTAGATCATTTTGAGTTTCTGCAGGCCAGCTAATGGAAACCAGCCACAAAGTTTACCATAAACTGAATTTCTGGGTTAGTTAGTTTCTGCATTAGTTTGTCTTTATAGATAGTTTATGAATAAAGTGGGTTTAGGGGAGTATACATTAGGTTTTAGATGGCTCACACATTTGTCTGGACTTGCATGATTATGAGTAAAATTAGCAATAAGAACAAAGGAAAACCGGTGAAAACTTTCACCTCAGTGGAAGCCAAGGAGCCACATGTAGGCTCCAGTATTGGTGCTGTGCTGCCTCTCTGTGGCACTACAGAGAAAATGCATGCAATGCGAGGAAGAAATATATAGATTTATTCTAGATTAATACGTACATAAATACAAAATGTCATTTTTTTAAGGGCATGGCAGCACTGCATGTTTTGCATATGTTTATTTTATTAAACATACATTGTCTATTATCAAAGGTTTTCTGGAGACTGCAGTTATCCTGAGTGGATAACAATGAATCACAGAGAAGCAACAAAGCTCAGTCAAAAAAGCCTGAAAGGAGCCCTGTACAGGGATAAATAAATAACACCGTGGTGGTCACAGTGAGCATTTGGTGGTCCTTTTCCTGCTTGAACCAGGCACAAACTAAATGCATAGACTAGAGTGATCACTTAGAACAGAAACGATGTCAAACTGTGCTGTGAATGCTACAGAGGCGCTCGGCGACATCCAGCTGTGCGTTTATCAAATGTCAGTTGAGCACAATTCAGGACAACTTCAAAAATATGTAACAAAAACACATTAACACCTAAAAGCTGGAAAATCAGCTCGTCTCGTTTACAATAAGGCAACAGCGTCGGTGTTCCTCTCCCGCCCCCCCACCCCCAAGGGCTGGAAAGTGCTCAGAGAGAACTGAGCACACTTGGAATAAGTACTGTTTTTTTTATGATCGATCTATAATTTCTATCCAATATATATTTTCTTTCCAATTAATGAATAGATTCAGTTTCTTTTGAAAAAAATCCAAATAAATATACACATGATTAGGATAATTAACAGAGTGAAATAAGGAACAGCTTTTCTTGCCCGTGTCATCACACAGAAAGAAAACTCGGTTCATAGACTTTGGTGTTCCTGTGCGAAGCAGTTTGTCCTGGGTTGACAAAGACAACATCCAGTAAAGCCTTGAGCTTCGAAAACTGCTTTCACTAGTTTCTTAACAGAAACAACGAAGTGAGCTTGTATCCACAGAGGAGAGGACTACAGTACATCAGGCAATCGTTCACAAAGTTAGAGTGGCTGCCAGGTAATTAGCAGTTCACTAATGAGGTGTCGCTCAGTGAATGATTGGGTAAGTGGGGAGCGCTAATAAAGTGCGTCCCCCACCGTGTGCTCATGCCACCTCCTGCATTTCTGCAGGCACCTTGGGCAGTCAAAGCTGTCATGAGGCTCCTACACAGTTGTGCTAACGCCGTGGATGACAATTTTCATGGACTGTTCCTCACAAGAGGTAACACTCTGACCTGATCAATGCTCTCAATGCTCTCCAAAACATTCATATCTCGGAAGTTGTGCTCTAGTTCTGCGATAGCGACGGCTTAGATGTGGATGTTAGGGTGGTGGTCTTTGCTCGTGTCGATATCGACCCGCCGGGCCTCAGCAAAGGCCATGAAGGTGCAGAGGCCCAGCAGGTTGACTGTAGTGATGAAGGCAAACATGGTCGCCCACGAGCCTGTGGCCTCGATGAGATACCCCGAGAAATACACCATGAGGACCCCTGCAGAGGAAGACAAAGTCACCATGAGGCGTTTCATTCTCGAGACCCAGTATCAGCTATCAAATATTTGTTTCCATAGAAACACTAGAGTCAGAAACAGTCATCTTTGCCTGACTGACTATTATGCTCCCTTAATGTAAAATGCAAAGCAAATCTGAGTCTAAATTCCTGACAGGAAATTCACACGCTAAGCAGCGTGAATTTGACAAACTAGATCACGGATTGGCAAAACAGTTGAGAATGCAACTATACCCACGAGTGTCTCACCTGAGAACGCTCCACACGTGTTCATGACACCTGCCAGGGCCATACAGACAGATGTAAAACAGAAAATTCTATTAAAAAAGGCAAGGCAAGGCAAATGTATTTATATAGCACAATTCAGCACAAGGTAATTCAAAGTGCTTTACATATACATTAAAAGCAGCAAGACACAATTAAAAACAATAAAAGCAGTCAATTAAAATAAAACAGAAACAAGACTAAAATAATAAAAAGCACAAGCCAAACATTGCGTAGAAACATAAGGGCAGTAGAGTACAGCAGATAAGTGTTAAAAATAACAATTATTTACAATGTTGGATTGAGCTTACCAAATAAAGCTCCAGCACATGAAGGAGCCAGATCTTGGACATTTAGAGACACCCCACTGAGAAGACATGACAACAAATGAATTGATAGAGCAACCACAAATCATATAATCCTGTAAATCATGAATGAGGATGTGCCAGTACCTGTGACTGAAGGTGGCGAGGCCCATGGTGGTGGACACGAATGCCACAGTCCAGGGGAAGGTGGTGTGACCACAGAGAAGGAGGGTGAACACACTGCACACACCCATTGAGAAAAACTAACAAGGAAGGCAAACACACACACACACACATAAATCCACAATCAGGTTCACTGCAGAGTGGACATGATGGCACCACAGAGAACACAAGGTCCACATTAGATCACACAGTGCCTCTCAAACACCTTACCTGCATTAACTTCCTCACTGACGTGGTGTCGTAGCCTGTGGGGATCAGAGAATTCACATTTAGTTCAAGACCAACTGAATCCCCCAACCAGCGCTCGAAAAGATCAAAACTCGCAGCACAATAAAATAGGCCGCGCTTGGTTCTGTTATGCTCTGACACCAAAACTAAAACTGAAATAAATGTTTTTTTGTGACTTCTTGGGTAACTAACCTTGGCTGATGAGGTGGTCGGACAGACAGCCGCTGAAGAGGGATGAAGGTATGGCCACCAACCAGGGAATCACATTGAATATCCAACCCTGGAGGGACAACACGCTGCAGGTAAGGTTGTGAATAGCACTGAGCAGAAACACTGAGGGTGATTTATAACCATCTTACTGACCACCTCTGTCCGGATAAGAATAATTCACCTAGAGCAGATTAGCTGTTAGCATGTTGATATTAGCATTTTGAGTGTAGAGCTGTGCTTGCCCTCATTCAGTCATTACAGAATCTAAATTTCTTGCAAGGCCACAGAGATTTGAGACTGCCCTCTTATCTGTTATCTATTATCTGTTGTCGGTTTGTAGCATTGGAGAGCACTAAAAAGTTAAACATATGCTTACCAGAGGGCAAGCCCCAAAGCTAAGTAAACAAGATGCATCAAAAAGAGATGCTAAATATAAGCAAAAACCAAAGCGCACATGCCTTATTACACAATTTACATTTCTAATTCCTTCAGTTACTGATTACTGTGGCTGTTTGAGTAAAATGAAGACATTTATTTTTATCATTTCAACTCTAAAATGCCCTAAACCTCGGTGATAGAAGTATATGTCATAGTGTTTTGACGAGGTGCTGTCCTATTTCAACTGACTCTGGCTGTGCGTGCTTCCACACATACCAGGTGACGTCATCTTGGGAGGGCTTAGGGATCCAGATCCAGACTGTACAGTGGAATGTCTAATTTACTGCACAGCCCTCATACCGTGACCTGTTGGGTTTATTATAGGGGTATTTATGCAAGTGCAGAGGGTCCACATGCCCAGAAAAGCCAAACCTGTCGGCCGGTCAAGGCTCACACAGCAATGTGCACATTTATCTGGTCTATTTTAGGGTAATGGAACAACTAATGGAGGCAATAAATACAGGGTGAACAGAAAGTAGTCCAATTACCTTGGAGTCTGGGAATGTGTCCCTAAAGAATGTTGGCAGCCATGACAAAAGAGTGAAGAAGGTGCTCGCTGAGCAGAGGTGTGTAATAATCACAGCACTGGAGGTGGACAAGGAAACAATAAAAACACAGTCAGAGATAAACAATGCACACCGTCGTATATCATGATTACGAGCTGGTAGAATATTAACCCAGGGATATTTGTGCATCTATGGAGATCACATTTACTGGGGGAATTAACGTGTGTTTGTTTACCAGCCAGGCATCATCCGACCCATCGCCACTGGCGATATCCCTGTTTACAGCTCTTAAAATTGTTACTGCAGTTGCTACTCTGTAAATGGGTAAACACACCTCTTATGCTGCCTTAAGGATGGAACTGTGTTGTGTATATTTGGGATTTATTCTCCAAAAATGTCCAATTTGTTCCACTCTAACAAAGCTCAGAGGGCTAAATTCTAACACTCCCTTAACTGGTAAATTAATGGTAATAAAATTGTGAAAACTAAGAATTCAGGAGGTGGGCGTTGCTGTTTGTACAGTTAGAACAGCTGTCACCTCGAGCACGAATATAAGAACCAACAAACTGCTTTGTCTGTAAGCAACTCACCAGACAGCAGGCTGCGTGAGGAGACGTAACCAGTGCCTTTTGGACAGTTTGGATTGGGATCCTCCGCTTCCCAGTGACTCCAGCGTGATGATCGGCCCTGCAAACACATATTAACAAAGACCTGTGGGCACACATGGAAGATAAAAGCGTGCGCAAATGCTGCAGACACTGCTGACTCTGCCTCCCACTAACAAGGTCTGTGTAGATTAGCTTTGCATTGTAAATACTGGGCGGTGCACAGGTGTGGGGCGCTGGAGCTCAGCTCGCACTACATATTTTTCACCACGTAGCAATCAAGCATGTGCGGTTGGTGCCAGTTGTTTGAAACTGGGAACAAGGAATGCTAAGCAAGACGTCAGCGGCGCACAAGCCCAGACAAATCCTGTCAGTCAACCAGTCAGTCAATCACGCATGTTTTTCTTGCTACAATTACCCTCTCCCTTGAGCATGAACTTCCACATGCAGTAGGCCCACAGCACTGCCAAGATTCCAGATATGTAGAAGACGCTCTCCCAGCCGTACATCTCCAGCATGACGGATCCAGCTCCTCCTATCACCAAAGTGCTGAAAAATGTCACCAAAATGGTCCAATAAAACCCCGATAAACGGCCTAATTTACCACCAGAAAGCAATTCAATATCAGGCAAATGTAGCAAAATTGTTCATACATTTACATTTATTCAATACATATAATTCTCAAAAGATGGTGAGCACATCTCCCTTTGCCACAATTACCCAGTGACTGAACACCAACTGACTCACCCCAAGTAGGAGCCGCTACTCACGGTGCTCATGACAAAGCCTCGCTCACTTTCCACCACCTTCTGAGAGCACAGACTTGCCAGAGAGGGGTAATGGACTCCTAAAATTAGAAGGTTAGGTGTAATTAACTGATGTTTGAGAAGAAATAACTGAAAACACAAGCGTGATTCACGTGGAGATGAACAGGAAATACTTGTACAGTACATTATTATTTATGTATCCACACAATAAACTGTCGCCACGCTAAAAAATAGAAACAGAACAGCACATGTTGCTTCCTGCCGCCTGCACTATGAAGCAGGATCTACAGTTACTGTGGTAACTTCAGGGTTAACTTAGGGCTTTACATACAACGGCGTCAGATCACTTAGCACGATGCATTACCATAGCAACGCACACCAGAGAGTGATGCACATTAAGAAAGCAATGACAATCATTTCTGGGAGAAAAGGGTTTTATTCCTAAAAGCTGGGAATGTCAGGGACCCCTCAGAGCACGCCTGCTGCCCTCAGTTTACTTTTTTGCTTTTTTTGTTTGTTTGTTTGTTTGTTAAAGCGAGGAAACTGTCATGTGCAAGTACAGCTGAGGTAAAACTACAAGAAGAAAGGAGAAGAAGAAAATACAAGTTGAATATCATGAAAATGTTCAATTTCTTTTGTCACTCATTTCAGAAAGTGAAAGATTATCATTAATCCATAATCATCGAAATTTCAAGAAACAAAAGCATTGTAATGACAAAAACCATTGACATTTGCCTGATATTCTAATTTTTTTGGATGACCTGTACGGTATATGCACCAGCGTAAATGCAGGCCCCATCTTTGGTTTCCTCATAAAGAGCAGGTTAATTATTTCCTCAGCAAACACAGAGTGATTCTTCTGCCTGCTGAACTTCCTCATATCTTTTATATGTTAGACTATTTTATAGGCCTGTGTTTGCCATCTGCGCCTGTGCAATATTATCCAGGGGTGAAACCTGTCAACCTCCTGATCTGTCATTTCCTGAAAGTCCCACCTCCTTCACCTGAGCGCCATCATGCCAAAAGTCTCACCTTGCAACAAGCCCATGAGGAAGCGGGAAAGGGTCATTGAGAAGATGGGCTGGGAGCAGATGTGGGCCAGGATGGGGGTGAAGGCCGTCAGTGAGCCCCAGGCTGTGGCAGCGAGCAGGAGGACCTTCTCGCCTCCAACCCTGCGGGTACACAGGTCATTTAAACGATGACTGTAACACGGCGTACTGGCCACAGTGGCTCTTTTGTTTCTTACCTGTCGCTGATGTAGCCCCCGAACACTTGGGTGAAGCAGTAGCCCCAGAAGAAGCTGCTCAGCACCATTCCAGACTCTTTCTTGCTCCAGCTGAACTTTTCCGCCAGGCTGACGGCACAGATTGGCATAGCCACACGGGCGCAATAGAGGAGGCATGTTCCCAGCAAAAGCACCACAGTCCACACCCTCGCCAGCGGCCTGCAAAGGCAAAGAGTGGTGGCCTTAAATTTGGCAACATTTGACTAATCTGTCTGAACTTTGGAATGGGAGGGAGAGTCGCTGCGCCAATGGGACTGCTGCAGGGGTTTTATTAGGGTGGTGTCCTAAAAAATCAGCAATAAATAAAATATATTCCCATAGCCTATCATTAAGACATAATATTCTAATGCACGAATCAGGCTGGTTTAAAGTTACTTCTTAATTTAGAAACCATCACTCACATTCTGCCGTATTAGCATCAGATAAGATTAGTCAGTCACAAACGCCTTCCTCTTTCAGACAAGGTTTAGATACAAACACACTTTCTGACTCCCAGAGGCATTTTCACACGCACCGACCCAACAAAGACTGTTACCTGGACCAGTAGGTGCTGGTTTCAGTCCGCTTCTTATAAGATCCAGCGGCTGCGATCTTGTCCGAGGGATGGTTTTCCTTGTGACAGACCAAATCTGGACTATAGCTCTTGCCATATTTTTGAATGATTGCCATTCAACGCGAGCTAACAGCAACCTCCTCCCCTCGATCGGATCGCTGACTTTCGCTCGCTTTTTCCGGGCGATCAGTTCGAAAAGTAAAAGCCTGGCGCTCAGAAACGCCCCGACCTCCTAAAGTGGCTGCGGACTGAGCTTACGAGGGAAAACCGACGGCGAGAGTCATGTCCGGTAACGCGGGGCTGAGGAGATGAGCGGCCGGAGATCACACACCGAGGCTGGCCAGCGGAGACTTGTTTTTCCCTGATGCTTGAGGAGTGATCCACGTGTCAGTTTTTTTTCTCCCCCCTTCCAGCCTCCTCCTGCTGACGAGGACGCAGTTCTGCGTGTGCTCGGTAGGGTTCACCAGGAAGTGATGTGTGAGCGCAGCGGTCTGTTCCTCCCTTCGGGGGCTGATCATCTGCTCCTCCGCAGACGCGCTGCTGGTGTGAACCAGATGTGTTTTCGTCATTCGCCGGGGCTCCTCTCCTCCCCTGGCCCCGTGTCCCAGTGGAGTTGGATGCAGAAGCTGTCTTGGATGGAGACCGGCCTGCGAGCAGCTTCAGATAGACGCAACCTACTTCTCAGTTGTTGGATTCTTATGTTTTAGGTGCCATGTGGATTTATAAATTGACATTACTTATTACAGTAGTCCTGCGAAGAAACCTGACAGAAGTAGTTTTGTTTTAGGTTATGATGCATTTGTCTCCTTGACTGAATGAAAAATAGTGTCATTGCTACTGAACCGTCTTTTCTACCTAAATTATAATCAGCAGTAAAAACCATCAACGCCTTTTATTACAATTTTTAACATTCTAAAAATTCACTTTTATTGGTATATCTTTGCAACAAAGCCCCAATATCCAAAACAGCCAATGATGCCACACAAGGTAAATAATGTAAAAATGTAAATGCATCTTTATACAGCGCTTGTTACAGACATATTATTTTACATCTTTTAATAAAATTGTGATATTATATTACTGTATCATACTGAGGGTGTCTCTCAGCATGCACAGTTACAGTTTTTAGGATTTAAGGAGTCTTTCATTGTCTTAATTTCTTACCTACCATGATGTATAGTGTGAATATTATGAATATTAAAAAAATAAACTTGTTTAAATAATAATGTAGTTTTATCCTTTAGTCACAGTTAAGAACATCCCAAAGACTATTCCTGTTACACAGAAAACTAGGCAAAAATCTAGCATTTCTTTGTGTTTTCATGTATGAAATATGTATATTTGAGACAGATGTTGACAACCTATTTCCCTAATGAGCAAACATTTTCTCACATGCAGAAGCCTAATTTAGGCTTTATTCACAGTCTCCTATGGCTAAACCTTTCCCTGCCAACAGACAGGAAAATCAGACAACCAGTTTTACATAAACAAAAATGTAAATGATGAGGTAAGCTAATGTGTGCAGCTTCTATAATTGTTCATGTCTCAAATCCAGTTTATGCAAGGTAAATTAAAGTATAAACCCTTTCAAAAGAGAGAACAAATTCTATATGCATCTGTTTGCATAAATAGATTAAGAAAATGTGTCTATTTTATAATGAATTGGTGTTTTTGTTTCCACACTGATATTATTTTGGGTCCTCAATAGTTCCTTTGCCGAGGTCTGTCATCTTGGGATACTTAACTTTCTTTTGGTCTAGTTCATTTTGAACCCACAAAAGTAGTTTAAGGAGTTTGGCCAGCTTAGGTGTTGATTCTCTGTTTTCATAATCTAGTACGCACTGATTCACCTCACTCCACACCTGAAATATAAAGAGATAAACACACGTGCTTGAAAATGATTTACTACCTAAAAATGAAAAATAAACTTCAGAAAAAAGATGGTTATAAGAGTTTTACCGATTATGTATTGACCTGACCTTCTGTCTTTGCATCATATTGAGCAGATCACCGAAAGGCGACTCTTCGGGATTGTCAAACGCCAGCAGGGCCAAGGTCCTCTCCATTTCAGTCAGACATTCTCGGCTCTCCTCCCCTTGTTCTGCTAACTGAGACTGTGCAAACTCAAGGGCAGCTTCTGTCTCCCTCAAGCGAATCAGCTCAATGAGATGCTGCTGCTGCAAACACAAAAAACAGTAAACTAAGGAATTAATTTAACTACTCTAATATTTCAAAAAGCAGTATTCAAACTACAGATACCTGCAAACTAAGGGGCTCTTACCTGCAGATGGAAATAGAGGTAGCGGTTTGTATCCAACATTTCTGGGTGCAGACTATTGATCAGAGCAATGGCATCCTGAATATGACCTTTCAAGATCATCTCTCGGATCTTAATTCTTTCATCCAGGGAATCTAAGTCCACACTAGGCTCGATTCCAGACTCTACCCTGAATTTCTCTGCTGCCTCTTTGAAGCCCTCTGTTATACATACAATGTCATTAAGTTATGATCATGTCACTTGCAGATGTTGATATATTAACGGATACATCACCTGTAACAAGGTAATTCATGATGAGACGATTCATATCAGCTCGCTGAATGTGAACATTGTTGACTTTGTCCATCCATTCTTCTCTCGTCATGTCCTCCGGCTTCTCTGAATAACTCATTATAAAGTCCTATCAGCAGAAAATGATAATCGTGAGTAACCAAAACTACTTATCGTAAGCTTGTCAAACAAGCTAAAATCATGTTGGTAACAATTATTGTTGTTACAAACGGCTACACTAGTTAATTACAGCTGAGGCCTTCGATGAAATACAAAACATTGAAGCCTCACTGTTGTAAACAGAAATAAAAACATTGACAACTACAGCCGTTCTACAAGTTTATATACAAGCACATCCAATTCAAAACGCAATTAGATGGCTTCTTTCCACACACGAATACGAGTTTATGAAATTTTATTGATCGTTTAATACTCAGTACCTTTGAATTTTGTCGCTACTGCCAACGGTAGCAGGTAGCAGCTAGGAGTTTTCATCGACACCAGGGCTCATTTCCGGTACAATAAACTACACGGTACATTACTACTGCCCTCTAGTGTACATTTAAAATATTTACGGTTCATTTAAGAAGTTGAACTTTTATAGTAGCTACACAGTATTTTTAGCATACTTAATTGTTGCTACATTGTATGCATGTTTGTAATACACTAACACTTATGTATTATATATAATTACAATACATTAATGTTCATTTGATTGGTCAGTGTTCCGGGAGTGGTGTGCGAGGACTTTCTCATTCATTCCTATCCCACTGGAATACTAAAATAAACGCATTCTTTCCTTTGCGAGTATTAAAGTCCTGACTGAGAAAGGAAAGAAATTTGTTATCCGTTGTCCCTTGATCTTGTAGTTATCGAAGATGAAAGCTTTGATTCAAAACAACATACTATGTTACATAGTATTACAACGGCCCTCTATAGCACTAGTACGGAGGAGCGAAACAACAGTCATGGAAGGATATACAGAATGCGAGGTAAAATACTGAGAAAAGCCTCTTGATTCATTGTACCCTTCCATAAAATGTAAGATGCATAAAACATGTTACTTAATCATAGACGTAGAATGTATGTGAAAGTAACGTCCTAGTGTTCTATCCCCTTCTAAATTCAGTGAGAAAGGGGCAAGCACACGCGCGCGCGCGCATTTGTTTACCCAAAAAATAGTAGAGATTCAATTAACTTAAAATTTTAAAAAATTATTATTATCAGCTGTTCCTAACTGTTCTTTCGCCACAAAATATATAATAGGATTTGATTGGTCAGGGATGGATACACTGACTTCCTTTTCCTGTTTAGCGTTTCCATGGTTACTACAAAGTAAAGTTTCGTCTCAGAAGGGTTTTTAGCACTAATTTACGTTATTTAACCGACTTTCAGGCTAGCAGCAGCGAACTAAAGGAGAGAGGTCACATCGAAAATCGAAGCAGGTATAAGGCAATTTTTTTTTTAAATTTGCAAAGCAAATACATTATACATAAGATAACTCGTAGAATATGCGTATTTTTTTTTTCTTTAAACCCGGATGCGTTTGCGTTGCGGAACACCGTCCGTCAAAACACACCTGCTGCGTCCTCAGTGCGCAGCACGGTGTAGAGTAGAAGGATTCAATTTTTTTCCTACTTTGCGTAATTTAATTATTTCTACTAAAATGTCGAATTGATAGATTAATTATTGTGTATTGGATTAATTTCTTTGTCAGCCAGCGGAGCGCTGATGCAACGCAAACGCATCCGGTTTACTATCGGGGTTAAACTTGAACCAGCTGCTGTTTTCAGGGGCTTCATTGGACAGATGGCAACCGCTTCAAATGCCGAGGGAATGTCAAGATTCCCTGTCCTGCCTCCAATTAAAAGCAAGTCACCTGAACCTGAAGAAATAACTGCGTCAAAAGAGCTATTAGAAAAACACCTAAAGCATTGCCAGGAATTGCGGAAACACTCCAGAAAAAATGTGGAACGTCAGCATCTGCAGATGTCATTGTATGAGTTTATTTTTTGTATATGTGAAAAGTTGCTTCATTACTGAATAAATTAACCAGCCTGTCATTATTGTTGCCCTGAAAATTTTCAGGTTTTCTAGTGCAGCAGAGGCTGAAAGAGAGAGCAGAGAGAGATTACCACGCAGCTTGTCTCCTGAGCCACAGTTTCCATCTTCTGTAGGACAATTATGTCTAAACTAGCATTCATATATTACATAATAAATTCACAATCTGTTTTCTGTTATTACTCTACAGATGTGCAGTGAGAAACGGAAGCGCAAAGTAAGTGTCCTGACCTTTAGTGGACACTTAAAAGCAATGTTTTCTGTTTGGGCATTCTTCTTACTTTGGCACCATTTGTAGATGAACTACGCATTCATGAAGCAGCGTGTAGAAAAACGCAAATTCGCACCGATCCAGCAAGAGTGGTTGGACTCCATAGATAGTCTCATCCCAGATAAATTTAAAATGTGCCCTGAATCTAGTCAGTTACTGCAGGAGCTCTACGCAACGGTCACCGATGAATACCACAAGGTGGTTGTGAAGCACTCAGGTATTTTGGATAGGTAATTCTACGTTTACATTTATATAACCTTTAAGTGAAATGATCCTCATGTCATTTTCTGTACAGTGGACACAGTACTAATAAATCCAGAGGATGATGGCGATGACTCGAAAAAAGTTACTCCTCCCCAGCTGATGTGAGTATCAGCTCCAGTGGACCGTTGTAATAATGCCTTAGGATTGAATGTTATTACACTGTGATGGTGGAGCAAGGTGACATAATTCTCCTGAAACGATCAGAATACATTTTATCATATTTACCTTCACCACCACTCTTTGACTGTTAAAACATATTTTGCAGAATCCCTGAACCACCCAAAATTTGGCGTGAGAATTTTACCAGAAACCATAAGATAATAAAAACAAATTTGCACCTGCTTCATCCAGCACTGCAAACTGTCCTGGACCTTGGCTATCAGACGTTTTCGTCCATAGTTCTAGTTGATCTTTCAGTATGTTGGTAAGGACAAAAAAAAGGCTATGCAGGAGACATTGGTGAGATCAGCGTTCAAGGTTGTCTAAACATTCCGTTAACCTTTGTGATTAAGGAGCTCAGGACCTGTGGATTGTAAGAGCCTACAGGAAAAAATTGCTGCAGACTGTAAAAGGACAGAAGATCATGTTATGAGTACCTGGCACCCCAAAATCATCCAACTATTTAGAAGTGAAGAGACACTAAAAAGAGTGAAAGAGAAAAAGCTGGACTCCTTCTTTAAAAGTGCATCTACCCTCATCTCAAATCAGGTGAGATAATGCTCACCACTGGTGGAGATTTTGAAATACTCCCACTGAATATTAATTGTAACTCAGCTTATTGTCTTATCTCCCAAGTTGAAATTCCTGCTTCAGAAAAGTGTAGAGGAGTTTGCAATCCTCTTTGATTCCAGCAATTGCCAACATTTGCCCATATTCCGTATGTCTTTAACATTTGACGATGAAAAGATGGAAATATATCCAACTTTACAAGATCTGGAAGCAACTATTTTTGAGATTCTTACTTCCATGACAAACACACTGCAGGTGATATATTGCACGTGTTCCGTATGTTTATTTACAACAAACACAAAAACACAGGTCTTGAATAAGTTTTTAAAATCTGTGTTATCTTGGTGAATGTCATATCAGAGAATACAGCTGGTCTCACCATTGCTGGCTCAAGATACATCCTCATTTGTGAATGTCAAGCTGGCCGAACACGTGCTCACCTGGGCCCACGGTACTGTGAAAACAACTGTGTGCAAGAATTTGGAGAAACCTGCTGAACATTTCCAGAAATATGGTAATTATTTTCTGGAAAAAAATAAAATATATATATCACTGTAATTTTCAGATCAATATATGATTGGTTTAACCATTCTTTTACAGTTGACAAATATTCCTGGCTGGTAGATGGAACTGCACAGGCTCGCGTGGACCAGTTCATTGATGAGGAGCACTCTTTTGAAGAGTACACTAAGGTGACAAACATGTCCTTAATATTGTTTGAAGAGTTATTGTTGCTTTTCTCAATTTTGTGGTGACTGCCTGCATATTCTCACTATTTTTTTTTTTCAAGCAAGTGGAGGAGTTTCATGTTCTGTCGAAGGAGATTCTCAACCTCCCAGCAAAAGCCTATTTCACAATGATCCATCTGGACTGTGAAGAACTGAAACAGGGCCTGGCAAAGAAAGCCAAAAACTATGCTCAAAAACTTCTGGAGAGAATGATCACCACCCACCGGCAACAAACTCTAAAGTTAGTAACATTTGTGAACTTAAAAAAAAAAAAAATGTTTCCTTGTAACTACAGTAGTCAGAACTTCTGTGAACTTTTTTTTTCCTCTTTTGAAGAATCTGCTCCGAGTTTGAAACTATCAGAGAAACTGCTCTAAAAACACCTGAGAACACAGATGACATAATTCAGCTCATTGATTTCATTAACTATACAAAGACAAAGGGTATTGACGAGCTCAAGGAAAAAATACAGGTGAATGCTAGGACTCTTTGATTCGATACTGAAGCACACTCATTTATTGTTTACCACATCTAATGTTTCAGTACCGCTCTGTGCTCTGACAGGAGGTTTGCTGTAGACTGTTCTATCTCTGTGATGTTCACACTTTTGAGAAGGATGAAATGGAGCTGAACGCCACAGTTTTTGCTTGGCCAGAGAAAATTCTCAGCGTCTTTCAGCACTGTGACGAGGTATTGCTCGCTGGCCCACGGCAACGGGTTGTATTGATTATTTCACACAGATTGCCAACAGATGTGATCGTTTCAGGTTATTGAGACAGCCAAGGAGAAAGGGATCGATGAGCTGATGGCTAAAAGGAAGAGGTTAAAGGTGCAGCTGGAAAAGGTGTTACGCAGGATTGCCGAGTTCCCGTTCTTCTCTGAACTGGACATGATACAACAGGTAGGTGTCTGTCTGGCTTGTATGGAGCTTTTTCTTTTAAATGCATGGGAGATCTTGTGTTTTGTCAATCGAATTGCATGATTGGCAACATTAGGGCTGTCTCTTTCAAGGTCTATGTAGACTTTTGTTGACCATTATTGCAACACGAGGATATAATGGTACACTCCCCAATATTTTTTGCCAGTATTTAGCTGACGTGAAGGCAGTTCAGAAGCTTCTCTGGGAGGTCGAACACGAGGTCAACTTTATTCACAAGGAAGAGGACTTCTACAATCTGGGCCAAACCTCTTACCCGGAAGTGGATGTCATTAAAGACAGCAGTGATGTCTATCACAAACTGTTTAGATTTATACTAAACTGGCAGCATACAGAGAGCAGGTGTGGTTTCATTTTAATGCAGGCTGTGTTAACGTGGACACGTTTTTTTCTAACAACTTTAATATGCATGGTGAATAGATGGATGGACGGCTCCTTTTTGGACCTAGATGGCGAGAGCATGGGAGTAAAGGTTGATGAATTCTTGAGGGAGATCTTCAATATGATGAAGTTTTTCCAACAAAGAGAGAAAAAAGCTGGACTGGAAAAGGAAAAAGCAGTCAAGGATCAAAAGCCACCTGAGGTTGATCTAAAGCCCCAAGAAAGTCCCACCATACACTTATGCCTTAGTGTAATAAATTGGATCAAAGAATTTAAGGTCTGTATTTAAGATGTTATTTATTCTTTGTATTTGATCATGTACTGAATGTAACGGACTACGGCTATCTCAACAGGATCACGTCCCTTTAATTTCCATCCTGTGTAGTCCTGGAATCAGATCCCGTCACTGGGAGCAGATGTCTGAGATAGTAGGATTTGACCTCACTCCTGACTCTAGTACCACGCTACGCAAAGTTCTCAAACATAACCTGGCTCCTTACCTTGAACAGTTTGAATCCATCAGCACTGTTGCTAGTAAAGTAAGTGATCGTAAAAAACTTTGGCTTTCATTTCAGCGCATAACCTGAACTAAATAACAGAGCTGTAATGCGGCTCTTATTTGTCACAACAGGAGTTTTCCCTGGAGAAGGCTTTCCAAAATATGACACATATCTGGGATGATGTTTCTTTCCATCATCAGCCTGCTGGAGATGCAGGAGTACCAGTCCTTTTTGGTTTGGATGAGATTCAGACATTACTGGACGACCAGATTGTAAAGACTCAGACTATGAGGGGTTCACCATTGATTAAACCCTTTGAGGCAGATGTCAAGGTATATTTCAGATTTTAGTATTTGAAGAACAAAGATGTGCTTTACTCCTTTATTTAAACGAAATATCAATTTGTAATGTGACTTCAGAGGTGGGAGGAGCGCCTTTTTCATATCCAGGAAACTATAGATGAATGGCAAAGTGTGCAAGCACAGTGGCTTTACCTGGAACCAATTTTCTCATCTGAGGACATTATGAAGCAGATTCCAGAAGAGGGTCGACTCTTCCAAATTGTGGATAAAACCTGGAAAGACATCATGAGACACTGTGTCAAGGACCCAAGGGTGTTTATTCTGTGATGAACAATATTATGCAAATTTATTTAGAGGATTTATTTTTTGTGTTTACTGCTGGTTTTGTTCTAACTTGTAGATTCTGCCAGCAACTTCACTGCCTGGTTTGTTAGAGAAACTACAAGATTCTAACCAACATTTGGAAACCATCATGAAAGGCCTGAATGAATATCTGGAAAAGAAGCGTCTCTATTTTCCACGGTACCATTTTTAGCTTATCAATGCATTTTTTTCTCCAGTTATAATCACTTGTTTTTAACATTTTTATGTCCTTAAATGCAACTACCAGGTTCTTTTTCTTGTCCAACGATGAAATGCTTGAGATTTTGTCTGAAACCAAAGACCCACTGCGAGTTCAGCCCCACCTGAAAAAGTGTTTTGAGGGTATTTCTAAGCTGGACTTCCTACCTAATTTGGATATCCAGGCAAGTTTGTTACAAATCTTATCGCCTCTATATGCTGCCATGGTTGAGAAATGTCTAGAATTAACATTCATTGTTCTTACGCAGGCCATGTATAGCAGTGAGGGAGAGCGAGTCCAGTTAATTGAGAACATCTCCACATCTGAGGCCAAAGGAGCTGTGGAGAAGTGGCTGGTACAGGTGGAAGATATGATGCTTCGTAGTGTTAGAGACGAAGTTGCTCGTTCCACAGTGGTAAGTGCACTGTTCCCTGTACTGCTGTGATATTAAAAAAAAAAAAAAAATCTCTTCTCACCCCCCGCGGGTGCTTCCTCCTCCATTCTAAGCTCAGGTCCTCTACCAGAGGCCTGGGAGCTTGAGGGTCCTGCGCAGTATCTTTGTTGTTCCTAGCACTGCACTTTTCTGGACTGAGATGTCTGAGGTTGTTCCAGGCATCTGCTGTAACCACTCCTCCAGTTTGGGGGTCATTGCCCCGAGTGCTCCGATCACCACGGGCACTACTGTCACCTTCACCTTCCAAGCCTTCTCCAGCTCCTCTCTGAGCCCTTGGTATTTCTCAAGTTTCTCGTGTTCCTTCCGCCTGATGTTGCTGTCACTTGCTGTCCACCACAATGGCTTTCCTCTGCCCATTATCCACCACCACGATATCTGGTTGGTTCGCCATCCTGTCTGTCTGTCTGTATCTGGAGGTCCCACAGGATCTTTGCTCGGTCATTCTCCACCACTTTCCCATTTTGACCTTGGGGTTTCCAGCCCATACTCCGCACAGATGTTCCTGTAGACTATGCCAGCGTTCCATGTATGCTTTCCCTGCCAGCATCTTACACCCTGCAGTTATGTGTTGGATTGTCTTAGGTGCCTCTTTGCACAGCCTCTTGTCTGGTGTTGCATATAATAATAATAATACTTCATTAATCCACACAAGTGGAAATTAAACTTCTGTATTTTTTCCCCATCACATGCATGTACAACACACACTGGCAGTGGGCAGCCGCTTAAGGCGCCCGGAGAGCAACAACCAATAACTAGGGGGTTAAGGGCCTTGCTCAAGGGCCCAAAGTGGTGGTCACAATTTCGGTCAATTATCTCCCATGCCAACCTCACATCTGGTCTGGACTGGAACCACTGCCTTAGATGCCTCCAGGTTATGGGGCTCACCTCTTTATCCACCACCCCCCCCAATCTGGGCCTCTATTGCGCTGGTGCAATAGGGTCTTGCCCAAGGACCCACACTGGATGCTACTACTGCTATCCCAGGAATCGAACCCGTGTCCCCCGTGTACCAGTCCAGTGCCTTACCAACTGAGCTATCCAGCTGCTTATATTATGTTTCTGAACAATTTTCCCAAACTCTTTGCAGGCCTATGCCGAAACAGAAAGGAACCAGTGGGTGAAGGAATGGCCTGGACAGGTGGTACTTTGCTCCTCTCAGGTTTTCTGGACATTAGAAGTCCATGAAGCCATCAGAGAAGGGACTGCAGTACGTTAATCTATAATTATTTTTATAGACTATGATGAAAAAGAATAAATAACGGATTTCTTTTTTTTTTTTCCCCGAGAGGGTTATCAGCATTTATCAATGTATAATAATATAGTCCTGGCAGTTCTGACGACATGGATTTCTCTGTAGGGTTTAAAAGAGTACTACCAGAAACTACAGGAGCAGCTCAATGATATCGTGGAGATGGTGAGAGGAAAACTATCCAAACAGACACGGATCACTTTGGGAGCGCTGGTCACAATCGACGTCCATGCCAGAGATGTTGTCATGGAGCTAATTGACAAAGGTACATCAGAGCAAAAACTACAGATTTGACAGACAGCATACATTATAAAGCGTATGCTTTGTAACAGGTGTGTCAAAGGAAACAGACTTTCAGTGGCTAGCGCAGCTTCGATACTACTGGACCGATGAAAACATTCGCGTTCGCATAATCAACTGTGACGTTAAGTATGCATATGAGTACCTAGGGAACTCGCCTCGCCTGGTGATCACACCACTGACCGACAGATGCTACAGAACTCTGGTACAAATATGCCAACTTTAGTACATTTCCTTTTTTGTTGGCATGCACAGCTATTTATTCTAAACATCTGCCTGTTTTAGATTGGAGCTTTCTACCTGAGTTTGGGTGGTGCACCCGAGGGCCCAGCTGGAACAGGAAAGACAGAAACCACCAAAGATCTAGCTAAGGCTCTGGCTGTGCAGTGTGTGGTTTTCAACTGCTCTGATGGATTAGATTACCTTGCAATGGGCAAAGTAAAAACAATGTTTCTTGGTTTTATATTCTCAAGGGAAGAGTAAAACTATCATTTTAACACATGCTTTGCTCAAATATCTCAGTTTTTTAAAGGTCTGGCTTCATCTGGTGCATGGGCATGTTTTGATGAGTTCAACCGCATCGAGTTAGAGGTGCTGTCTGTAGTGGCCCAGCAGGTTCTCTGCATCCAGAGGGCCATTAAGCGGAAGATGGAGTATTTTGATTTTGAAGGCACAATGCTCAAACTCAACCCCAACTGCTTTGTGTCTATTACGATGAATCCTGGATATGCAGGACGATCCGAGCTTCCAGATAACCTGAAGGTTTGGAAGTTATGATATAATTCATAAATCAGTGGTTGTCCATAATTATAGCTCGTCTTTTTCTGTGTCGAACTTTTATACCACAGGAAATAACAGAAAGTTGTGTTTTTTTAATATCTGCCCTATTTTTTCTTCTTTCTTTTGTCTGTGCAGGTGTTGTTTCGAACAGTCGCCATGATGGTGCCTAACTATGCACTTATTGCTGAGATTTCTTTGTATTCTTTTGGCTTCCTCCATGCCAAGCCACTGTCAGTAAAGATTGTGATGACATACAGGCTCTGTTCTGAGCAGCTCTCGTCCCAGTTCCATTATGATTATGGTATGAGGGCTGTCAAAGCTGTACTGGTGGCTGCTGGAAATCTCAAACTCATGTTTCCTGATGAGAATGAAGACATATTGGTATGTGTGGTGAAAGTAAAGTTTTAACTCAATACTCAAGCAGAGCCCATACATCCTGTTTCAGTGTTTAATTTTACCCAAATATTGTCTTATTCAGCTCTTGCGCTCCATAAAGGACGTGAATGAACCCAAGTTTCTGTCTCATGACATTCCACTGTTTAATGGAATCACCAGTGATCTGTTCCCAGGAATCTCCCTTCCAGAAGCTGACTATAAGGTTAGATATATCACAGTCACACATGTTTAGTGTTGAATGATTTATCAAATGTAGCAATTTTATCAAATGTAACAACTTTATAAATGTTTTTTTATAACTTTATAATGTTTTTATCCTGGGCAGTCATTTTTAGAAGCTGCTGACCAATGCTGCAAAATTCAAAATGTACAGCCGACAGAGTTTTTCTTAAATAAAATGATCCAAACGTATGAGATGATGATTGTGAGACATGGGTACGTTGTTTTTGAATTATGATAACAGAATTTAAAAAAAAAACTTTTTGAGAAAAAACATTAATGTTAGGGTGTATTTTTCAGGTTCATGCTGGTAGGAGAACCTTTTGCTGGGAAGACAAAAGTTTTACATGTTCTGGCTGAAACAATGACTCTCATGAATAACAGTGGACACACTGACAAAGAGAAGGTCATTTTTAGGACATTGAACCCAAAGTCTATTACAATGGGACAGCTTTTTGGACAGTTTGATCCAGTTTCACATAAGGTAAACAAGCAGTGGCTCATATTGTTTTTGACGAAAACATCGAGAGGGATTTGCCTTTTATTTTCATGTTGCCCACTTTCTTCTATGCCTTCTATTGTCGTCATTAGTGGACTGACGGAATAGTGGCAAACACATTTCGGGATTTTGCATCAGCTGATACACCAGATCGAAAATGGGTGGTGTTTGACGGTCCCATTGATACATTATGGATTGAAAGCATGAATACTGTGTTGGATGACAATAAAAAGGTAAAAATATTACATGATAATGACCCAATTTTTTTTCTGAGAATAGTATTTTGCATCCCAATGAGACAACTTAACATGTATGAAGGATGAGTTTAAACTTTCTTTGATATCTTTTTCAGTTGTGCTTGATGAGCGGTGAAATCATCCAGATGTCCAGTCAGATGAGTCTCATCTTTGAAGCAATGGATCTATCTCAGGCCTCTGTGAGGAATAATTCAATATTGTTTTGTATTTGATTATCCTGTTTCATCATTTACCAAACTCCAGATAATTGGTGCAGGCTTTTGTGAAGTTTTTGCTTCCCAACCCAATAAATGTGAGAGTGTAGTGTCTGTATATTGTCCCTGTGATTCAATTTTCACTCTTGCATAATTTTCTACAAGAGGCTACAGCAGCAGTATACAGACACAGAGACAGGACAGTTAATTTTGTTCAATAACCTGTTCTTTCTCCAACCGCAGCCTGCCACAGTCAGTCGATGTGGGATGATCTTCATGGAACCATCTCAGCTGGGGTGGGAACCATTAGTCATTTCCTGGATAAACACACTTCCTGCTATTCTGCAGAGGGAGAGCTCTCTTTTGCTGGAACTCTTCCACTGGCTTCTGCCACCTGCCTTCACGATGCTGCGCAAACATTGCAGAGTAAGTGACTTCAGTTCAAGAAGAAGCCTTTAAAAAAATAGACATTCTTTATAATTTTGTCATTCTGTATCATTGTTTTTAGGAGGTTGTTCCAACAAGCAACAGCAACAACGTGGTGTCGTTGTGCCGAATATTTTCAATGCTGCTTTCTGAGCATGTAAAAACAAATACTGGGGAGACAAATCCTGCTGATGAGACAGATCCTGGGGAGACAAATCCTGCTGATGAGACAGACCCTGGGGAGACAAATCATGGGGAGACAAATCCTGGGGAGACAAATCCTGTTGATGAGACAAATCCTGATGAGACACATCCTGCTAATGAATACATTCACATCTGGATCAAGGTATAAGGACTAATTCTTGAATCAATTTAGAAGTTATGCTAAATATTTGTATTTTCAGTAGAAGATTTGCATGTTTTCACACCTGTTGATTTGACTGCACTTTACACAGGCAGCATTTGCATTCTCCTTGGTGTGGTCTGTGGGTGGTAGCTGTGATACAGGGAGCAGAGAGAAATTTAGTGAATTCTTCAGGGAAATTGTCTCAGGAAAGTCAGTGGAGCATCCTATCCCTGCCAGTGTGGGGGAATGGGATTGCCCAATGACTGAAGCAGGCCTGGTGTATGACTATTGCTATGAGGTATTGTTTGATTCTGATACTTAAAAGCTTCAAAAAGTAAGTTTTTCTTCAAAATAAATCCTACTTTTGTCTCTTCCATAGTTTAAAGGAAGAGGCTGCTGGGTTCACTGGAATGAATCCATCAAGAAAGTAATACTGGGGGACAAAAACACCAAAGTTCAAGACATCATTGTTCCCACCATAGACACAGTCCGCTACAACTACCTCATGGACCTTCATGTCAACTATGGAGTGTCAGTATTCCAGAATGTTCCATGCACTAAAAGACCCCTATTAGCATAAATTTGATCAACACTACAATAGAGACTTTATGAATCTCTTTTGCTCAGGCCTCTACTGTTGGTTGGACCAACTGGGACTGGAAAATCTGTCTATGTGAAGGAGAAGCTGATGAATAATCTAGACAAAGATCGCTATCTGCCATTCTTCATGAATTTTTCTGCTCGCACCAGTGCTAACCAGACCCAGGTCAGGAAACTGGTATTCAGCATGAAATAA
Source organism: Pao palembangensis (assembly GCA_015343265.1). NCBI lineage: Eukaryota > Metazoa > Chordata > Actinopteri > Tetraodontiformes > Tetraodontidae > Pao > Pao palembangensis. The sequence continues at coordinate 10,807,708 of CM027090.1, forward strand.
CGAGTTCTCGGGATCTTTTATAGCAGTTAAGAAATTAGAAAATCCAAACAAATCAAGCATTTCAGCAACCTTCATGTGATACAAAAGAACACAGATAAATACACCCGAACACCTTCTAGCTAAAACTTAAAATTTCTATAAATTTGAAATGAAGTAACTTCTTTACTGTTTGTTGCATCTCCCAGAATATTATTATGTCCAGGTTAGACAAGAGAAGGAAGGGGGTGTTTGGTCCTCCCATGGGAAAGAAGTGTATCATCTTTGTAGATGACTTGAACATGCCTGCACTGGAGAAGTTTGGAGCACAGCCTCCTGTGGAGCTCCTCAGACAGTATATAGACCACGGAAACTGGTAGGATCCAGCAGTGAAAGATAACAAATATTTTAAACCATCCATCATCAAAGACAGAGAATATGAAGCTTTGTAAATTAATTTTATATCTGTTCTGTCAGGAATGACCTAATCGACACCACTACAATCTATCTTATTGACCTCCAGCTCATCGCGGCTATGGGCCCCCCTGGTGGAGGAAGAAATGCGGTGACATCTCGCTTCCTGAGACACTTTAACATTTTTAGCATCAACGCTTTCAGTGATGACACCATGGTTCGAATCTTCTCCAACATGGTTTCATTTTACCTGCAAAACAACGAATTCTCGAATGAATATTTCACTGTTGGAAAGCAAATTGTGACGGCTACAATGGAAGTAAGTGACCAAATGAAGCAGTGATGTCACATGATCGGTTTAAATCAGATTATCAAATATATGTCATACACATAAAAATGTCAAACATCATTTTTCCTTTCTTTAACTCAAGGTGTATAAAAAAGCCATGCTGAACCTGCTTCCAACTCCAGCCAAGTCCCACTACACCTTCAACCTGCGGGACTTTTCACGTGTTATCCAAGGCTGCCTGTTGGTGAAGAAGGAGTCCGTTCAGAACAAAGGCACTTTGATCCGCTTGTTTGTCCACGAGGTCTATCGCGTCTACTACGATCGCCTCGTAGATGACACGGATCGAGCATGGCTCTACCAGCTGATGAACGACATCCTAAAAAACCACTTCAAAGAGTCTTTTGAGCGAATATTTGATCACCTGAAAAAAGGCTCTAATGTAAGTTATTGTAATATAAAAGGGCTCTACTCAAAAATGTACTGAAAAAAAGGTCTTTTATTTAATGCTGTAATTTTACAGCTAGTGGAGGAGGATTTAAACAGTCTTCTCTTTGGCGACTATATGACCCCTGACCTGGAGGATGATGAGCGCTTATATGCGGAGGTTTCTTCGGTGGAAACCTTCTCTCAGGTCGTGGAGTCTTGTCTTGAAGAATACAACCAGATCAACAAGAATCGTATGAACCTTGTGATTTTCCGGTAAACACCCAAACTGTTTTTTCACGTCTGCCACAAAAAGCCGAGAGTTTTATTTTCAGATATTGCAATGTTGAACATTAAAAATTTGAGACTAAAATGAAAATGCTGAGTATAAAAATATCGTATTGCACAGCTATGTCCTGGAGCATCTGTCACGCATCAGTCGTATCCTGAAGCAGCCTGGAGGCAGTGCCCTGTTGGTGGGAGTGGGCGGCAGTGGACGTCAGTCTATCACCCGACTGGCTACATCCATGGCTCACATGACCCTTTTCCAGCCTGAAATATCTAAGAGCTATGGCATGACGGAGTGGAGAGATGACTTAAAGGTCAGCGAGAAAATTTAGGACAAACGTCTTTGTCCAGTTTTGACATGATTTTTTTCCCCCTAAATTCATGTAACCAGTGTGATCTGCCATTGGTCAAATGGTGGATATCGCTAACAATCTCTGCTTTTTTTTTTTTTTTTTTTTTTTACTCAAAAGATGCTTCTGAAAAATGCTGGTATGAAAGGTCAGAAGACAGTGTTCTTGCTGACGGATACTCAGATCAAAGAGGAAGCTTTTCTAGAAGATGTAGACAGTGTCCTCAACACAGGAGAGGTGCCCAATCTTTTTGCCATGGATGAGAAGCAAGAGATCATGGAGGTAATACCCAAGCATACAAGTTAAAAAAATTCACCCTGATTGACTCTATAACGTCACCTCTCTTCCTCAGACAATACGTCCCATTGCCCAAGCTGGAAATAAAAGTTTGGAGTTGAGTCCTTTGGCCCTCTTTGCATTCTTTGTGACACGCTGCAGAGAGAACCTTCACATTGTGGTGGCCTTCAGTCCTATTGGAGATGCCTTTCGAAATCGCTTGCGCCAGTTTCCATCTCTTATTAATTGCTGTACCATTGATTGGTTTCAGGTATGTGGTTGTGTGTGTATGTAATTTTGAAATCCTCCATGTTTGTCAACCAGAGATGAAAGTAAACTACAAAGATGAAGATATTTCTACAGTTTTTTAGGATTTGGGATTTTTGTAAGCAAAGAGAAAATGGGCTTTATCTTGCTGGTTCAGTATCTTTTTTGTTATACTGATCAACCCCATCTGCGGCTGAAACCATAGGATTGTCTCTGCAACACCTGTTTTCTTTTTTAGTGGACATTTATGGAAAATCTCCTTTTCAAGAGAAGATCTGGAATGCATGTTCTAAAAAACTTAACAGAGAGGGTTTTGCTTCTAACCTCCTTTGTTCTTTCCTCCCTTTCAGCCATGGCCAGAAGAGGCTCTTGAGCGAGTGGCTGAGACTTTCTTGAAGACACTGGAGTTGAGTAAAAATGAGAGGCAGGAGGTGATACCCATCTGCCAAACATTCCATACCTCTGCAAAAACACTCTCTGAGAGGTTTGATGTGCACTATTAAACTGAAATTAAACGACATTTTTTTAATTTTACATAATTTTAAACATGTATTAATTATTTGTTTTCACAATGCAGATTCCTGTCTGAGCTAGGACGCCATAATTATGTCACCCCCACATCTTATCTGGAGCTAATTGCAGCGTTCCGTCTTTTATTGACTCAAAAGCGAGATACCGTCATGAATGCAAAACAGAGGTATATCAGTGGCCTGGAAAAACTTGCTTTTGCTGAATCTCAGGTATATGTAACATAAAATTACATTTTATATACATAACTTGGTAACTGTAAAGATCAGGTGTGGGCATAGCAGGGTCCCAAGTTTTATGCCTTTGATGGGTCTTCATAGGTTGGGGAGATGAAGAAGGAACTTGTAGACCTGCAGCCCAAACTTGAACAGGCCAAAATCGAGAACACCAACATGATGAAGGTGAATATAACGTGTTTCTTGCCTTTGTTTATCAGTCAACAGTATTTATCATCTAAAGTATTTGCTTTACGTGATACCTTTCAGGTGATCGAGGTAGAGTCTGCGGAGGTAGAGGCCAAAAGTAAAGTTGTACGTGTTGATGAGGAAGCAGCAACTATAAAAGCCAAGGAAGCTCAGGCTCTAAAAGATGAGTGTGAAAGTGACTTGGCTGAAGCCATCCCTGCCTTGGAGGCTGCTCTCTCAGCTTTAAACACGTTGAAGGTGAACAAATGTCCACCAACTGAACTGCCTCAGCCTGCCAGAATCAGCTAGTCAGAACAAATAAGAGAAAACTTCATTTTCTGTTTTATTTCAGCCTTCTGACGTCACAATTGTGAAGTCAATGAAAAATCCTCCCTCTGTGGTCAAGCTGGTAATGTCAGCAGTGTGTGTGATGAAGGGTATAAAGCCAGATATGGTAGTAGACCCGGCCGGATCTGGAAAAAAGGTTTGACTATTGTTGGCTGCTTATATTCATTCCATTGAAATTACTTTGAAGGTCACTTGACATGATTCTACATTGCTCTTAACAAAATAGATTTTTTTCATATGTAGGTTCAGGATTACTGGGGACCAAGCAAAAAACTGTTGGGAGATATGAACTTTTTAAAAGACCTGAAGGAATATGACAAGGATAATATTCCTGTGAGTTTTAAAAATATTATCAGGCTATGTGATAGTTTTGTCTGCCCCCAGAAGTCTGTATAGTATTGGCTGCTTAAACATTTTGCATGTTGTAATGTTCAAAGACTGTTATCAGTATATTAAATTATACTCTGATATTAATATGGCTAACTGTAATCCTCCTTTACAGGTTGCAGTTATGCAAAAAATCCGTGAAACGTATATGACTAATCCTGAATTTGACCCAAATAAAGTGGCAAAAGCCTCTTCTGCTGCAGAGGGCCTATGCAAGTGGATCAAAGCCATGGAGGTGTATGACAGAGTGGCAAAGGTATAGGGATTGTCCATTCTATAGATAATTATTTCTTTGCATTGTTTCACTTTAACTGCATTATTTAATGTTAATCTCACTTTATGGCTTTAGGTTGTAGCTCCGAAGAAAGCAAACCTCGCTGAGGCAGAACAGTCTCTCTCTTTCACCATGGCCCTCCTGGAACAGAAGAGAGCTGAGCTGAAGGAGGTTGAGGACCGTTTGGCTGCACTTGAAAAAACATTTCAGGAGAAAACGGATGAGAAGGCGCAGCTTGAATTCCAGGTGGATCTGTGTGCTAAGAAGCTGGATAGAGCTGAGAAGCTCATTGGTGGTCTTGGTGGAGAAAAGACCAGGTCAGTATACGGCAGACAAATATGTTTGTTTTTTTTACAACTGAGAGCGCTAGCATGTTTATTGACTGAATGAATCTCTTCAGATGGGCTCAGGCAGCAGAAGATCTCCAGAACACATATGACAACTTGACAGGGGATGTCCTCATCTCTGCTGGTGTCATTGCCTACCTGGGGGCTTTCACTGCTGGATTCAGACAGGACTGTATCAAGTCATGGACTGCACTCTGCCAAGTAACAATCCTCATTTCTAACATTACAATTGTCTGAAAAATGCCAGAATTAAAGCTGTTGTTAATTTCTATATACAGTCCAAGAATATTCCATCCTCAGATGACTTCTCACTCAGTAAAACCTTAGGAGACCCCATTAAGATAAGGGCTTGGAATATTGCAGGCCTTCCGAGTGACTCATTCTCCATTGACAATGCTGTGATTGTTAGTAATTCACGTAGATGGTGAGTTTTCATTGATCATATATTTTCTTAAATTGCAGTGAAAACTGCAGTAAATTAATTCATTTGGTATGTTTTTTGTGTCCCATAGGCCATTAATGATTGACCCACAGGGTCAAGCCAACAAGTGGGTGAAGAATTCAGAGAAAGAGAACAACCTGAGTGTGATAAAGCTATCTGACAAAGACTACATGAGAACTTTGGAAAACTGTATTCAGTTTGGAACACCATTGCTTCTGGAAAATGTAGGGGAGGAACTGGACCCATCACTGGAACCTCTGCTGCTGAAGCAAATCTTCAAACAGGGTGCTGTAATCAGTTGGCCACTAAAGGTCTGATGGGCATTTAAAATATGGTAATTTCATATATGTTTTTGTTCGGCCTAGGTGGTATGGATTGCATCAGACTGGGGGAGAGTGTGATCGAGTATTCCTCCCTTTTCCGTTTCTATATCACCACTAAGCTGAGGAACCCGCATTACCTTCCAGAACTGGCAACCAAGGTGTCCCTGCTCAATTTTATGATCACCCCCGAGGGCTTGGAGGATCAGCTACTGGGAATTGTAGTTGCCAAAGAGAGGTAGGACCACAAGATGGTTCCACTGGTATACAGTAGTTCTGTTTGGCTTCATATCATTGAACATCATGAGCATGTCTGATCTACTCAACAGACCAGAACTGGAGGAGGAGAGAAACGCTCTAATCCTGCAGTCAGCGGACAATAAAAGGCAGCTTAAAGAAATCGAAGACCAGATCTTGGAGACACTGCAGTCATCTGAGGGAAACATTCTTGAGGATGAGAGTGCTGTTCAGATTCTAGATTCTGCAAAGATCATGTCGATTGATATCACAAAGAAACAGCAGGTGTGGACAAAAATGGAATACCTCTCAAGGCATTTACTTTGACAGATAATTACAGACACAGCGGTGTTTTAGTTGTGCTTCAGTGAACACTCAATGCCTTGGGAAACAACACCAGCCCTTTTGATACTTGTTTCTTTTGTTGAATTACACATTCAACCTACTGTCTATACATTTTCCAGATTGCAGAAATCACAGAGATCAAGATTGCAGAGTCAAGAGAAGGTTACCGACCTATTGCCAATCACTCAGCTACGCTGTTCTTCACCATCGCCGATCTGGCTAACATCGATCCTATGTACCAGTACTCTCTCGCCTGGTTTGTTAACCTGTACATTAGCTCTATTCAAGACAGGTGAGTGATGATTATGTTCTCAGTTTTACCTCTGGAAGATAAAAGTATGATGATTAAATCTTCATGATTTATTTATCATCAGGCATTAAGACTATTTCAGGAACACAGTTTATAGACTAAATTTATTGTTAGAGCAGTAGGATTATTTTGAAAGTTTGTCTTATCCTGATGTGAGATTTGACAGATTTTGTATCATTGCTCAGAGAATATAATCCCTGCAGATTTGTAATTTTTTTTTCTTAAAATTTTGCTATAATATTTAATATTATATTAACATCTTTTTCTTTCATCCATTAGTATGAAATCCAAGATTTTGGAGAGGAGGCTACGATATCTGACTGACCGCTTTACATATAACCTGTACTGTAATGTCTGTCGATCTCTGTTTGAGAAGGACAAACTCCTCTTTTCCTTTCTGCTGGGCTGCAATTTACTCCTGTAAGTGTAAACAAGGGCAGTTTTAAATGGATGTCTTTAATCACATCATGGTGTTTACTGTGAATTCAACGTTGCATTTCCAGAGCAAAAGGGGAGATAGACTACAGTGAGTTGATGTTCTTGCTGACTGGTGGAGTGGGCCTGCAGAATAAAATTGCCAACCCTGATCCCAGCTGGCTACAGGACAAGAGCTGGGATGAGATCTGCAGAGCAAATGAGCTACCTGGTTTGAGAGGAATAAGGTAAGAAGCAAGAGGAACCATAGATTATGTTTCACTTTTTGCTAGTTAGATTTTCATTTTGACTTAAGGAACTGAATCAAGGTATGATTTATTCTGCAGAGAAGCTTTCATAAAAAGTCCAGAAGATTTTAAGACAGTTTTTGACAGCAAAGATCCAAGCAACTGTCCTCTGCCCAATCCATGGTGTGAACAACTCAATGAGCTGCAGAAGATGATCGTTCTTCGAAGTCTCAGGCCAGACAAAATGGAATCAGCTGTGGGTAAATTTGTGAATAACAAACTTGGGAAGAATTTTGTCCAGCCTCCTGCCTTTGACCTGAATAAGAGCTACATGGACTCCAACTCCACCATCCCACTTGTTTTTGTGCTGTCTCCTGGAGCTGATCCCATGGCTAGTGAGTCTGAAAGCCTTATGACAAAACAGCTTTTGCCTGGGGATGACATAAATTTCATGCCACGCCAAAGCTAAACTCTAAATAAATGAGTAATGCGAGGTAATGTGACATAACTCTTAATCCTCCTCAGGTTTGCTTAAATTTGCCGGTGACAAAGACATGGGTGCTGGCAAATTCCAGTCGATTTCTCTGGGTCAGGGTCAAGGACCCATTGCTTACAAAATGATATTGACGGCCATGAAGACTGGGACATGGGTGTGTTTACAGAACTGTCACCTCGCTGTTTCTTGGATGACCACCCTTGAGAAAATATGTGAGGACCTCAGTCCAGAGACATGCCACCCAGACTTCCGCCTGTGGCTCACAAGCTACCCTTCTCCAAAAGTAAAACTTCAGATCTATTTCTGTTGCATGTGCACACGAATGATCAAGGATTAACCTAGTTATATGGTTGAATTAACAAAACTTTCACCTCTCAGTTTCCAGTTACCATCCTTCAGAATGGAGTAAAAATGACAAATGAACCTCCAACTGGACTTCGCCTCAATCTGCTGCAGTCTTACTTGTCTGATCCTGTGTCAGATTTAGACTTTTTTAATAACTGCCCTGGTAAAGAGCTGGTACGTTGTATGAAATGTAGATATTGTACAGTGGGAATTTATTTTCTGTCAAATCAAAGATGTTGACTGACTGTGGGATTGCTCTGCTAGATTTGGGAGAAGCTGCTGTTTGGACTGGGCTTCTTCCATGCCCTAGTTCAAGAGAGGAAGAAGTATGGTTCACTGGGCTGGAACATTCCATATGGCTTCAATGATTCTGACCTACATATCAGCATCCAGCAGCTACAGGTAAAGTTGAAAATATTCTTCAAATTTATGCAGTAAAGGTAAAAACATCGGACTGCAACTTGTTCCCACATCTCATGAATCTAAAGTGTATGCAAAATTTTTTCTCTTTAGTTATTCATAAATGAATATGAAGAAGTTCCTTTTGAGGCCATAACTTACTTAACTGGAGAATGCAACTATGGCGGCCGTGTGACAGATGACTGGGACAGGCGTCTTCTGATGACCATCTTGGCTGATTTCTACAACAAGGAAATCATTGAGATACCTCATTATTCTTTTTCTCCCAGTGGTAAATACTGTGCCCCACCGAAATCCAGTTATGAGGAGTATATTGAATACATTAAGGTAAAGTCACTCCAGCAAGTATCTAAGAACATAAATATTGTACACATATTTGCTTGTTTTGTTCTATATATTGACCTCCAGTTGAGAAAATGCACTTTTATTTTCTAGGAGCTTCCAGTAAGCCAGCATCCAGAGGTGTTTGGGATGCATGAAAATGTAGATATTTCAAAAGATCTCCAACAGACAAAGCTGCTGTTTGATTCACTGTTGCTCACCCAGGGTGGGGCAGTTAAGGGAGGAGCGAGCTCTGGCAGTGACAACACACTGTATGAAATAGCAAAAGACATCATCACCAAGGTAGGAACTCCCTTTGTTCAGTGTTTTTGGATTTTCTTCAGGGATGCCCATTTCAACATGCTGTTAGTTACAGTCGAGTCTAATTTTTCTGCATGCGTCCTTCAGTTGAGTGAAGTCAAAGGCCATTTTGACACATTATAAGGTGCATACGTACATATCTTGTACTGTATGTCCTTGTAACTGTAAATTGTCAAATTATTCCCCCAGCTTCCTCCTAATTTCGACATTGAAGCAGCTCTGCTGAAGTTTCCGGTTCAGTATAAGGAGAGCATGAACACTGTACTTGTGCAGGAGATGGAGCGCTACAACACGTATGGAAAAGCAGCACAGTTCGGAACTTTCAAACGTGTCATACAAACACCTGAATACATTATTAATATTGTTTTGCTGTGTCTCAGGCTATGTAGCACAATTCGTGTTAATCTACAGAACTTGCTGAAGGCCCTCAAAGGTTTGGTAGTCATGGATGCAGAACTGGAGGCAGTTGCAGGCAGTTTGGCTGTAGGGAAGATCCCAGAGAAATGGGCCAAGTGTTCTTATCCCAGCCTCAAACCTTTGGGCAGCTATATCACAGACTTGTTGGCAAGACTCAAGTTTTTACAGGTAAGACTATAAAAAAGGATTGGAAAAAGAGTCAGACGTAGCATTCGGAAGCTGAATTGCAATGTTCTATAAATGACTTCATATGTAATCATTTATGATGGTAGTATGAACAACTTTTGACTGTCAAATAAATAGTGAAAAAGCCCCTCTTGGTACAAATATTTTTTAAACTGAATTTGCACTTTGTCGTGTCATGTGTGGTTCACTTTTTGATCTCTTTTTGCAGGACTGGTATGAATCCAGTAAGCCCAGCGTGTTCTGGATGTCCGGTTTCTTCTTCACTCAGGCCTTCCTGACCGGGGCCATGCAGAACTACGCTAGGAAGTACCAGATCCCTATTGACACGCTAGGCTTTGATTTTGAGGTCAAAGGACAAGCAAAGCTTTTGGATCAATCTCCAAGATCTCACAAGTCTAATGGTACACTAACTTGTTTGTGTGTTTTATGATCTTATATTACAGGTTATTCCCCTTTACAAATCAGACAAAGCTCCTGAAGATGGTGTCTATGTTCATGGATTGTTTCTGGATGGAGCCAGATGGGACATAAATGGGTAAAGATAATTATTTTTATTGATATTCTTCTCAGTGAAGTAGGGTTTTATAGAACCATTTCCTGTCTCCCTCTCAGTGGTGTTCTGACTGAGCAGCATCCGAAGGTCCTTTTTGACTTGATTCCTATCATCTGGATAAAACCCAGTGAGTGTGTTTATTGTCTCTGTCCTATCTCAATAAAGTTATGTATCTTTTTCACTTCTCTGATGAGGTGATGTGTTTTTTTTCCTCAATGCAGCTCTAAAGAAGAACATTGTTCAGTCTCAGAAAGTCTATGTCTGTCCCCTCTACAAGACCAGTGAGAGAAAGGGGACCTTGTCCACCACAGGACACGCCACCAACTTTGTCATTCCCATTATGTTGCCCACTAAGTTGCGACCTCAGCACTGGATCAAGCGTGGTGTTGCGTTACTCTGTCAGCTTGATGACTGAACCAATTTAAAACTCACTGTTGACCAAACTTTGCTGTGTGTTATAGTTAGTATGCACCTTCTTCTGCCAGTCAGGGTTGTTTTAGGCATGCAAAGCCCTGCGTTACCAGTCTTTACGTTACAGACTTGATCCTCTCCTGAGGATTTTATTTAATAAATTTATTTCATCAGGTAGCCTCCCTGTGTTTGGGCCTGCATTGTGTATTCGAAAATCATCCAAAAACCTTGTATATCATATATATATATAGGGCTGTAATTACACGTGCAAATACACACATGCTGCTGTACTCAGTGGGTCAAGTTGTTGGCTGCAGAGACCTCGTGACCTGGTATTTATAGTGGCAGTGATATAAATAGCCGCAGTATGTGCTGGGTAGTGTGGAACCTAGTGGATTCACCGCTGTAGAAGAGTTTTTGGAAAGAAGCCTGAATTGCCTGCTAGATCCTTGCTCACAGGATCAGCTAAGGTAAGTTTTCTGTATCAGTACAAAATGTTTTTATTTCAAAAACAAATTTAAACGATTTTGACATCTAAAACTGCTTATTAACACTTTTTGTTCAAGGCTACAACTGTGTGCTGCTGCTGCAAAGTCGCACATTTTAATGGTCTTGTTTACCTCATGACAGCATTCCCAGATTCCTTCCTTATTTGAACAGATGCAGGCAGAGGCAGAGGACGACCACTGTCACTCCGAAGACGACTTTGATGAAGATGAGGCAACACAGTATATTATTGAACAAAGTCTAATCCAGTACAGAAAGCTCAAGAGGTTGAGTCCAAGGTCAGAATTAAAAACAAAAAAAAAAAAAACAAATCCGTGCAAACACTATTGTTTGACCTTATAAACTATTTTAATGTCAACAGTGATCTCAAACCCAATGAGGACCCTGATGAGATTTTCAAGGCCATCAAAGAGGGTAAACTAATGCAGCCTCAAGGTTCTGCAGGTTATCATCCACCATGCTAAATAATTTTAATGATGTTCAGGTGATCATGATGCACTGGACCGACTGGCAATACAGCCGGAGACCTTTTCCAGGGTGGATGAACGAGGATGGATCCCACTGCACGAAGCTGCAGCACAAGAGAATAAAAAGATCCTTGAGATTGTCTTCTCAGGTTATTCTGATTGCATCTGTAATGACTGTCTTTATGAGATTCTGACATTAGTCTTGCATTTTTAGCCTCACCCCCAGGCGCGGCCCAGTGTCGCACTCTGAACGGCGAGACGCCCCTTTTTCTGGCTGTGGTTCGTGGACTCAGACAGAACGCTACCTTTTTATTACAGAACGGCTGCAGTCCAGAGCTTCAGAATGACGAGCAGGATTCTCCTTTAGTGGCAGGTACAGGCAAATTTGACCGCCATAAAAGCCACTTGCTCATTCTAAAAGTCTTCTTTTCCTTTGACAGCTATTCTGAACGATCAGTACGACTTGGCCACACTGTTGCTTCGCTACAGAGCTGACGTTAACCAGACAGGCCCACTGAAGAGGACGGCTTTGCACGAGTCTGCATTTCTAGGCCTGGAGAACTTTGTCTACTTGCTTCTGGAGTCTGGTGCCGACCCAAATGCACGTGACATCAAAAAGAAAACTCCGCTGGCTCTGGCAGCACAGAACGGACATCTGAACATAGTGGAGGTCCTGTTAGAGAAAGGTGTGAAAAAGACTTCCTTGTGGGTTTAAGAAATAGCTGCATCCAGCACAGTAACTATGATTAAATTAAGTTGCATGTAATGGTTGTCCGGCTATAGAAAACTACTCAGGAGTAAGCATGAAGTTATCTGTTCATTTTAAGGGGCGTGCGTGGAGGCTGAGTCAGAGTCAGGCTCAGTCTTGTTTGATGCAGCAGAGTCAGGAAACCCTGATGTAATCTCCATGCTGCTGGACCATGGAGCAGACCCCAACCTCCCTATTTACAGTGGGCACCTGCCCATTCACCGGGTGGCCTACCATGGCCACATACTGTGAGAAACAGATCATGAAAAAAAATCAAGATTATCTACGTGTGTGCTATTTGAAGCACAATTGTTTTGGTAAATGAGGATTTGTTTCTGACAGGGCTTTGGAGCAGCTCATCCCAGTGACCCAGCTCAGTGCTGTCAAGGAAAGTGGCATGAGTCCCCTCCACTCTGCAGCTGCTGGGGGCCATGCCCATTGTGTGGAAGCGCTGCTAAAAGCCGGCTACGATCCAAACTTCATGCTTCACCCGAGGGTGCGCCGTAACTATGACGATGAACGCAGGTCCGCACTCTTTTTTGCCGTGGCCAACAACGATCTGCAGTGCAGCCGCCTGCTCCTGGAGGCTGGAGCCATGGTGAACCAGGATCCCATCAACTGTTTGCAGGTGGCTCTCAGACAGGGCAACTATGAACTGATCAACACGCTGCTCAAGTCTGGTGCAAATGTGAACTACTACTCTCGGGTCAACACCACCCATTTCCCCTCAGCACTGCAGTACGCCTTAAAAGATGAGGTCATGCTACGGATGATCCTTAACCATGGATATGATGTTAAGCGTTGCTTTGACTGTCCATATGGTGACAACTCCCATGACTACGCTCCTTGGATGACCTCCATTATAAAAGACATGGTGGTGAGTCAAAGCTAATCTGAGTGGAATAAACCTTTTACCAAACTTTGATTTAACATGTTATCCTTTATTTCCTCCTAGTTCTGTGAGGTGATAACAGTGTCCTGGCTTAGGCATTTATCAGCACAGGTTGTGCGCATCATGCTCGACTACACCGACCACGTCTCCTTCTGCACAAAACTCAAGGAGACCTTGGAAGAGCAAAAACAGTGGTTGGAGATCTGTCACATTCAAAGTAAGAACTACTTCAGTCACGTTTTCACACTCAGAACTGCAGTCATCCCTTTATGTACATCAAACCAGCACTTTATTCCTTAACCTCAGGAAATGCACGGAGCCTGAAACACCTATGCCGGCTGCGGATAAGGGAGCATCTCAGTCAGCTGCGCTTGAGAGCTCCAGTTTTCATCGGTTTTCTTCCTCTACCTGCCAGTCTTACAGATTACCTACGCTACAAGGAGTATGACATCTACAGCCGTGGCAGCATGTGAAATTGCAAATGTGAATTACCAGCATGTGGGAGACAAGGCAATTATTCTGTTTGTTATTATTCTGTTTGTTATTATTTCTGTTGTTTCTGTTGTTAAATGTAAAATCAACGTTACCCTGATCTCAGCTACTCTGTCGTCATCTGGTGGTTAAATTAGTTATTTCAAGAAAAAAAAGTTTATCTTTTGCTCTCTTTCTTTCTGTGACTTGCGGTGTCTGTTATCGTCATTCTCATTATAAAAAAAAAAAAATTCAAGGTTGTGCTGGCTTTGTATCCGTATCCATCCGTAACACACATACACGCACGCACGCACACGCACACACACACACACAGGGAAAGAGGAGTCTGCTGGACTCTTATTTTTACTTTAACCATTTGCATGTATGAAAAACAGACCATTCAATACATTCAAGTGATTGTTTAACCTGTTAGACAAGAACTTGAATATTTTGAGCTACATAAATGTAATCATCTGTTCCATGGTCCATCAACATTTCCTTAAAATCCTTTGATAGGTTTTGCAGTGAAACAGACCAACGGCTGTCACATATCATCCTCCCTTGGTGGAGAGAATAACTCCACCAAACTTGACAGCAAGGCGAGTGTGAGCGTGCGCATTACCTCAGGAAGCCGTTAGGCGGCGCGGATTTTCTTGTATGTAAACAGTGACGGCAGCGTTTTGCAGTGCTGGAAAAGAACGCGTACGTCATTTTCACAATGGCGGAGGCTGGGTGAGCAGTGGAGTGTGTGTGAAGCGGCGCCGTAATCGTTCCAGCCCCATTGCCCGTACTACGTGCGCGGTGTCCGAAAATGGCCCAGAATCCCAACGCGGTGGGAAAAAAGCACTCAGAATGTACAGAGACGGACGGTCTCCAGCCAGAGGGTGGCGAACCCCCGAAGAATTCCACCGCCACCTCAGCCACAGCTAACCAAAATGGCGATCAGCCTGGATGTGGAGATGGAGTAATGCCCGAACAAGAAGGCACTGAGCGGCGTCGGAACGTGCAGGTGGACCTCCGGACTGTTAGTGGGTCTCTCCTGCCAGGCCAGAGACCGACCTTTCAGATCCCGAGGAAGACAAGGGAACGGAAAGGTGGTGCCATATTGCCTGCCTGTGTTTTATATGGTGCTGCTGCTGCATGTTGCTAGCCTGCTAGCTTCCCGAGTATTCTCGCTAGTTATGGAAGTTTACCAAGTTATTCCCTGACGTTGTGTACGTTAACACAAACGAGTCTCTTTGAGCTTGCTGGTAGTACTGATGGGTACTGCGGGAGTTAGCAGACGCATAACCCGGCTCATGTGTTCAAGTTAGCCGGTGTTTGGTAAGAAGGCAGCTAACCCTTCCAGTTAAGGTGCCTGGAGCCTGTGTGCACTGGTCGATTTAAAGTTCAACCTGTTCAGATTTTTCACCTGTCAGTGGAGACACGGTCAGATTATAAATAATGGTGCTGCTGTCATGACTGTTTTGCTGGCATCACCTGACACTATGTATCTGATTGATCTCGATGGGGGCAGAGATTACCCACCCAGTCAGTCTGCCTTAAACGTTTTCACTCATTAAAGGGTTTGAACACGGTTTAAGCGTGCCTCTCAAAGCTTGTGTAAAGTTTACTGAAGTTTGTGGGGCTGTTTGAAGGCTTCTGCAGTGGCTTCACAGGCATCCTGATCCTTCCAGCCTAATTTAGGGGGATGTTTACTTCTATTAACCCTGCATCTTGATGATGCAGACATTGTTGAACTTTTAAATATGTGTGGATAAACGTTAACGTAAACCTAATAGACACAACTGCAGTCACCTAGGCTGCCAAATATTGATATATGTGATTTGCACTGTGAAATCCCAAACACACATTTATTTATTATTGATTTGAGTTTTCTTGTGAGGAATGCTTTCATGCACAGACTTCTGCTCTGCTCTGATTGATGCCATATTGTAATCCTCTCATGCTCTTGTTTTTCCTTCCAGGACTGTATAATTTTTTGCCCCCTGACAGTCGGGAGTTTGAGGACCTGGTGAAGACCGTGTCTTCGTGTTACTTAGACTCGTCGTCACGAGGAACCTTCACCTACTGCAAGGCCCGGCTCATACGCAACGAGCTCCTGGAGAAGGAGGTTGGTTGTCAGATTTATGCTTCCGGTTTTTTTAGCTCTGGCTTCCGATTGTTGCATCTTACTCACTGTGGAATCCCTTTATCTGTCAGTTCATTGAGAAGCGAAGAGAGATGAAGCAGGAGGGACGAACTGAGCAAGAACTTTCAGAGTCATTTTGCTTCCTTTACCCAGACAAATCCAAGGTACTAATGAAGAATCTGATTTCAAGTTGCTGTTTGGTCTTGTGAGATCCTACTCTTTGTTTCTCCTCTGGTATCTTCAGCTCCAGTGGATCTGTGAAAAGGGTCTGGCTGTTGGACATTCTAGGATAACAACATTAGGAAATCCATCAGTGGGTGCGTTCAGAACTGCATGGTGGGGCTGCTGTGAATGCTGACTGTATTTTAACATTTTTGATGGAATCCTGGATTATAACCATGAACTTCTGATTGTTTTTGGCTCACGTTATTTTTGTCTCTGCAGGTGTTTATCTTTCCAAATATTCTGATTTGTTACAAATCAATCCCTTTGAAGTGGGCTCATATGGGGACATGATTGTTTTTAAAGTTATGAGGGTGAGACTCGTGCTCTGTTGTCATTTGCCGTCCTGCCTGATTAGTAGTCTTTCTCAAACATCTAGCTCATCACTTTGTGTTCCTCAGGGCCGAGTTAAACACATCCACGAGAACATGCCTAAGAACGCCATCGAACCTTCACCCAAGTTTGACAGTCACCTGTCCAAAAGTGCCAGCAGGGTCACGTCTCTGCTGTCCTACAGGGCGTTTGAGCTCACACAGGTGAACACGGGCTCCCTCTCATTTGCCTGTTATCAAAGTGGTCCGGTTTGTTGAAAACATTCTCAGATCAGATGTGTTGCCTCCCTGTCTTGCAGCAATATTTTTTCGAGTTTGCGTTTGATGAGATCAAGGCCCGGCCCAGGCACGTATGTCCCTACGCTGTGGTTTCCTTTCAGTATAAGGGAAAGGAAGCTGCAGTGGCTCCGATGACTGCACACAGGTAGACACTGTTCAAGGAATTTAGGCCTTCAGTTTTACAGGTGTGCAAAATGTGTCAGCACATTTTTTTTTTTTTTCTTTTCCCTAACAGGTTTAACACGCTTCCTCCTGAAGCAAGTAGAGGTAAGACACAATATTTCTGCTATATTTCCTCAATAATTGAAGTGTGTTGATTAGGATTTCTTCTCTGCCTGTATTACCTCAAATATGTGTAATAGTCATGTCACACCAGAAGATAAAATAAAAATAATCAATTTGCACCACTTTAATTGTTGCAAATTGTCATAGTCATTGCTAGCTTCTTATACAAGACTGCACATGACTCAACTGGGCTGAGATTTTGAAAGAAGCTGTTGATGGATTTGCAGGGAAGAGCTGCTACACTGTGTGGAGTGGGCCACTTGTGAACAAGGGCCAGGAGTTATTTCCAATCTTTTTACGGTCTTCCACACGCCCCTACCTTCCTTTCAAACTGTGAGTGAACCGATATGCTCATGTTGTGTCTGAATACTTCCTCAGTGTTTTTCTCTTTCCACGCAATAGTTTTTATGAGTAGAAGTTAAACATAGAAAAAGGAGGTCCATGTGTGCATTCTGCAGAATTTGTCAGCTGTTGATTTTTGATAAACATCCTTTTGCTTCCCGGCAGACCTGAGAAACTGGAGGTGAGTCAGGGTATGCAGCTGGAGCAGGTGAAGCGAAAGATCCCCTCGGTGCTCTTTTCCTGGGACACTTACAGTGCGTCACGTGAAGGTCAGTCCAGAGCAGCTCTGGAAGCAGCTCTACCTGAAAACGCTGGTTTGGGGGCTGATTTGTATTCCAAACCCGGCTTTATTTTACTGCAGTGATGAAATGCGGAATGTCCTGCAGCCTGTTTGAGGTGGTGGATGGAAAAGGCAAACCGACCAGTGGCAGTCTGGCAGCGCTGGTCAACAAACTGGAGAGGGACCGGATGGTGAGTTAACATGTAGCCGATATCTGTTCAGGCTTTTGTAAAGATAACAGCTGCAAACCAATAGGAAATAAAAGCTTTCATTAAATTCAAGCCAAATTTGTAACTAATCAGTGATGTTTCAGTTATCTTGACACATTTTCAAAAACGGCACAGGTTTTAGCATCTCATTTCTGTTTTTATATTTGAAAAAGGTGTCCATCAACTACCACTGATTTGAATTGGATCCAGCTTTACAATATCTGTTAAATATGTATTGACTTTTCACCTACATCTCCTGAAATAGATGATTATTAGTGAATTTCCATTTTTAGATGAAATATATTTAAAGAAGTTCTTTAAACTAGTAGAGGAAAACTATAAATCTTTCTTAATCTGCTCTTGTTTGTGCTCATTAATTATAAAAACTCAATAGCTTACTTGACATGATAAATAAGGACGTGTCTCGCAGTGTGTTGTTAGATGTAGCACTGTGGCGTTGCTAACCTCAGCATCTGCTGCTCTCATTTAGGTGCTCGTAAAGTCCCTGTACGACAGAGGTTTTCTCTTCCTGCTGTCCTCAACTCAGATGGTTGACTCCAAAGGTACTGAAAAGCTTTTTGTGATCTTCTCTCGTCGGCTGAACACCTACCTGCTCCCCTGGGTGAAGCTCAGCCTTTTGGAAGAAAAGAAAAAAAAAGGTTATTTTTGTTTTATAGAGAGGTGGGGGCGACTGGAGAAGAGCCTACAAGCATTATTCATCTTCCAGGAGTCAAGGGTGGTTGTTAAGTACAGTAAGTATCATTCACTGTATAGTCACCGTATCCTTTTTACATCACATATTCAGTTATAACACTAACTCCTTTGATGCGGTGATGAAAGCATCTTTTTTAAAGTGACTCTCATCTTTTGTCTGATGTTACTTTATGATCTCCTCATAGCGTCAAGACTGTGTGAACCAGCGCCTTTGACCGTGGAACCCCAGCCTTCTGTCCTGACCTACATGGAGCCCTTCATCCCTGCTCTGCACTACGCCTTGTTCAAGTTGCGTCCCAACCCGGGGAAGGACTTGAGTTCCGGGGTGGAACGTCAATCTACTGATTACCTGACTCGTATGGATTCGGGCACAGTGCGACCTTTCATTCTTCCGGACTACAAATATAACATGGATGACAGGACCTCCCCGCTCCAAATTCCGAGGCCCAAGTTCAATATGGATTCCATGTTGTGTACTTACATTCACAACCCTGCCAGTTATATTTTACCTCTGAACAAAGTCAAGGAGATCACTGAAAGAATAAGGAACCCTGTGCCTGTACCCACCACCGCTGCAGCAGTAGTGGAATACAGCCCTGTTTCTGACTGGGGGGGCTCAGACAGGGGCTCGGACAGGGGAGACAGACTCCCGGAAAAGGTCCTCCAGGAGAGGCCACAGCAAGAACGGCTGACGCAGGAGAAGCCACCCCCAGACAACAGGAAGCAAAGGCCCAAGTTGCCTCAGTCTAATGGGGCCCAGTTGCACCAAAAGTTTCAAGCAGAGTCCCAGTCTCAGCCCCCTCCAAAGCTGCGGCTGTCCCAGAATGAGTATGACAAAGACAAGATGAAACAGTTGCTTAAGTTGATACAGCAACATAAGAAGGCCCTTGTAAAGGATCCTGGGAAGGACAGGGGAGAGGACGGAGCGTGGGACACAAACAGTCTAAAGAGGAAATTTGAAGGCGATGAGAAGGGCGGACCCAACAAACACCAACGCTTAGATCCAATTTGCAATGGAGAATCCAGTAGAGGTGAGAACTATGAGAAATATGCAGTGTACGGTTTGTTTTGTTTTTATTTGTTTTAAATGTAGTTTATGCCTGTAATCAAAAAAATGAACATGTAAGAGTGATAACTCTACATTACTGCAGTTCATTCCTTACATTCCATAGAGTACACATACTTGTAGAAAACTAATTCACCAAGGTTGCAGATGTGTCTAATCAGCTTTGCGTGTCCTGCCAGGGCTACGGGCAGACGATTTGGGCGATGACGTTGGACAGAAGGACAATCTGACGGCTGTAATGGAAAGCATGGGCATCTATGACACTGACCTGAGGACTCACGGGAACGACAGCTCCACAGCCGTCAACGAGACTCAGCGACTTCTCAAAATCCTACTAACCACTCTTAAAAAAGCTGTTTCTCAGGGCTCATTGTCTGTACAGTCAAACAACCCGTCGGCTGGTTCGATGTTGGAGTCTGAAACAGATCTTAAGCAACAAAAAGAGCTAGTATCACAAACAAACTACACTGAGGTGAGATAAAATTCTGTGCTTGTAGGATTGGTGCAGAAACAATATAGTAGACATGCAAGGGAATATCATTTTTGTCCTCTTTTAGGAGGACATGGACTGTAGCCCTGGGAGTCCTTTCAGTCCAGGCTCCTCACAGCATCTAGAACACACCTCAGAAGACCCGTCCTGGGTTAAGCCTGCAAATGACGGTATCTACAAACAGCCTTTATACGCAGATGTCTGCTTTTAGTACATATTAATTTTTGCTATGACTGCGACAGTTTTCCTTTGTGTTTTTGCAGAGAGAGCTCAGCCTTTTCCTGAGCTAGAGCCAAAGTCAGAGCCGGTGCTGGTGCCAGCGCCTGAGGTCTTGACAGCATCAGACGGCCACCCAGAGCCAAAACCATCTGCAGGCGTGGAAGTCAAAAAGGTGGCTGCCCCATCTACATTAGCAACCATAGAGGATGCTCCCTCCAGGCCTTCTATCAGCTTGGACACCATTCTCAACCAGGAAGTGTACAGTCTTACCTCTGATATCAAAAACATCATGCAGACCCACCGCATCAGCTACACGTCGCAGCTCCCTCCACGGTTGACTCCCCGCCATGGCTGGTTGCCCAACAGCTGCTTCTCCGAATTTGTGGTCCCGTACGTCTCCCCCGTTCCCTGTCAGGGCCACGTCAAAACACTCTGTGAGAAGATGGAGGGGTTAATCCCCCCCTTGCCCATCTCCAGCGGTGTCACCTCCCCGGTTCCTCCGGTGACAACATCTAGTCTTGCAACGCCGCCATCAACTCCCAATCAGTCTTCTAAAACAAAACCGGAGCCGTCAGTATCAAAGAGCGTATCCTGCTCTCACAGTGGGAAGAGCGCTCCTGTTAAAGAAACAACATCCACAAGGGCTAAAACTGAAGCCCCTCCAACAGAGTTGAGGGGAGAGATTTACTCACCCTCTCAAGCCCCTCCAGACAGTTCAGAATCCAAAGCCCAAAACTCGTGCAATGCTTCAGGGAGCGACTCTGGCCTGCTGGCTGGCAGCCTCATCGGTCAGCTGAAGCCTGAGGTTTTCAGCAGTCTGGTGGAGATCTTTAAGGACGTAACCAAGAACACGGTCAAATTCTACATCTACTCTGGGGATGAATGGGAGAAGAGCGATGTCTGTAAGGATATCAAGGTAAGATTCTTCACATTCTTCATTTTGATTGTACTTACTGTCACTGTCACGTTAACTATTTAACAAGCTGTAGCTCTTTCTGAAGTTGTTCTTTAGCCCGGCACAAGTGAAAAATGCAACTCTGCTATGGGAAAACGCAAAGCTGCACAGACTCCTTGTGTCATTATATATTCCTCATCTCCTGTGTCCGTCAGTCAGCAGCGAACCACTGAGACCCGAGGACACACTCATCTGTCTGTCGCTAACAATGACCTCTTTCCTGTCTGTCACAAAGGAGTACTTGAAAAGTCTTGGCAACAGCGAGTGCAGCCCACAGACATTTCTAGAAAACAGCAGCAGTTTAGATAAGCTTCTCATCATCATTAAGAACGAAGACATCGCTGCACACGTGCACAAGGTAATACGACCTATTTAACGCTTCATTTACACCATTTCATCTCTGGAGCATTAACAGGAATAATGGAATTAATTTAAAAAAGGAGTTGGTGCTGGGTTGATTTAATCTTAACAAAACTTGTATAGTAAATATATCTGAATCTAAAAAAAATTGTCATCCTGCAGATCCCAGCGCTGGTGTCTTTAAAAAAGTTACCTTCTGTGAGTTTTGCTGGAGTGGACAGTCTGGATGATGTCAAAAACCACACGTACAATGAGCTTTTTGTGTCTGGAGGCTTCATAGTGTCTGATGAGTTTGTCCTGAATCCTGATCTCATCACACAGGGTACGTTTAGCCTTATTTTATTAAAGGCATTTTTATGTAAATATAGGTTTACGCTCAGCTTGTGCTGCTTGTTCCGTCCAGATCGTTTGCAGGGGCTACTGAAATTCCTGGAGGAGCAGAGCACCCCTGAACACCCCTGGCACTGGAAAGTGCACTGCAAGTCCCAGAAGAAGCTGAAAGAATTGGGGAGGTTAGAATTTTAGTAAATCAAGTTTTACTATGTCTGTCCCCATCTATAAGGCAACACTAAATTGCCTCTATTCCGTTATTCCTCTGAAGGTTAAACACCAATGCCATGGGGCTGCTGAACCTTCTCACAGCCTATCAGAAGAAGCACCTTGTAGAGTTCCTCCCATATCACGAATGTGACAACCAATCACGACAGGCTCCAGATCTGGAATGCCTAATCAAGCTCCAGGCTCAGCACACGCAGCAGCGGCACCTTATTTTCCTCACAGGTACTGACTTTAATTCCTGCAGATTTCTGACATTGATGAGAAAAACACCTCCTAAAGGGAAAATTTTACAACTACATCATAAAATAAAGAGTATTATTGTCAATCTACGGCAAGTCTTTGGGTCCAAATATTGTTCATTTAATCTTTTCTCCAATGTTTCCTTGTTCTGTGTTTTGTGTGGACTTGTGTGTTTTCAGAGAGGCCGTTTGAAATGTTCCTTCAGTACTCCAGAAATGGAATTGTGATAGGGAGCATCGATGACGTCATGAGTGGTTTTCACAGTCTAATTGGGTCCATCAATCAGAATGAGCTCCCCACACCGCCCTCTACTGGTGGGTAACGTCCACAGCAGGACCAAAAAAAAAAATCAAAATTTGATTTAATGTAATTTTTCTTCTGCTCAGTATAATTATCTCATCAAATAAACATGTCAGTACAGCCTGCAGAACTGCAACTTTTGTTGGACAAGGTGTTTGTGTGTCTCTCTCTCCTCATTTGCTCTCTCCTGCTGTCTCCGTAGTAAATGATGAGTGTGTGGAAGAGGACATGTCATTGGACTCGGATGATGGTGAGCCGCCCAGCAAATCAGACTCCTTGGAGCAGAAGGAGGAGGTTGGCGAGGGGAAGCCCCCGCTGCCACCTCCACCAGACATGGACCGGTTCTGTCCTCCACTCCCAGAGAAACAAACCACCCCTGAGACAGCAACATCGCTGTCTGACTTTAACACTCTCAAAACAGCCATCTCTCAGTTCAAAGCCACCAGCCATCTTGGAATTGGCTCCTCGGACATTGGTAGCCTGTCGCCGGGTGGTTTTTCCGTAAATCCCCACCAAAGCTTCCTGTATCCTTCAGCTTCGTGGTCATCTTACACTGGGTCTTCTGGCTATTCAGCCTCTCCTGCATATCCTTCCTCACCCTGCAACAGCTCCCATGAACAGGAATACCGCCCCCCAACCACGGCACCTGCCCCAGTCCCAACTGCATCTACGATAGCTAAACCAGGACCTCTCGTTAACCTGGCTTCCCTGCCCTTGGAGGTCAAACCTCCTCCTCCTCCTCACCTCATGCTACAAGGTCACACATACAGCTCCGACGCTGGAGGAAATGGGACTACTGGGAAGTCCCCTCACAACACCTCCCTGCCCTATGCAGACCAGAATGACTCAGCCCAGCCGGGTTTTAAAGCTGGTATTACTAACAAATTGAGTGCACTTCCCGTGAAGCAGGAGCGGACACTCTGTGGACCTGGGGAAGGTGTGTGGGGGGCATCAGGGGCCACTACATGTGAGACTGTTAGCAGCCAGGGTGTGGTCACATCTGGCTTATTGGACCCATATACACTCCCTACAACTGGAGAGCCCATTAGAGGTAACACTCCATCTAGTCAGGTGGCGAGGACTCAGATGAATTGCACTGACAACCTCGGAACAACTGTAGGAATCCCCTCAGTGACCAGCAGGGGGGGCTCACTAGTCAGGCCTAAAATGCCTCCACATCCCATGAGTGGTATGGGTTTCAGTACTATAGGCAGCATCCCTGGACAGATGAATCACGGCCCCATGCGTGGCGGTATGGGTCCTGGGAACTTTCGAGGGAGAGGAGTCCCCCCATTAGGACTTTGGCCTCGGCCGGGAAGAGGACACGATCGGGGGGGAGGGAATGGAGGGGGACCCTGTTCTTGGGGTTACCCAGGAGGCAGGGGGCAACCACAGGATTACTATTCATATTCTTATAACTATGCTCCTGAATAGACAATCGATGTGGGGCACCGCAATGCCATACACCAGAGACTATATGAGCAGGCGGAATGTATATATTTGTTTGTCAAATGCATTGATTTAAATCAGTAAATAAGGATCTGAGTTTTTTACATTAATAAAATAATGTAATTAATAAAGGCAGTGCCAAGTGTCCTGCTGCTGTGTGAACTGTTATGTACACTCTTTACATGTGAACTATTTGAGACCCCTCTCAAACCACTATATTTATATTTGTCAGGAAATGTGTATGGCCTTCACTTTCTTGGACTTTATCACAGTTACTTTCTGTTTGCCTAAATTTTAAATGGTTTGTGAGCAAGGGGAAAGGCTGGTATTTTTTTAAGGAAAAAGTAGTGAATAAAATGTCACTTTTGCTGTTTTTTTATTTTACATATTTGGTTGTACTAAATTCTATTAAAATAAAACACTTTCGTTTGATGACCATGTCAAACAAATGATTAAAAATATAAACCATGTGTTTACCTTCCTTTTACTCAGTACTCGCTTTTTTCAGTTTTAAAAGGACAAATTTAAAACATCATGTGTTTGGAGCAAGCTAAAGTTTTGCCTTTCTTTACCTTTTTACAGAGATTTTGTAGAAACAGTGTTGTGAAAATGGCCCCTGCCGAGTGCCGTCGTCCCTCCGCCGCTGGGCCACCAGCTGACGGTAAAAGGCAATTTTATTTATGTTATCCCCATGGGAACACGCCAGAGGGCGCTGTTACTCTTTAAACATCAAACGCGCTCAATAAAATATTCCCAGTTCAGCTGCAGAGACATACCAGTGGAACGGAAATTAGTTACATCCAAGGCAATCCAGACTATTCAAAACGACAATTATATACATTTACATTTTCTGATGAAAAATATTTGATCTATTGCTGATTTTATGAGAAAGCTTAAATCTGATTTCAGATTAAGCTTCGTCATGTTTCCAAATGCACAATCATCATCCTCTTCCCAAACTTTTTATCCAAAGTATTTTAGGACAAAGATGAATAACTCTGATGTGCTGCTCCATCAATCATTTTTGAACATGTGACCACCCACACGTCAAAAGAAAATGAAAAAGATGAGCTCTTAAACTATATGTCAAGGAACAATTTTCCTGTAGAATGAACATTTTCATTTTTAATGTTCAAAGCAGATTTAACTGGTGCTATTATCTGAGCAAGATTTTGAATAATGAGATGTCACTGCAGCTATCAGCCATAGAATTGGACGCATTGGGTTTCTGTCCCGAGTGTGGTACTTGAATCAAATCAAAGAGATCAGGAAAAAAAAAATCAGTGTGGTTCATCTTGATGAGAACACAGATGCTTGTGTGTAATCACTGGAGACATCTCAGTCCAAACAACCAGTGTGATATTCATGGTGATGCTAAGAAGGGAAAGCCAAGGGATCAACTCGCAATTCATAACCCAGGAATAATTGATATGGTTGCCGTGTGTGCAGCGACCAGTATTTTCACTCTGAACGGGCAGGATTTGGCTGACATTATTAGATGTTACAGGCAAATATGCTGCCATTCACAGACGTGCTTTTCATCAGAGATAATCTTTTAATGGACAAAGGAGGAAATAAAGACATGATGGCTAAAGCTCCAGAGGACAAAAATGACATAAGATCAACAAAGAAGACACCATGACTACAGTTTGCCATGGGAAAATTAATCATTTCCCAAGGAAACGCCAAACTTGAAATACACTGTTTTGACCATTGTTTGTAGCAAAGTAACTGCCTATTAGTCCCGGATCCAGTGAGCAGACAACACGGCCTGGATTCATATGCAGCCTGCAGGTATGATGAACAGCCTGTTGTCTGGTTGCTGTGGTCCACATTTATTTCAGCCTGTGTTTTTTTTTTTTTGGAATGTGACCAGCCTACCTCTCAAAGGAAAAAAAAAAACAAGAGTCAGTGATAGAGCTGCAGCTGGCTGTGTGCTTCAAGCAGATTCCCAGTGGAGAGTCAAATTAGAATGAAATAAGGGTTGTTGTGGGTTTGGTGACACTGGGCTGAGATTGTGAGTTGCAAAGATGCGCATGTATCTGCCACAGCTGGATGCCTCCTCTGCAGGCTGATGACCGTTTTGACATCTCAGTAATAACCTGCGTTGACAGAAAAACCCTCCTTTTGCAGTAATTAGATTCTTAAATAAGATGATTTTGAATCCCTCAAGAGACAAGTTGAACTAGGGAAAACAATTCATGTGAAAAGGGAGGTGCACGCTTTAATTGCAGCCTGGTGGAGCCCTTTAAAGCACCCAGGGTCTTCTCTTTAAAGGCGGGTAATCCATGCGAGAAGTTACGAATAATTTGCGTGGCGAGTCACCCAGGTTTAGATGTTATTTTCAAATTTGTTATTTAGCTGGTAATACATAAAGCTACAAAATGAAGCGTGGAGGTGTTCATGTTTGATTTAATAAACAGCATTACAGACATGTTTCTATTTGTCAGGAATGTTTCTGTCAAATGTCATAGATGGAGTTCTTCCATTAAAAATGGAGCATTTGCTCTCATGAGTTTAAATGAAATCCAGGGAACTCGAATGGCTGCAGGATACTAAATCCGCTCTTTACAGCACCGCTTGCACTTGGCTTTATTGCCAAAAATCAGCGTGTGCTTGCATAACCAGGGTCACCTGTGGACCCTGTGTGAAATTAGAAAGCCCTCACATCATGTCCCCTTTTGTTCTAACCTGCCTGCTTATCATATCAGAAACAATAAATCCTAACCCAGCTGTGCCCCCTGTGTCAGAGAGCAAAACCAGATTAGAGGGATTAAAAAACACTGGCATTGACAAAGCACCTGGTTTTTATCCCAGAACTAATCTCCTAAAACCCGGCCCCAGCTCATCACACTGCGTGCTCCACCCGTAGTCGTGCAAGTTCCATGTGCAGTTGTTACGCAATCCATGTCCTGGAATTTGAAAGTCCTTTGGAATTTTCTAAAAGTCACAAGTCAGCTGCACGCTGATTGAATGGGGCGGCGCGCGACAATGCAGTGCCCACACCGTCAGAGGGGCTTTTTCTTTGCTAGTCCTTGAGAGTTTGAAGCAGTGATGCTGTCCCAGTTTCAACCTTGTTGCTGATTGATTTTAGATTTTCACCTTTTTTTTTTTTTTTCCTGTAAATTGACAACAGTTTAGGCCATGGAGGAGGGTGCTGGGAGGCATCTTTTCTTGCATTTTAATTAAGGATTTGGAACTAATAAAAGTTTCCTCCTCTAACAGCATGCTCTTCTCTGAAAAATGCACACTTATACTGACAACATCTCTTTGACATTATACGCAGGATTACACCTAATCCCAGTCAATATCAGTGCAATCCTTGTTCCCTCCAAGTGTTTGTGTTGAGATTAAACTACAGTCTCGAAACATTATAGATGCGTGGATTTAAAGAAATTGATTTGCTTCCTCTGAGGGTTCACTCAGTCAGACTCATCAGATTTTAAATATCCTTTCATCCTCCAGCACCCATATGCTTTAGTCTTTCATACCATCGACGTCTTGTTTCTTTTTGTCTCTTTCCCAAGGCAATCCATGCACGCTCACACCGAACATCTTTCGTGCCAGTGTCAGCTGTGAAACCCTGTCATCGGAGGCACGTCAGACTAAAAACACCATGAAGACAGCAACAAAACAAGTCTCTTCAAAGTGATATCAGAAGTGTTCCGCCACTGCGGTCCACGTTTTGTGGTTCTTGTTGTGCAGCGTTCAAAGTGCTCTGTCGTGTTTGATTAAAAGGGATGTCGCCTCTGAAGGGTTGTCCAACTGCTGTTTGCTGTTTTGTTTTGGAGTGTTGACACTTCTGATGGCTGTAGTTCATTTTTTTGGCCAGATAACTGGGAGCATTGATAATGACTCATTATTCTGCGCCGCCAGATTAATGCAACAGGTACGTGAGATTTGTATTTGTATGACGGATCACTGCAGGATGCACCTCTGTTTTCTGTCAGATAAGAGTTTCAAATGTTTGCTGAAAGCGGCGAGATCCACACAAAAGCACCGGTCGATCTGGCTGCTGTATCTTAAGTCCCTCTTGTTTTTCAATTGACCATAAAGGATTTGCTGAAATTGCTTTCTGAACCCAAACTGTGTCAGCAGCACAAGTAATTCATCTAAAGCAACTGAATCTTTGAGGCTTCGGTAGATAGATAGAGTTTCATTTGTTCTGCATTTACAGTTATGAGCTGTATGTTAAATTCATCTCCAGCTGGTGCAGCGATGGAAACTGTCAGGCTAAATATGTCACATCTAAACTCAAATGAGGGGCAGGCTGAGGTTCTTCCTGAGGCTTTGTCACATACAGCAGTTTTCTGGTGCTTTTAATCCTTGATACCGCACATGAAGAGTTTCTCTATCGAAAACTCTTCATTTTCTCCATCTGTCGATGTGAGAAGTGTTCCTTCACAGACACATTAAATCGACTCAAAGGAACTGACGGTTCTTTTTTTTTTTTTTTTTAATTTGCGCTAATGCTCGCTATGTTGTTATTTAAAAATGTCAGTGCCCAAGGTCTATAACCTAAGCTCGAAACTTTCATTGTGACTAGACCTGAAAACATAGAAGGATGGAATCATAAAAGGAAATATTGGTGACGTTAAAGAGGCCTCTCAGCTGCAGCTCGCAGGCTGGAGAGAGACACCCTGCTCTGTTCTGTTGCTTTCAGACGTCTTTCCCGATCAAGGTGTCTTCTTTTGCCCAGAGATCCTTTTGTTTGCTCTTCAATAAGTAATAAGTCTTCAGGGTTAACTCTCGGGAATCCACTGTGTTCCCGCTTCACTTGCCATTGGATCCACGAACGCCACGTGTTTGTCGGCTTGGCTTTTGTGCGGGTCTCTCGGGGAGGGGCAGAAAACAGAAGGGACGGTGCTGGGGTTGTAGGTCACGATGGGGATGACCGCAGGCTTGGGTTGTTTACAGCAGCTGCATCGACACGGGGTCAGGTAGAGGTACATGAGGATGACGACCATGGTCACTACGCAGCCCAGCAGCGTGGTGTAGCCGGTGTTGAAGGACTCCGCCGTGGGCAGCACCACAGTCACATTCACCTCGCGGGATGCATTCAGCCCTTGTTTAATATCCAGAGCTGTGCACACGTACAGACCTGTGTCATTGACCTTGGCCGTCAGGATTTCCAAGGTGCCATTAGCAAACAGGCTAATTAGCGTGTCGTTTAAAATGCTCTGGGTTAGGTGCCCTCTGCTGGGGAAGAACCATGTGAATGAAAGGTCTTTGCCAGTCAAGGACGTTTGGCAGTCGAGACGCACTGTTTCTCCCTCTGAAACCAGCACGTTGGAGAGGAGTACAGTCACCGGTTCTGAGACCGCTTTTTCCACCGTGCAGTTGGAAAAGAAGCGGTTTTGTTGCAGAAAGCGGATGGATGCTCGAGGGTCTCCAGAGATGCTACAGGTGTGCTCATCCGCAAAGTCCTTCAGTGAGTCATAACCCCTGAGATTCCAGTGCCAGAAGACGCTGTACATGGAGCAGTCGCAGATTAGCGAGTTGTTGTGGAGAAACAGCCCCCGCTGCACCAACCCTGGCAAAGCTTTCACATCCTCCCACGGCAACCGAGTCATACGGTTGGATGAGAGGTCCAGCATGGTGAGAAAGGGATGGCTGTGGTCTTGGATGGAGAAGAATGGGAAGTGTGTGATCAGGTTGAGGCTGAAGTAGGCCTTTTTCAAGCTGCTAAGGCCAGTCAGTGTGCCCACCTCCACCCGTGTGATCTTATTGTTGAAAAGGATCAGGTCTTCCAGCCTCCACAGCCCCTGGAAGTAGTGCTGCTCCACCACCTGGAGCTTGTTCGAGGACAAGTCCAGAACCCGGATGCTGGAGGCGTTGTCAAAGACCCCATATTCCAAGGAGCTGAGCTGGTTATGGGCCATCCTGAGGTTTTCCAGCCTGGGAAGCTTGGCGAAGCTGCCCTGACGCAGCCAGGACAGTTGGTTGTGGCTGAGGTCCAGGGTGACGGAGTAGGGGGGCAGGAGACGCGGCGGCTTGGACAGACCGCAGGAGCTGCAGCTGACGGCGTCAGATACGCACAGACAGATGGATGGACAGGTCAGCTGAGCGCCCGGGAGGAGACAGAGCAGCGCCAGGACTGAGCTCAGATATCGTTCGCAGGTCATGATTTCAGATGCCCGATGCTTCAAGATTTCTAATCAGTCCAGCTGTCCTGGGCAGACAAGAACAGCAGCTCAAAGCAATCAAAGCAAAAAATAAGAAAAAAAAAAACAACTGTAAACTAAAGGCCGATGACACAAAAGAAAATGTTAAAAACTCTCATGATTAAAGAGACAATTCACCTTAAAAAGGTATTTCTTCGTGGGTTGTAACCTTTGTGCTGTGGACTGCCCTCAGGAATCGGTTCCAGATTCCTGCTGCTGGTTTGTAAACCTGGACGACGTTCAAAGGGGAGAAAACTTCACACAGCTCGATTCTCCTCGCTCGCTTAATCTCGTTCTCCCGTTTAACTGAAGAAGCTCTTCCAGAGCCCAAATCCAACGTACAGTTCTCAGTAATGTTGTAAAGGTCCCAACTTTCCTCTTCCCTTATTCCCCCGAAGGTCCACCCCAATAGTGAATCCTCACATTATTTCACTCTACTGCTTATCTTCCACCTAGATCTGCCCCAGGAGGTCTTCTCTCCAGCCAGGTTTGGGCCCCTCTCTCTTTCTCCTCTCCTCAAATGAGACTGTCACTCAGCAAACATCCTGCAGTGCTTTGCAGCATATAACAAACGGCACAGAGCTCCCTTAATCCCCCACAATCCCCTCCTCCTCCTATGTGTCATTTAGAGACCAGCCTCGCGTCTCCCTCTCTCATCATTTAGTAATGATACTGGTGGTTGCCCTTCCCGCTCCCCATCTTTCTTTTCCCCTCCTTTATCAATATCCAGTATCAGTTTTCTCGCTGTATTCT
Organism: Pao palembangensis; assembly: GCA_015343265.1. Taxonomy (NCBI): domain Eukaryota; kingdom Metazoa; phylum Chordata; class Actinopteri; order Tetraodontiformes; family Tetraodontidae; genus Pao; species Pao palembangensis. The sequence goes on from CM027090.1 coordinate 10,838,498, forward strand.
ATTATTATCACATGCTTGAAGCTTTCAGCCATATTGCTTACCAAACAAATCTCCTCATGAATATTACATGTGCTAGTGGATAACCTTTCCCCAATAATCCCAAAGAAGTGAGTTTTAGTCATGCAGATTTTGGTTTTGTTTTTTTCTGCTTTATTTTGTATTTTTTGTGTGCCCGTCTTTCTTAGTTGACCTCTCCTTGAATGCTCGCTGTTATTTTTCAGGAGAAGTGGTTCTCCTAATGTGTTTGCATGCAATACAGGTCTGTTCTCCTCCTCTTTCTACCCTGTCTGCTCTACTCTTTCTTTACCTAGCCAGCCATCAGCAGGAAGGCCACCCCATACAACCCTGGTCCTGCTCAAGGTTTCTTCCTGTTAAAAGTATTTAACTGTCACTGTCCTTTGTTCAGAGGTCAGGCTCTGGGCTTCTGTTAAGCACTTAAAGGCAACTCTAACACACAACAGATCTGACTTTTAGGTTTCAGGTCATTCCAGTGGTGTAAGTGAGAGTCGGCATTTTGTGGATCTGGAGGAATCATAAACTCTGGATGCAGGTACGTCCTACTCCGGCACGTTAGAGTAAAAAAAAAAAAAAAAGAACTTAGTACGCTAAAATATTGTACATTTAATGAGCCGGTGTTGTTTGCTCAGGAATGTTCCTGACAGGCGGCTAATGTGAAACGAGTGGATTCCTCCAGCTGATGTTGCATGCATCATGCATTAGTGCATATCAATAACACTGTTTACATATTTCATTCCTTAATGTTTATGTCATTCTTCCTGCTTCGTGTTGTGCTGACTGAAGATGTTAATTCCCCTGTGATTCCGGGCGTCTTTGAAGCTGTGAAACACTGTGAAATCTCGGGGGAAAGATACAAGGTATCACCTGGCTTTTAGAATCTCAAGATGCCACTTTTGTATTATATCATCACCTCATTTTGGAATGTGTGTTTTTTTTACAGGATCCTTCCTGGTTGACGCTCCCGCCCAGCAAATGGTGCATAAAATATCTATTATTGTTGTATTTTTAGGAGTTTGGGGAAGTCGGTGAACCCTTATCTGGGCTAAAGGAGATTTGTCCAAGTGTCCTCCACGTGTGTCCAAATGTCTCCGCTCCCCTCCTGGCTGCTGCAGCCTCTCCTTCTGTCCCACACTCTTTTGTGCTTCTGTCCTGTTATTTGCTTTCTCATCTTACCCAGCCTGAGTTTGTAGAGACTTTCTTCTGACGTCCTGCACTGGTCTGTCTTCACATTTGTTTCGGGGTTGTGATAATTGCACATTGGGTTTGGGCAGCTTTCTGCATAAGGAGCAGCTCTGACACACACCTAGAGTGTTTTATAAGTTTGGAAACATTTCCCTCCTGATGGCTCACTAGTACAGCTGCCTTAAGTTGTCATTGTTCTGACTGGACAGATGTTGCTCGCACCCTGCCCTCCGCACACACTGACGCACCCTCCTTTCTGTGCGTTTGTCAGTACATCCCCTCATTCCCCTCCGCTTCTCTGACGTCCCTCCTTCCCCTCGGCTGTGGGTTTGACTGCATGTGTGCTGTCCACGCCGTCTGGTCATGCTGGTCCTGACAGCTCTGATTTCTGTCACAGCGAATTACGTCGCCGTGACTGCCAGCAGCCACCTCTGTACAGCGACACCCCCGGCCATCAGACCTCCCTCCACAAGTGGCGTGGGCTTTGAGTGACTCTGCATGAGGCACAAAGCCTATTCTGGGCTCACGTCAGCTGAGCGTGATCGCTTCTCAGAAAGGTGTAAGGCCTATTGTACGTGAGAAAATGCAGAAACCTGAAGGCGGGATGTGAGGTGTGCAGCTGAACTGGGACCCGTTTCAGTGTTTGGGGATTTAATGAGAGAAAAAGATACTTGGGTGCATTTTTGTTAACATGCAAATGCTTTGGCGCCACAATCTTATCCCAAGGCTAGTCATCATATGAAAAACACAAACACCCACATGCTTGTTTGAGATATGTCAGGGAAAACATTCTAAACAGGCACTTTCTTGTAAACAGGTTGAATTACATCTCTGCTGGCCTCAAAGTGATTTATCTAAATTTCTTGGATAGTAAACCACTGCCCTTGTAAAATAAATAAATAATTAAATAAAAAAGCCGGGATATCTTTAAATATTTATGTTGCACTATTTGTTTTAAAGTGTTATGTAACACCTCTGTTCATCGTTTATAGTTATAAATGGATCACAGAAATCCCATAAACCATCATACTCATCTGCATAAGCTGCAATGATTCACTGGTATGATCAGAGGATTCTGAGCATATGGCACATCTAAATAAGATGTATTATCTTAGCAACACGATGTCAGTGGCACCTTTTGTTTAGAGCTAAAAGCCTGCAAGTAACAGGCTTTTTTTCCCTTTAAGTTAATAAAATAGACCCGTTCCTTGGCTGCTGCCTCAGCGTGCAAATTTCAGCACTTTCCCCTTTTTCAGTATTGACCTTTTTTGTAGATGACTCGTCATTTTCAAGTGCAACCATTTGTCATCCTGAGACATCAGTTCAATTGTAGCATGAACAGGTAAACGAGGCAAAATAATTACTCACTTCTGTCTGCAAACCTGCTCTCTTAAGGCACCTCACCATTATTTCTGCCTTTTTCTGCCAAATGTCTCATTATACGCTGATAATCTGTGATTTTTATCAAGACAAAGTCCTTTGGAACATCATTAGCAGCACCTTTGGCTTTTTATCTCTGTCTCTGCATCTCTGTTGTCAGACAGCAATGACGCCTCATCTTGTTCCTCTGCAAAAGCCCGATCTCATCAGTCTCTTTGTTTCAAGCTGCTTTGCAAATCCAGCCCTCCGTCTCTGCTGCGTATTTGATTAGACTTGCATATGTGTGACAGTCCTGTCAAATCAGCCAGGTCCGCAGCCGACCTCCGGGCTTAAACCCTGACAACGGCAGAAAGAGCTTTTCACTTCCATCTGCTGAAAAGTAGAGGAAGAAAGAAAAATCAAAAGAAATGTGCACAGGGAAATCCAATGTCCACTCTTATCTTGTCCTTGAGACGCTGTGAAGAGTATCTAAAGTATTTTATTCTCAGATTTTAAAAAAAAGGTAAACAGCAAAGGAGAAAGTAAGCATGTATTTAAAACAATGTCTGGTCCATGAGGGGTTAAACCTTGAACCCATGGTGGTTAAGAACAGCTGGCTTCAGTAGGTCCTCTTCCAATAACGTGGCGTGTAATGTGACTTGAAAGCTAAATTGAAAGTGAAGATGGCGGAAATAAACAATGTCAAATATTTTAATTACTGAATATTTGACAAAAGTGACAGAAGAGAAACCGGCCATCCAAATGAATCATATTATTTAATTAAAAACAACACGGTGAATTGAATAGCTGAAGGAATTCCATATCTTCTGTTCGACAATTAAGCACACCCTGTGTTTATTCTGCTTTTTAATGGCTTTTTGTTAGCATGGCTGACAGGCCCTCAAAAGTGAATGAAGACAGGGTCTGAATGAAGATTCAGAGGGCTGAGTTTTTCTCTGTTTTTCTCAGCGCATCTGCTGCATTTGCAGTCTGGAGGAGCTCTTTGTTGAAAAGGAGCTTCAGACAGAGGAAGGTTGTTCACATGTCTTGAGGCGCTCCTCGGCAGCTTGGTATTCATATGTATTCATAATATGACAGTGCATGTCATATTTAACTCCTCCCGACTTTGGTGAAATTGTAGTTTTATTCTCATACTTGTTGACAATGTAATTCTTTCTCTGATGAGACTACTGGTAGATCTGCTGAGCTGCAAGTGTGAAGAGACGAGAGCTCCATCTAGTGGCTGCATACTTCAGAACTGGAAGATTCCAATTCTCTACTGTTGGCGTTGCTTTTTACATTAAACCCATGAGAGGAAATGCCATAAACATGTCCTTGAAACTGTGATCAGTACCTTCAATAGTAGGCAGTTGAACCTGAGCTATATTCTTCCCTGAGCTGTATTTTGGAGACTCGCATCTGTCTCCTCTCTGCGCCCCACCATCACGAGCTCAGATGAAAGTAATGGCTTTTATTGGCCATTTTGAGGTATCACAGGTTTACCTCTGCATCCAGATACTTTATCAGACAGGTAGATACTTTATCAGACAGGCAGACCGTTGACTGAAGCGTCACATCTCAAAATTTCTGAAGTTATTGACTAAGCACTTAACAAAAAAAGATTATAGTGATGAAAAAAACTACAGTATTTAACTATTAGCATTTCTCCCCATTCTTGAAATTTATTAAGGCTGTTCCTTTCTTCACTGTCTAACAGACCTACCAAATCTTGTCAAGATTTGACAGATAGTTTCTAAACAGCTTTGGACACTTAAAGACATTCGATTTAATTGCTTTTTCTAGCTTTCGTTGACTCCTGCAGGTGATGGGCACATGTACTAGATGAGCTAAGTCTGGGGGAAACAAAGATGATGCAAGTTGACACTGATGTAACCATGACGTCACCAAGCATTAAAAAAAAACAACTGATTTTTCTCTGATATGAGACTTGGTTCTCTCATTTAATTCCTCATCAGGGAGGATGAAAATCCTAAATCAAAATGTTACATGTTCTTGTAATATTCTTTCTTTGTTAAAATATCATTCCTATTCTTTGTTTACTCAGTGAAAACTTGCCTTCATGCGGTCAAACTTTTGTATTTTTCTTCTTAACTGTGCTTGGCTTGGGAGGCAACTCATCGTTAGAGGGAAACACAGGGCGCTGGCTCACAGGGCAGATGATAAGCTGCTGCTTCTCTGCTTGAGCGTGAGGACAGAAATCAAGCATAACCCCCAGATCATAACGCAGACCTGCGCCTCCATGCAGCACGCACAAAAGGCGGCTCAGGTCATGAACATTCCCTGCGTCTCCAGAACCACCTCGATCATCCGCGCGCTGATTGTTAACGGATTTCAATTACGACTCACAGGAGTTAATATGATTGCTGGCTGTTTACCCTCCCTTGCTTCCTTCCATGGAAGCCAATTATGCATGAGTAGCGATGGATGAGCGCTGGACGCTGCTAATGGCTCTGCCTTTGCTTTTGTGTTCACATTACTGAGGGATATGAGTTGTGAAATGAGATCACAACTGACTACTGTGCCATCACTGATTGTGCTATAAAACATTATGGGCCAGAACACAGTAAATTGTGCGACTGCACGGTGGCAGGCTGTCTGTTGCTTCAAGTGTTTCCCTTTTATCTCTTTCCTCTTCTTTTCTCCATTTCTGCCATAGCTTTTAGCCCCCTCCTCTGCTCTTATTCAGTCCCGTTCCTTCTGTTTCTCTGCTTTGCTTTATCCTTTCAAACCTTATCTACTTGCATCACTTTTACACACCTCTTAACATTTCTTGTCATGCCCCGTGGTTATCAATAGAGACAGATGGAGACACAAGCTAACACTTTTAGCCCCCCTTTCAGATCACCTATTAAGGATTGACATATCTTATAAAATACATTATGTTCTTATAAATAAAAACTGATAAACACAGCCTAGGACATTTATAGAAATTACAGCTGTAAAATTACTCATTTTCTTATAACTGAGGCTATCTGTCAGCCATACATCATCCGAATCCCTGATTATATTTGCGCCTGTCCTTGTACTTTGTTGTGCTGCTGAAGACTGAAGTGAAGAAAGATGGCTAGAGTTGTGTCTTTAATGGAAAATTTAAAAAAAAAATGAATGTTTACAGTAGTTCAGTGAATCCCGCGGTCTAAATGGTGTGATGGATCCTGCAGACAGCTGTCCACATCACTTTCCCTGCATCCGTCTTCTCTGGTGAGACAGACGCTTGGGGGACATGAAGTGTGATGAGCAGTTAGCAGTTCCATCAAGCATCTTCGGGGCCATCCGTGGAAAATAAAACCATCTCTGACCAGGTAACTCAATTTAACCGCAGCCGCCTTCTCCGCGGCTACAAGCACAAATACTTTCCCAGCTGATGAGATGAGGTAACAGAGCATGGCCGAAGTTACTGGGTGCAACAGGAGAGGCCTGCTCTCACGGAATTGCTTAGACATGGTCAAGGGAGGCTTTTCCACCGCTTTCACAGATGGAAGAGCAGAGTAGTAAGGTTCTGGGGTCTCTGCCCTTCCCTTTCAATCAATAAATAGACTGGCTTTAATCACGAAGCCATTGGGTGCCGAAGCTTGCAAAATGGAGAGTTGGTCCCCTGGAAGCATTCCAAACTTTGTCCTCTTCTTCAAAGACGTTCGTCCATACAGGAGGGAAACGGTTTCATTTTAAAAAGAGGACGCTATTTTACATTTACACTTTGTACGACACATGCAAATGAGGTTTTAAAACGCGCCTAAAGAGTTTTAGGTGTGTCAGGCTGGCTCTCAGCTCCAGGGGTGGAAGCAGCCCCCTCGTTCCTTCACATCCTGGGCAGCTTAGCACAAAGTCATAAAGATGGAAGTGCAGTAGCTCTAGAAACCATTAAAATAGTGGAAGTCAGTATTATATAACTCAAAAAATGTTTTCATAGTAATTTTAATACTGGCGCTTGTGTTGAGATGGAGATCTGTTTCTTTAGTTTTGGGATCATATTAATCTTTCACTATAGCCTTTAAAACTCTGCCGACAGAATACTGAAGTTGCTCTCAAACCAGTCTGTTGTCTTCACTAATATGCAATAATATCTTGATGTAAAGAACATGGAATGTACTTTTTAGAGTTGTATTCTTTAATAACTGAGGACAATCAAAACAAAAGCAGCTTTTTCCCTCCTTTATAGGCACCAAAAAATAAAAAAGGAAACGTTAATCGCGTGTTGCTTTCAGGCTCCGTCAAACTTTTCACAATGAAATTCCATGGAGATGTAGAGGTGTCACTGTCACACCAATCACCAGCAATCAGCCTTATTAGACCATTTTATAATTATTCCCCTGCTAAATTATATAATGATTACACTGACCTTCCACCGTCCTACTTAGCAGTCTGAGTCGCTGCATTCATGAAAATCAGTTTAATGAGTGCAACTGAACGTGGGCCTTAATAACACATCTTCATCTTGATTATTAATCACAATAAGTTAGCCCTGTCAATTAGCTTGGGGGCGTCCTGCTGAAAATATGCAGGTGAAGTATTCTTCCTGCCTCTAAAAGAATTAATAAAATGTCTCCTGTTAAAGTCGACCACAGCAGCGGCTCCTGAAGATGTGGCTTCGGCTGCTGCGCCTCCCTCTCTCTGTGCAGTCTGCGGAACTCCATTAGAACACATTAGATGAATATTTTATGTTCCCTGTGGGTAAACTGGCTCATTACACCTTCATGTTAAGGAGACGCTGGGAACATATAACATGCATTGGCATCCTACTTTACTACAAACGAGGAGGGGTGCGACGAGGAAAATTATTTCTGTAATGATGCAGTCGCTGTCACACGCGGATTCTTTCCTAAAGTGACTTTGAGAGAGAGATGCTGAACCCCTGTAATGGAGACACACTGGAAAAGGCTACAAGCGGCGCGCCACCTTCTCATTGGTTATTGACTAATTGGAGAATGCTAATTCTCCTTAAACCCCCCAAAAAAGAGCGAGGAGTAAAGGACGCTGCGGCTCTGGCTCTGAGAGCAGCCAAGCAGCCGTTCATCATATCTGTGTTGTTGCCTGTCTCACTCTGTGGAAGAGAAGGAGCAGATAGGGAAGGTAAGGCGAGGATGAGGGACGAGGGGCAGGAAAATGAGACTGAGTGAGACGGATTGCAGCCTGCAGAGGGCGAACATTAAGCTCGGCAAATATCGTTATCAGATGCTCAATAAGGTTGCAGCTGTCAGATATTGAATGCAGAAAGTGTGTTTCTGCTTCACCTGGTGCAACACTTTGTTTTCTGCAATTTCATCTGGCTGCAAGGCCAACGAGGAGCCATCGCTTATTGGTTGGATCCCGAAACAAATCACCAGCCGTCAGATATCGGGGGCTGGGTTACCTGGGGACTGGCTGCAGGCTCAGATGCCTGGATTTGCCCTGTTGTTTGAATGATTACATCACGATTACCACCCCCTGTGTGCTGTTGCGATATGCCTACTTGCGTGGTTCTTCGGGGGGTTTACAGCATTCTTGATTATCAAAATCGAAATTACCTTGCTCCTTCAATAGGCTGCCACTGTCACTCCCACTGCCCCCCCTCAAAGCGCCAACATTCATCACAGGCCGATGTTAATGAGAGATAACACACTGGAGATAAGGGATTTTTAGGTTTGCAGGGGTTTTTTTTTCCTCCTTTATTTTGTGAGCAGTAAAGTAGCAAGAAGGTGATAAAACAATTAAATCGTCTCCCATCAGCACACATCAACAGAGAGTGTGTTGGCTCCTTTTGATAGAATAATAGAGGAGGGGGCAACCAACGAATGCAAGCGGGAGCCCATCTGTGAGTACATTCTGGTTGAAGTTGGCCCCCACTGCTCTGTTCTGATTATTTCCTTATCTCTTTCTGGCTGGATGACCGGTAGTGACCTGCTGGACTGAATCTCAGGCCATATTTTTCAGGTCCAATTCCAATATTGCAATCCATTTCTAATGTCAGCAAGTACAGTACTACTCGGAAAATTAGAATATCCTGAAAAAATGCATGCATTTCTGTAACTTTAAAGGTGAAATGTACATTTTATATAGACAAATATCAATATAGAATCAATATATTTCAAGCTTTTATTTGTTTTTTTTTTTGCTGATTAGGACTTGCAGCTTCAGAAAACCTCAAATTCAAAAACTCAGAAAATTAGAATATTGCTTGAAATCAATAAAAAAAAAAAAAAAAGAATTTTAAATACAAAAATGTCAGGAATCTGAAAGTAAAATCTTGCATCTGTAATGAGTCTACAAAATGTGTTGGTTTCACCTTTTATGTTGGATTGCCTGAATAAAACAACTTTTACACGATATTCTAATTTTCCTAGTAGTACAGTATTTCATGTGGTTCAAAATCACAGAAATGGTCTCATGAAATCATGATAGACCAGCTGGTTGAAGATGCAGCGCTGTCAACATTAGAGGCAAAACGTAATAAATGCGGCTAAATGCAAGCAAGCAGGGTGAAAATCACACATAGGTGACAGGATGCTGGAAGAGTGGAGCTAGTTTCTCTGAGCGCATGACCTTCAGCAAGCTTAGTCTGTGTCGCAGTTTATCGGTTGCACCCAGCTGTTTAGCATTCTTCACTATTTTAGATGGAATTAATTGACCCTATATTATTGGCTGGGTGGAGGGTTGTTTTTGTTTTAGATGACCAAACTGCAGCCAGCTCATGTTGGCAGATCAAAAATGTAAAACAATGCCGATGACCAAGCTGATTATTTCAGTATCAAAGCGAAAAGATGCTTCCATTTAAATAATGCAAAATTTTGGCTAGTCCAGCGCAAAATTGTGTCTTTTAAAGGAGATTCGGTGCATGTTGAGGTTGAGAATTGCTCATCGTTGACTCCACCAACCAGGAGTCATCTTCCTCTTATTTTGTCATTTTAGTGCCACTGGTCACTAGGTATCACTGATTGTTACCATGGAAACACTAGGCAGCGGGTCTCAGTTGTGGTTACCATAGAGACAGGGTACCTAACTTTTTAGACTTAATTTAAGGTCGTTTGTGTTGTTTGAGTTGATTAAAATATGAGTAAATTCTGTAAGAGGAACTCCTAAGAATAAAGAAAACAGCAGTGACAATTAAGAGATTCCATGATCCATCAATCCCTGCAGGATTTCATACGCATAACCTCTCAAAAGTGTTCAGAATGAGCATCATCTCATTGCAGGGATGCATTTTTTATGAAAAAGCAATTAGATTCCCAGCAATTTCTTCTTAAATGACATCCAAATGCTTTTAAAGTGGCGCGATATCAATATATCAGCTGTAACTCAATACTGCGTGTTTTTGAATCAATGTGAGGTCCAATACCCAATATGCCTCACTGCAAATCATCCATCCATCCATCCATCCATTCATCCATCCGTTTTCCCAGTCACTTTTTGTCTTGTTCGCCCTCAACAGCCGTTGGCGTTCTGTCAGAGTAAACAGCTCCTTTGAAGTATTCCCTCAATGTTAATAGCCGTGGCAACTTTAATGATGAGGCCAGAGACAAGGCCTGTGAGAAATATCAGCTCAGCAAGGTCAGAGCAGGCAAGGTCCCATCTGTCTCTGTGCAGCCTGTGTAGATCCCGGGACCTTCCATTACTGTGGCCCCGAGGCAGGGAAAATGGATCATCAGTCAGGTTCAGAGAGACTCTGGCCAATGCTGTCAAGCAGAATAACACTGTCTGTTTTTTGTTTGTTTTTTTTACTTCTGTCACATTTACAGGTAAATTAATGCCTTTGAATTGTAAATAGTCTTGTATGCAAAAGATGCGTCTGAGATTCGAACCTCGTGGTGGTAGACATGGTGTTACACCAAAAATACACCAGAAAAATCCCTCTGCAACCAGTGCAGATATCAGTCAGAGCTGGGAAAAGAGGAAAAGTAGAGCAGAAAAACAAGCAGAAGTACCTTTTTGTCATAAACAAACATAAATACGCTGCTGCTGTGTATTTGAGGGTAGTTCCTGCCATGGTCTTCCAGTTTAAACTCGTGTGTAACTCAGTAGCTAATCATTTTGCTCCGACTTTTGCGATGTGGCACTGTGCAAAACCAAATCAGCACTGCACACACACACACACACACACACACACACAGGCTTACACACACAACAAAGCACACATCATCCACCACAGGGTTTGGCCATGCGGCCGACACAGTGGTGTTGCGAATGGTGGGCCTCCGTAGCCGTCCGGCGCTGTTGATAATGAGTCTGTAATCCATTCGACAGCCTGTAAATTGGGAGAGAATTTTATACGCCTTGGCCAGGACAGCCAGCCAAACAGCACCCTGAGGTATGCATTATCAGAAAGAAATAAGCGTGCAGAGAGGCGGCGGGCCACTGCGGGCTGGTCCGAACGCACCACGTTGGAGGATCTTTGCAGAGATGTTTAAAAATCAAAGGGGGGAGGGATGAAAGTCCTAGTTGTTGCTGATGTTTGTCTTCCATGGCTTCACTCCAAAACCTAAGCTACCTCATCTAAGAAGCGAGGGGAGAGTGTTATTTGCTTACTATATCTAGAAAGTAGTTCACATGGGAGGGTGGGGGGGTGGGGAGTCTTAAGTGATCTTTACATTTTCTGCTCAGCATCCTTTTAACTCAAACATCTGTGGGCTTCTTCAGGCATGGCGCAGCAGTTGTATTTTTGTGCCTTCCATGTTATGTGGTGCATTCAAACAGAAAGAGCAGAGGAAGCCCCGGCTGGGTGCTTAAAGACCTTGGCGTCGCCCCACAAAGCCAGGCCTACTGAGCTCCAGCAGACTTTGAACTTGATGGCTGCAAATGTGCACATTGTTATTCACCTGGAACCTGCTGCTCCTGATGTAAACAAACAATATAACTTCACCGCTCTGCCCCCACCACCCCCACGCCCCCCCTCTATTCACCACAACCTATTCTTGGCCTCTATTCTCTGCACACTGTCATTCTGGTTCCAAACCTTCTTGCAGATTCCCTCCCTCTGCGCTCAGTGTGACGGCATGCTTTGTTCTCCCCTCTGAGGTGAGCATTGTCAGGGGATCATTTAATAAGAGAGGGCTTGGATGAAAAGGACAAAAAAAGGGGCCTCAGGTGGAGAACCTCCCTCCGATGGGGATTAGTTTCATCCTGCATATGCAAATGACATTGATTAAGCCGGGAGAAAGCACTTCCTTCTGCTCGGGTGTGGCATTCCTGCAGGTAATCTCTTGAGAGAGCATTGCAATGTCACCATGGGTTACAGCGCTAACAGCCAAAGATGAACCGCCGTCATCACGATCTTCTGTTGTGACTCACAGACAGAAGGGCAGCGGAAAATTACGCAGACATGTCACTGAAGGACTGATGTTTGTTTTTCTCGATCCGCATGCTGATTAACATGATAAGCAACGCGCTCCTCTGTTCCTGAGCAGCAGTGGATGCTCCTTGCTGTGTCGCACTCTGCAGCTTTATCATCTTCCCTTGCCTGGACTTTTAATGTCTTAATCCCTCAGCATATTGCAGGAGATTATCTTTCTAAAATTAACTAGACCCTTGAGACTGCAGAAATAGCAGCTGCCTTTTTTATCTCCTTTTTTTGATGAGTTTTCAACAAACAAAGATTTATTGCTAATGCGAGTAGGCTCACATTAGCTTTTCTGCTAAAGGGATATTAAGACGTCAGACTATCCGACTGTTGCTGGATACTTGTGAATAGAGTAAAGGTTTGCATGCAGATAGGCAGGAGGTAGAGGAGTTTTGCTTTTCTGAGAGAAGGTCATTTGGGCCCTCGCACACTCATGCGCACCAATATGCACATGCACAGAACAGAAATTCTGAAAGGCTGCGACTGCATGTGTCTGACATTTATGTGTAGGAGTCAGTCTGGGTTACTCAGAGGTAAACTTTAGCTGTCAGGCAGGGAGGAGAGGAAAAAAGTATGATTAATCACGCTTATTTCTACAAGTAAACATGATTTAATTAAAGGACTCTGATTACTTTAATTAAAGGTTTCTCTATTGCCAAAAAGTAGAAACTAATCTTCCGTGGAACTGGGTTTCTGAGACAAAGGCCAGTAGCTTGACTTTTATGCAGGTTTGCTGTCTAATCTGTCCTCACCTTTTAAAAGTGATCCTCCTTCCATAGACTTGATGATTAATTGAACAGGGGACGAGCCATTAATACTGAATACATCCACAGGTGCCTCACTTTATAGGTCATGCAGCAGGTAAATATTGTAAGTAATTGCATCTACACTTGTGATGTTGTTGAGGCGGCTGGAGCTAATTGTGGATTACACAGAAGGTAAATTGTCCCTCTGAGGGTTCGTGCCAGTTCACTTAAAAATAAGCCAAAATGCAAACTGGGCGTCGTGTTTTTCCATTTATTATCCCGCTTTACAAAATATCGCCGCAATTTTTAGAAATAAGCAAAAACATTCAATTGTTGTGAATAATTTTTCAGTCAGAAGTCCTAAAACATTAGATCAAACCATTGGTGCAATGCAAATGTGCAGTGATTTTGTGTTTATTGAGCTGATAACTCACCAGCAGTACTTTATTCTGCTGCATTAATAAACTAAATCCATAAAACTCTTCTCATTTTTATTTCAGAGCCCGAGGAGCCCTTCACAGCATATGTGTGTATATAAAGAAAAACAACCTGGACAGACTGCTGAGCAATCACAGAATCACATAATAACCCACAATTTTCCCCACGGGTGTTTAGAGTCATAAATACCTCTGATTTGCATGTGTTGTGACAGAGGGAGGGGAGCTTTGCAGATGTGCTCAGGACATGTGGAAATGGAACCGAAAAATTACACATCAGCTTCAGAATGATCTGCGGCGGTATATATTGCCCATAAATGCACACTGTGGTGGCACAAAGATGCTCCCTTCAAAACAAACAAAAGTTCAAAGGATCCGCGGCACATCCACATTTGGCAGAAAGGGCCTTTGCTCGTGAACGCAGAAGCGCGCAGCCTTCTCCGGTGACAGGTGACTGCAGGTATGTGGGTAATCCCCGACGCCACCCCGTGGGTGAGGCGTCAGTGTCACCGTGATCTCCTGATTGTTCTTGCGTTTGGCATCGGCCTGTCTGGTCCTGGTGTTGCAGAATTTCAGGAAATCTAATTAGCCGCAGATGTCACGCTGCCGCGCTGGCGAGCGATCAGGCCTTTGGGCGCTGTAATGCTGACATGATGTGCACGCATTTTTCGCAGTGTAAACGACAGCCCTAATAATTCCCTAATACCCCAAATTTTCAGAAATATAGGAATATAAGCATAATCTGGTGCAATCTGTCTCTTACAAACACAAATCCTTGTACATTTGGCATAGTACATCTATCGCTGCACACCTTTAAAAAAATACAATTCTAACACCTGTTTTGAATCACTGGGGCCCATCGGCAGAACACCCTCCTCCACCGTCCTTGTGCAAAAAGAGAAATGCTCCTGTGACTCACAGAGGACTGTGCTGACTGGTGTTGGTCTGTAGTGGCCTCTTTGAAGTTGAGAAGGGGAGGGCTACTCAAGCCTGCATAAAATGACATTAATGGGACATTCATGCAAAGAACTATGAGAGCTTATATGGCTTTTTACCTGTATCAATGCTGGTGTGCTTTTACAGAATCCCCACACCCCCACCCACTCATTATTCATTGTTTGGAACTCAGCCGCGCTCCACTTCAAGTTGGTCTCCGGTAATACGAGCTATTTTACAGAGTGCATCTATTATCTGTAATCTGATAAAGATTTAGCAGCAGTGTGAGGCTGCCCTGCTGCAGCCTCCTTTGTGCGCAGTAAAGCTGAGACTCAGACAAGTGAGTCATGTTGGAAGTGACAGCAGATATTTATCACTGCCACTGTTTATGGCACAGCCTGCATGGAGATTTTTTTCCCTCCTCTCCTGTCAATCTGAAGACCTATGAAGAAGAATAAAGCACTAATAAGACGGCTTCGGTGTTTGCCTCCCTCCTCTCCCGCGCCGGATGAAGGCAGATCTGAGTGCATCTGGGAGAGCCTCTTCGCTGATCACTGTCTGGAAATAAAGCCGATCGCGTAAATAAGCGAGGACGAGCGTGAACCAGCTGACTCTCTGGGTTTCGCCCCATCAACGTTCTCATGTGTGAAAGTCAATAACCAGTTGCTGGTTTTACATCATGTAAACAGATGGGGAGCAGTGGAGCCTCCGCCTTTTCCAAATTAAGGCTCGCTAGCGTATCAGCGGGCTTTTCTCCCACTGAAAACACGATGAATAATTGAACAATAAATAGGGTAAGCAAGGCAAATTTCATCACCCCTCAACTCCCGCTCAGCCTCTGCTGAAGTGAAAAATTAGATAAATACCTTTAACTTCCTGCAGGAACTTGGGACTTTTTTTTTTTTTTTTTTTTTTTTTTTTTTTTTAATCTAACCCTGCAGTCGGATTTCAGAACGAACATAATGGTGTTTACCTGAATCCTGCTCGGAACTGCCGTCATCACTGAGAAGAAAATAATGTTTCGCATTGTGCGAACTGCCGCAGTCATGAAGCCATTAATGAAACACCGAAGAACATTTACTGCAGAAAGAACTGAGAAAATGACTGACCCCAAAGGGAACGATTTTCTATTTGCTTTTGGTCTCAGCCTGTGATCATGCTAAACCCACATCCCTGCAGCCATGTTGTGATTGCTGATTCTGCTAATGGTCTGCAGTTTACATCCACCGCACTTCCAGAAGCGCTTCTATCACCTTGTGACACACATGCAATCTAAAAGCATCCTGAGAGAGCAAACACAGGATGCTGTTGCTTTGCTGGCCCTGAAATCTCCTGTGTGCGCCGCCGTGTCTATTTGGGCGTCATCAGCTACGTCTCCAAGACTTATTGTGCCACATATTCCCCTCCCCAAATGAACACACCCCTCTATTATTTAGTTGCTAATGTGGCTGCTGATGGCTGTCCCACTCTGACAGAATGGGATCGTCTTTGACTCTTCCTGTGCTGGAGACTGGCTCCAACATAAAAGGGGCCCAGCTCTGGCCATTTTAGCCACTCTGCTCATTTCCTGCTCGTTGCATTAGCTCGTCCTCCGGGGTTTCTTTTGGCACATTAAAACAGATTTAGGTTAATAATTGATGCTGCGATTTATGGACTCCAGTGCCTGAGGTTCAATTGTAAGCCTCCACTTAAAGAGAAAGCAAGCCCTTCGCCGCTGCCTTTGCCTCAGAGTACCGTGATTTATCGCCTCAGTTTGGGCGAGCGTACGATTTATTGCTTTGAGGTCTTTGAAGGAAAGAAGCAGGTGCATCATTTTTCAGACATTCTGACGCGATTCTGTTTGAGTTTCAGATTTCTTATTCACACATCAGCTCTCTCAGTGAAGGAAACTATTGATCCAAACAACACGAGCTGTAAATCAATTTGTCCTTTGCAGCACTGGACTCCTCTTTAATTAAAAAAATGTCTGAAATTAATGGCCAGTATCAGCAACAGTTTAGACGTGTCTCAATAGGTCTGCAGAGCGTCGATCGATATCATCAATGTAATTCATTCATCAAAGGTATGACGTGTGTAAAGGGTTAGCCTGTCATTACAACAACGACAAACTCGAGAGGGAGCCATTTATGATATTGGATTCCTTTATTCCAATACTTGTGGCTAAAGATGCCTAAATTAGACAACTTTTTCCTATCTTCTGGTGTGTCAGACACTAAAAAAGGGGGATGAATTCACATAAAGTGCACCATCAGACTTTAGAAAACCTTTTCAAATTTTGTACTACCAGTACCAGTATTGCTTCTGCACTGGAAGCCAATGACAAAGTTTTTCAATCTCTCTAACTCGGCGCTGCCCGAATGATTTTTCAGCGGTTTTGGGATGGAAATGGAAGTAAAGGACAGGCACCATTGTTCTTAAGTAGAGCACTTTATAACCACAGTCTGAACTGAAAAAAAAAAAACAGAAGAAAAAATGATCCAGCCTTCCGCCGAGCTGTCGTGTTTACGTCCCACCTAATGGCTGCTAAAAATCTGTGACTGCATGAATACCCGCAGTGCCGTCCTCCACTAAAGACAAAGAAAAACGGCGGGGGGGAGGGCATGAGTGTGTCATTCAGCAACTTTCCTCAGTCCACTGCAATAATTGCCTTTCTGACAGGGAATAAGTCACAGCCGTCTGGACTCACAGGATCCAGACTCTTTAATAGAAATGTAGCCGGACTTCCAGTTGTGCCTCTCGGGATGGCAGCATAAGTCAGCCAGTCTGTCACGGCAAAACTTTGGTTTGGGCCGAAATATCTCAATAACTGTGCGTATCGTAATGAAATTTCACATGCTGTTGGTTCACAGTCAGTCTATCAAAGCCTCTTTAAAAAAAATGCATTTTTCAGGATTGATGCTTATCCACAGTGACGGATTTATGTTTGTGCTTTGAGCCTTTGCCGGCGTGTTTGTGCCGTTCTGCAGTATAACTGACGGAGATTTCATCTTGTGTTATTATTCCATTGCATGATGGCTAATTCATACATGGCGAATGCGGGGAGCTGACTAAGGGGCTGATTATAATACATCATGCCTATGAAAGTCCTTACAAAGTTAGCACAAGTGTATCAGACCACTTTGGTTTCCCTTCCTTCTTTTCCAGTGAATGAAGGGAAATAAAGGGAGCATTTAAAAAGAGCAGCGTGAACTATAAACCATCCAGATGTGTTGGGAAACACACCTGCCTTCGATCTCCTGAAAAAAGGGATTGCAGCCATTTTTGAGCTGCATTTTAATTTCCCGTTTATTTCACTCCTGAAGCTTTGGGAACTCTGAAAAGATTTAAATGCCCTTCACTTCCCGTGTCTTTCTCCCATTGCCTTTGATTTATAGATTTGATTTTCATCTTGAGAGGGGGAAAGGGAGAAATTCAGGGGGTGAGCTTAAAGAGAGCTGTGCTATGAAGGAAACAGGAATGTATAAAACACCCATTGCCAGCTCCATGGATGAAAAACGAGGAATTGTTGAAAACCATGTAACAGAATGTGATATGTTACCAATGAACGGAGCTTTATTCAATCCCAGAGTAGCCGTAAAAAGCTGCATTCAGCCAGGGCTGTACTGTGCGGCGCCCCTGTTTCTACGGAACCCTCGATACTGCCGGGCACACGTTAAATGCGCCCGGCAGGACGATCAATCCTGTCTCCAAACTCCGTCAACGCATGAGTCGTGTTGCTCTCTTCTCCTCTTTGCAATGAGTCACCAGCAGGAGACAGCAGGAGACCTGGTTCCACCGTGACATCCACAGAGAGTCCAAAACCCACCGTGACCGCTGCAACCCAATATGTACGAATGCATTTCCTCACCTTAACTCATGCTAAATATGAGTGAGCTCCCGGGGGTAGGGGGGTGGACTGTGAGGAAAAGATTGTGCAGCTTCTGTGTCCTTGCAGTTCCACAGCACTCTCATGGGGCCGCCGGGCCACGGGGAGTTCAAAGGAGACCGGAGGGCCACCGTGGACCACAGTGGCATGAACAGATAAACCCAGGGTATTACTGTCAGACTGGATGCTTCTCAGACACACACACAGTGAAACGGGGAGCAGTTAAACCCAAACAGATTTTAATGGAGTACAGCCTCCAGCTAGAGGAGGTGAGGCGCAGTGTAGAGGGAGTAAGTGACTCCAGTGGATGGCTTCTCTAAGTAAAGGTAGTGATTAATTGTTCCGTTTCCATGTGAGAGTTACATGCTATAATTTGTTACAGGGTTAATTTACCTAATGAATGAGTGAGATGATGTCGTGTGCATGATGATTTGCAGTCAGGCTAAGAAAATTCTTGTTGAAAATCCGGGCGTGTGTCTGTGTGTGAACACACACTGCCAAATGCTTTTCAACCTCTGCTAAAGACTGCTCTTATCTAAAATAAGTATAGGCCTGCCCTCCACTGCAGTCCTCCGTTAGCAGCTCCATATGGTAATGAGCTGCATTAGATGAAGAAAATATATGTTAAAATATGTTATTTGCAACACAAACAGCACAAAGATAATTCAAGTAGCCATAATCCAGCCGCTCGCTGGAAGTGGATAAAAAAAAAAAAGAAAAAGAAAAAAATGCGAGCTAATTTGTGCCGCAATAAAAGGACAAGAGCGCATGACGGCTGACGCAGTGGAAAAATATGTCAGAGGGTGAAGTTAGAGCGCTGGTATCTGATCAAATGAAATAGGGGGTTAAGACGTCCGCCTGCCGAGGCTGTGTGTGTCTCAGGGTTGCCTTCCTCATTATCATGCTTAATCTGCCTTAAACAGATCCACTCAAATATTCTGATGTTTGACGCTTAATATCGTAGCCCGGCGACACCTGCGGAGCTGTAATAAATGTAAAACCGCAGCCTCACCTTTGTACAAATGCTCTGCGCTGTGGTGTGTGATGTGTACCAAGGCGACAGAATCAATTCCAAAAAAAAGCCTTTGCGGAATAAAAATGGTAATCTTGGATCAAAACAGCTGCATCCACAGAAAACTCGAGCACGTTTTTAATCTTTGTCCGTTGCTCTCTGGGAATGATGCACACCAGGCCTTTCATGTTGGTGTCACAATACGCAGGACTAATGCGACGACTCGTTATGTTTTTCTGCAGCTAATTTTGTGTTAATCAAGGAATGTTCATTAAAGAGGCTGCCAGTGCACCGTAGGAGTCTCATCTAATCATTTGGCAACCTCGCAGGGACATGGAGGCCAAAAAATAATCAGAACTTATGAAAAATACAGATTTCTGTCTCCACCATTTAAATTTACATGTGTTAAAAAATATGTTTCAGAAGTTTTGTGGCTTATGTTTTGTAGCTTTGCAGTGCAGTATAGGTCCTAGATTCTGAAGTGATGTAACAACAGTAAGTATTTTGTAGGTGAGCTCGTGGACTTCTTGTTTTGTATTCAGCGCTAAAAAAACTTACCAGTCTGCAAACCAAGGAGGCCCACATTGTAATGTCAAGAAAGATGGCTGCCGTTGCCTTTGAAAACACTGGTTCCGTTGCAGTTCAGGGACATGCCAGATGTCACACTCATGAATTAAACAAAGCATGGTGAAGGCTGGGAACAAAATGGATTTGTGCAGTGCTGCTGGAGCGTACAGGAGCACGGCATGCATCTTTAGAAGATGCTAAACCTGTATGTTTGCATGCGTGCGACGAAAGGGAGACAATAACAAACAAAGGACGAGTTGTCATCTTGACTGATGCATAATGTCTGCGAGTAATGACAGAAAGTTTAGCGACACGGTGAAGTCACCAGTTCGCTCTTCATCTTATACAGTAACTGCTGACGTGACCCATTACAGATGAAAGATTGCAAACCTTCTTCCATTCATCATCAGCTCTCCGTAGCTTCTTAATTACCCCCACACGTGGGTCTGGCAATCCGTTCAAGCGTCCCAGCCGACCCTGCCCTTGAGTACAAACTCACCAAAACACAGGACCATAACACACATTTTTAGCAACGTAGCTCGGTAAGTGGCGGCTACCCCAGAAGTTTCTGTTTTGTTTCCCACCCACTTTTGGCAGCCACTCATGTCAAGTTTTTGCAAGTGAAGCATTAATCTTTGTTGCTGATAGGCCATATATATATATATATATATATATATATATATATATCACAGGTCTGTGAAGTGTGGAGTTAGACATCAAAACAGGGATGCCGGTACCCTCTAATGGGGTCTCTGGAAGACTGACCCCACACAGGTGGAGGGTCAGCACATGTCAGCTTGTTACTGCCATGTAAGGTTCCTCTGATCATTATCTCTAGCAGCCATGCTCTGAATTAGGACCGAGCACTAGCCTCAACTTTAAAATTGAGAAACACTGGTGGCAGGCACACTTTGAGGCCTAACAATGTGAAGCAAATTCCCCTACACCTCCAGCTTTGATTAAAAAAGAGAAGCCTGCTCACTGCTGTTTTGTATTCCTGTGGTCACTTCTGCATTATCTATCCTTCGCATTTCAGAGCGTGCACGGATGCTGAGCTCACAGCAGCATCTTTACAGGAACATAATTAGAAGCGAGCAGCTATGACAGATGGATTACAATCATAATTGAGAGCGCGGAGAGTCCGTCGTCTTGGCAGCAGAGCACCTGCTATGTCTTTGGTGTAAGCAGTGAAAAGAGGTACAAATTTGTCATCTTTTACAGTGTGCTTGCAGAATAACAATATGCTTTTTTCTCCTCCTTAGAGGCAACAACTCTTCTCGCAGGGCTGAGGAAAGGCGTAGATCATCAGATTTTATTATTCCAAAGCAGATGGTACAGAATGAAGGGAGGGAGGGCGGCTGTGACCTTCGTGTTGCTAATCTAACACTGGACCTCCATTGATCCAGCATTAACACCTCACCCTTCGCGGAAACTATGTAATTCCAAAGCGACTGGCGGCCTGCGTCCTTTCCGACAAATCACCCCGACATGCAATTACCTACCGCTGCCCAGTTATTTCTTTCCTGTGGATAAGATGGTCCCTTCTATTCAATGGCTGGAATTAAAAAGGTTTCCGGGTTAATTAATTTGACAGACGTATCCCATTGTGTTTAGTGTCTGCCCAGGAGAAAACCTTATTGCCTCTTGTCCTAAAGGTTGACTTTTCATTGTTCCTTGATTTGTCATTCTTGAAAAGAGTGCATAGTGCCACCCCTGTAATTGACTTAAAGATGACTGCGTCGAGCAGACACATTATCGATGACTGAAACAAAAGCTATAGGTCTCACAGCGGAGCCTGTCATTTATCACGTTAGATGCATTGAAATTCGCTGCACCTCTGGCATTCACAATCAGTGGCTCTCCTGTATGTATTTGTACCGGTCGTGTTCAGGATACGTTCACTTTCCTCCGCCGCCTCCTTCTAAATCAGCCAATGATGAATCAGGAAAATAACTGATCTGTGCATGAGTGTGTGGGTGCATGTGTGTAAAAGTGAGGATGGAGAAAGAGGGAAGATCCGAACTGAAGTGTAATCTCAGTCTAAATCACATCCTCTCCCAGGGGGGAAAATCCCCTCTTCCTGGGGTTAGTCAGTGAATTAAATCACGATGTGGGCCCCATTTTTCAAAAGTAACCTTTCCGTTTGACAGTGTAAGTGGGAGTCTGGCTCTCACTGTAGAGTCCGAGCGGTGGAATTAGTGTCTTTCACGACGAGACCGGTCTCGCAGGGTGTCATTTGTAGGGACTGTTGCTGCATTTTCCAGGCCTGCCTGCTGATAGCTGCGCGTTCTCGCAGTGGAGGAGGCCATCTGCCTCCCTCCCCTCTCACATCCTTCATTTCTCTCCCCAGCAGTTCCCACACAGTGTCCTTAAATGTATTTTTGGTGCATCTCATGAATTCTGGCCCTTCTGCACCACAGTGACAAAGACGCCTGGCCCTTTGGAAGACATGCACAGAATCGGTGCAGCTAATGGAGATAAATACACTACGTAGCGGGATTAGTCTTGAATTAATCTCCATCAATTTAATTAATTAGAAATTTGTCCACCCAAGCCTATAATGTCAATAGGACATGTTTCAATTAGAGCTACATCGCCTTTTCTAATCTTTTAATTGCAGAAATGAATGGAACGAACATGGTCATAAATTGGGATTCTATGCACCGTAATCGTTAGCAGGATAAAGCGATGCTGAGAGGCTGTTTTTCAGGCAAAGATCGAGCAACTTAACTGATTTATCCCTTAATCTGTTTGCTGTTTCCTAGCGCCGCTGCAATTTCCCAAAAAACAAGCCAAACCTCTGGAGATGCCGGATGTGTGGTAGCAGGTGTGGATGTGGTCAGCTTGAAAATGGTGGCATGTTGGTATGAATTATGTATCAACAGATAGTATCTACAGAGTGCTCACTTAGCACCTTTTTCTAACACCGTAAAGCGCAGCAACAATACAGAGAGCTTCTCTAATGTGGTTTTGTGAATTACATCCACGAGTCACTTTTTAATTAATGGCACAAATTGCCTAGCAAGTCCCTGGCTAATGCAAGGATTCCCACAAAAGGAAATTATCATAATCTGCTGCTTTTCCAAAAGCGCCATCTGTGCAGTTACATAGTTTAGTGATGATAGTGTTTTGTTACCAACATGTGAGGAATGATGTTTCTGCAAGGTGTGGCTAATGCTCACAATCTGTGCCATGCCTGCATGACTCTCCAGCAGTGTGTGTGTGTGTGTGTGTGTGTGTGTGTGTGTGTGTGTGTTTTTGGTGGGGGGGGGGGGGGGGGGGGGGGGGAGTGGGTGTGTGTGAATCGGGAGCATCTTCTGAAGAAGGGTTGCCTGGGAGACCAGTCTGGACCCCTCCAAATGTGTCTTTCTCCCCTCCTTCCCCGCTTTTCCCTTCACCCCACCCCACCACCCTCCTTTTTTTTTAAAGGTGCATCATTAATGCATCCTAAAGTATTTCAGGAAAGACATTCTTCAGCTGGTAAACCTCCCCGCGCCCGCACCTCTGTCGTGTTCTTCATCATGTCACGAATCTGCGCTGCTGCATGCAGGCTGCCACCGTCTACATCAAACGAAAATAGGCACTTTAGTGTGTTTGAGGGATATAAAGTAGGAAGGGGAAGCAGAGAGAGGTGGAGATTATGAATGCGCCGAGGAGCACTCAGAGGAATAATTAAAGTGTGGAAGCGCTTTCTGTGTGTCATGTTTACCTTTCCATCTTCTCCTGTCTGATGCTGCTGAACGACAACTTCCTGAAAATTTTGCCATGAAGTGATGGCACTCTTTTTTTCCCCACTCCAAGCCAGCTGAATGACGTCTCACAAAGAAAAGGGGCTGAAAACTCGGCGCACAGCGAATTCCTCATTGTGACTCATTCATTTTGTATGATGCGACCGGTTGCGGAGACACGGAGAGCCCAGGAGCTTTAATTAGCTGCGTTTCTTTTCTCAGTCTTCTATCCGACTGGCGCACATTTTACCTCTTGTCGATCGTTTTGTTTGCGCCCTTTCGCCTTTCTTACTTCAGGGGACTGGGGAGATGTGCACCCTTGGGAGACAGACGCCACATCCGAACGAACCATCTCTGCGCTCCTCGGAGTTTGGCTGGTCGAGGAGAATGCCCCCGACTTCTGCGGGTCTCTAACCTATTTCCTTGATCTCGAGGGTTCATTTTTTTGTTTGAAATCGTGACGTTTTATGTGCTACACTTGCGGCTTTGGGTTGTGAAGATATGCCAGATCTCGACAGCGGGTTCGTCGGGTTTGCACTCGCGCTTTGGATTTAGCCCACTGGACCGAATTAGGCAAGTTTATCCGCGGTGTACGCGTGCCGATGTTGCATTTCTCTTATTTTGGAACTTGTGGATGTAGCCCCCCGTTTTGAGGGAACCGAATCGCCATTCAACAAGCTGCAGCACTCACTCACTCCCGGCAGCAGAGCGATGGGCGCAGTTCGCCTGAGCCATCGACTGCGTCTCGCTTCTCCAGCCCAGCTTGTTGAATCTCCTGCCTGGTGACAAGAATGGGCTCTTTTTAACAAACTTCGCCACCATTCTGGTCGTGATTTTTCCGGATTACACGCTCTGTCCGTATAAAAAAGTTGATCATGGCTCGTCCCGGTCCGTGCGTGAAGCTACGCTGCTTATGGAGAATGTTTTGGCTCATGAAGATTGTGATAGATTTCGCGCTGCCTCAGGAGACCTATGCGCCTCATTCAATACGGACCGAGGGACATTTGACCCTCGGTGGACTTTTCCCGGTGCACTCCAGGGGCAGCGACGGCACGCCGTGCGGGGACCTTAAAAAGGAGAACGGCATCCAGCGGCTTGAGGCCATGATGTACGCTTTGGATCAGATAAACCAGGACGAACAACTCTTACCCAACATCACGCTGGGCGCCCGGCTGTTGGACACTTGTTCGAGGGATACCTACGCGCTGGAGCAGTCTTTGACGTTCGTGCAAGCCCTCATCACGAAGGACACCTCCGACGTGCGCTGCACGAACGGGGAGCCACCGGTGTTTGTCAAGCCCGAAAAAGTGGTGGGAGTCATTGGAGCCTCGGCAAGTTCAGTATCGATCATGGTTGCCAACATCCTACGCCTCTTCCAGGCAAGTCTTTGAGCGTGAGCAACAGTTTTGTGGTTTGAAAATAGCACCTTCGTGTTTGTAAGCTGGTGGTAAAATGCAAAGTCCAAGTCATGCACCTCATTTCTGCCCCCAGATGAAATACATCCTTTTAACCCTTTTAAAGGACAGTCAGCTGAAAACAAGCATTTATTTTTTCATTGATGGATTTATTTTATTCTCTTAATCAGTCAACAGCAAGGTGTACTGTGTGTGTGTGTGTGTGTGTGTGTGTGTGTGTGTGTGTGTGTGTGTGTGTGTGTGTGTGTGTGTTCTGTTCCATTACATCCTCTCTGAGAGCGAATGTGCTGTTGCTGCTCCCCGGTGGTGCTGAAAGAACAGCTCCCGTCTGTTCCTGTCTCAGGCCAGGATGAGTGGGCACCGCCATCCTGACACAATCACACCCAAACTCAACAGCCTCCTCCTGAGATTAACAGGCCGGCTCCAGGAGATTACACATGATTTTATGAGCCTCTTGTATGAAAGGACTGTAGGCGGCTCGCTCATTTATTTATTTTTCAAATGAAACGTTTTTCCAATCTTAAAATGCCGGATTAACGCTTAAGATGGCGTGTTTTCTTGCAGTACCGGGGAGTGGAACTTTCGCACCCTAATTGAGCTCAAAGGCTGCAGCTCTAAATGGAGAGAATATGTCCTGTTAATTCCAAAAGGAGCGAGTTTGTGGAGGAAGTCGTCTCCTGTTCCTGTTGGATGAGAGTTGAACCACTCTGGGTGCTGCAGTGGAATGAGGAGCGCAGCGGGGGCACCAACACTCCGGATTAATTATTTAAAACACATCTTCATAGCAAAACATCTAATTACTCTGAATACCAAGTAGGTGATTTCACACGTACGTTTCCTTGTCTCTGATGATGGTGGTGTTGGGGATGACCATTAGCGCCGCTGCTAGTTTGCGCATGTTATCTTTTGTTAGAGCAGCCGTCCGCCTGACTGCAGGTAGCTGTTCAACAGCATACAGAGGCTTAACACGGTTTGGCTTTTAATGATCGCGCTCAAATCCACAAATCAAGTCCGGGGCCGTTACTTCGGCCCCCGTGCTGCGCCCGCGGTGAGTTTAGTACTTCTGACAAACAAAGATAAATTAAGTGTGAGACCACCTGATGCTGAATAGTCAATACATGCTCTGAGTGACGGCCCAGCCCATTTACACTCATTACCTTTGCAGCGCTTGATGACTGAGCGGCAGCCGTTTCCCTAAATTATTTTCTAGCAAAATCCATCAGGAATTGTTTCTGAGAGCGCGCCTGCATCACACACCCGCTTCTGAGGCAAATCGAACAATTTGCTCTCTCAGTCAATTAAGCCCCACCCCCCCCATAAAAGAGCCGTCTGACTTGAAGTCAAATCTTTACAGTTTAAGGCAGCAGGTAATGACCTCTGGCCTCTCAGGCCTGCTTCTTGCTTTTGTTCCTCCTGCGTCTCACCTCTGTGATAAACGAATCATCAGGGAAACTAAGTAGTGATTGTAGATTTTATTGCCAGATGCTAAATATCATGGCTGTCTATACGAGGCGCGAGTGGCTGCTGAACTGTTAATGCAGGGAAATTGACATGAAGGATAGATTTTTCTGAGGCCTCGGGAGAGTTGATCGATACCGTTGCCATGGTGAGGCGATTTGCTGCTAAGATGTTTTTATTTTACTGCCTTTCACGCTGTGTTGAAAATGAGAAGCCACAATGGCATCGAAGGGGAAAAAAACTAATCAATTAGCCAAAGATTTAGAATTTGTTTGGAGCATAATGAGACAGTTGTGGGGGTGGGGTGGGGTGGGGTGGGGTGCAGAAGATCCCTGCTCTCAGATCAGACGCAAAGTCATTTTCAAGCAGTGCAAACAGTAGTTCCAAAGACGGAGCAACTTTGCCCACTTGTAAGTCTCGCCCTCTTAAATGAATCATGAAATTGATTCTTCAAAAGATGACATTTAGATCAGAGAACACGACTGGCTCCTCGCTGTCACGTCTGTCTTTTCTCCTCCCCAAAGATTGGAGCAAACTGTAGCATTGAATGCAGGTGAACTCCATCTTGTCCAGCTGTCTGGGGAAGCACTCCCCTTCAGACTGGCTGTCTGAGTGAGGCATTGACGTCCTCTGCTCTTCTAGCCCTGACAGGCCGCTTGGCTTTTTTATCTCTGCTTTTTTTTCCTCCCTCACAGAATCATCACTGTGATTGATTTGAAGGCTCGCGCTGCGATCTATTTGGCCAGTGATGGTGAAGACGGACACCGAGGAGCCGTTTGTATTTGCGTGCGCGTGCATGTGTGCGCGCCCACGTGAGCTATAAAAGTGACACAAGCTGACAGAGGTTAATTATGTTTTCCTAGCCATGGCTGCCATTTGTACATTGATGAATGCGGATGCGCAGGTCAACTACTCACACTCCTTGACTGCATTCAGCCTGAGCATGACAAACACAGTTGGCATTCCGAGTGTGCAACATATGACTGGATGTAAACATCCCCATATGCACCAGAGCCCTGTTCCATTGTTGAAGAAGAGAACACACCAGTGTCTCATTGATATTTTATGATCCACTCCAGTGCCTTTGGCTGCTACAGTTTCTCTCCATCACTTGCTAATTGGCTCTTATTCAGACTGTGACACAGAGACCCCCCTCAGTACATTGGAACTTAAAGCAATCGTCTGAAATATGGATGACAAACAAATTCTACTTCCTCAGCTGCTGCTGACAATTAACAAGTTCAATTAACTCCCGTTTCAGAGCACAGGATTGGAGATGACTGTGTGGAGCTGGCATAAAAGGTTTGGCTGCCAAATGAGGCTTCCTGGCGTCTGATGTTTAGTATAAAGTGGACTGTGTGTTGCTATGAGTGCCGCCATCTTTAGCTTCCTGACATCATTTACAGAGTCTACACAGTAATGACAAGGATTAGGTGGTGGTGGGGGGGGGTCTAACCCAGGCCTATGGGGACTGCAGGAAGACAACTGTTTTCACCTGCATGACAGATAATTCTAAAAGATTACAGGCCTGGGACAAGGCCTTCCTGAGCGTATGTGCATGTCATCAGTCATAATCAGTCGTTCTGGTGAATACATTTAGGAAGTCAGGAACTGTGGCTAAAACATTGCCCCAAGTTTGAGTTTTTCAGCCTTGAGCATGGTGTGTTCTGACCAGACTATGCAACGTTTGAGCTCTCTCTTGGAGCGCGCTCGTGCACGGATTCTCCTCACACACAGGTGCAGCACTCACTACTGACAGCAGAAAGGATTGAGGAGGGTCACGTGTATTCTTATCTAAATGTATTCCTCTTACCTCACCCTTACGTACAAATACTCGAGTCTTTGCGACAACCCTCATATCCCAATGAAATAAATCTCGTCTCCGCACCAGCTTTCCGTTGCATCCGCACCTGCATCATTAGTGCAGCTTTGCTGGGTTTTTTTGGATCTCGAGTGCCGTGCCCTGTTAGCTGCTTTGTCAGATGGGCCAATGCTACGTGCACGCTGTGCTTGTTATGGCTTTGTTCTCCGCCATCTGCAGCTACAGTGTAATTCCTCAAACCTTAAACGTGATCAATAACACGATACATTTTGCATCATTTCACCAACAAGCTGTCTCTGAATATCCGTTGATCTAAGGAAAGAACAGAGGATTAAATATATGGATCTAGAGTGCCATATAGATGTGACGTATATCCAGTGATTCTGACAAATGGAGTGGTTGCACCAGTACAGATGGGGTGAAAACCAGTCACGTGCTGTGGAAAAAGGCAAGTAGGACAGGAAAAGCGCTGCCATGACCACAAGCATAAACGATGTGTCCTAATGGGGCTAACTGGCTAAGAATAGCATTTCATAACTTGAGGAATATTCTGCCTTTATGAGTTACTTTATGCTCACTTTTTACTATGCTTTCACTAGTGCAGAGCAGTGCTTTCTCCTGCCTCTCTTCTTTAGTCATGCAGCTATATTAACATTCAATAAATACTCCAGGAGAGGTCAGTTCACCTGCTCTATAACCTAGAATTTATGCTTTTTTGCAGGACAGTGTAAGATCGGTTAATGCCGTTAAAACTGAAATGTTTAATCACTAACTGTAATCTTTGTGTAAACGGTGCAGATGGTGCTAACGCATCTAAATTAATCTGTCCAAAGTGATGTGTGAGCACTGGAACTGAGTGATTTTGTGCAACGGTTTGATTTAATTTTTAGTTTTTTTTTTTTTATTTTTAACTGAGATCGGGGGTTAGCGAGCAAACTCTCTCGAGATATGAACTCTAACACAGAAAAACTCAGAGCTGCAAAAGCAAATATGGTTCCTGTACAAAGTACGGTCCCCCCTGGCTCTTTTCACCTCTCAGTCCCCTTCAAATTATACATAAACGCTGATTTGACCAAAGTCTCAATGTAAATAACAGTTTTACAAAGCAATATCAGCATATTCTGCAGCATTTGAAACATTAGGAGCAGATGTACTTTAGCTCTTAATCGCATCACTGGGGTTTAATTAGACAGGTCTCAGTCACGCCTGCACATCTGGTTACTGCAGTTGTTCTCCATTCTTCCTCTCAAAACTGCACAAACCACGTTTGTCCCAGTCAGTCGGCTGCAGACGCATCACCCGCGTGTTTGCGTTGCAGGCTGAACTCCAGCATTAAAAATTGAAAAAAAAAAAAAACCATTAAATAAATAAATAAAAATTAATCTGGCTGACCAAAGTGTCTCCCAAATATCTCCGGAGTACGAGCTGCCTTCTGTAGCAGCTCTCTCTCTCTCTCTCTCTCTCTCTCTCTCTCTCTCTCTCTCTCTCTCTCTGTTTCTGGTGTCTCAGTGACAGCAGCCACCAACAGTGTCCTGTCATCTCAGCTGCTGCAGATTTTCACACCTACAGAGTCGTCATGGGCGTTTTACTGTCCTCCTTCGCCCGTCTCTCTGTCGCACGGTTGTTCAGTTTGTGGAAAGGCGCTCCCTGACATATTTGTACCTCCTCATAAACAGATACCCGGGGATTTTTTTTTTTTTGTCATCTCCAACTTTTTTCTGAATCGCTTTGTAAGAAATACCAATTAACCGGTTCTACACACATCCGTCTTAATGCTACCCTCATTCACTGCACACATTCACTGCATATTCTCTGTTTAACTAATTGGAAGACTACTTGCCGTCTTGCTCGACCTCTCAAATTAGGGCAGTCACTAAAGATGTGAATATTTATGCAGTCACTGAGATTACATTATGTGTTTTTAATAAGCTGAGTTTTTTGTTCTTTTTTTCATAGAAATCTGCTTCGGTTTGAGAGTTTTTAGGAGAAAAACAACCGTTGCAAATGCAAAGAATGCATTTTCCAGGCAGAGCAAAGGGAGATTTTTATTCCTCTTTTTAAACTCTTCGAGGGAGGTGATGCCGTGACGTGCGTATTGGGTGGAGAGGTAAATATCCCCACCCCCCATCACAATCCCACGTGAGCAACCACTGCGATATAAATATGATGAATAAAATTCTCACAGGTCATCGCTGCTGCTGACAGGAAGTCATGTGGTCAACAGCCTGCCATGGAAATATTCGAACCCTCGTGCGCTTGATATTAATGTCTTGGCCGATCCCACAGGCCTGGCGGGGACAGCACACTTCATTATTCAGCTGCATCCCAGCGTGTGATGTGGGGGAGAGCTTTTCAGTGATAGGATGAAGTCCAGTGTTCAGTTTCTCTGAAGTCTGTTAAGATTCCTTAAGCGCTGATCCAGTCCTGAATGAGGTGTCATCGCTGATGGAATCATAAAACTCAAGATAGGACCTGACTTGCCAGACAGGCGTCAGAGTGGGGAACAGGGCACCTGCTTAAAAGCTTAGCTGTGCTCGCTTCCAGGTCGCACTGGTGTTCTTTCAAAACCCATCGTGGACATGACTGTAAAATGTGGTGAGAACAGCACTCAGAGACTTTTCTTAAAGTTTTTCTGTAGATTATCTTGCGAGCAGAAGGGGCCCGAGCAGAGGAAACCCCATTATGTCCTATCCTCTTACGGGGATGAGTGGAGAAGCATGAGGAGGTCTCGGCTGGCTGCTGGTCGGCCTCTCACTCATCCCGCCAAAAGGAAATGTCTCCGTTGCTCCAGCGTGAGCCAGAGGGCATAATCGCAGGGCTCATTGTGCTTTGGCTGCAGCGGCCGCTGATCCCTCTACTTTCTGGACGAATCACAGCTACTCCAAAAAAAGTAATTACTTTGCGGCTAACATTGTGCTTTGTTTTCTCAAACTGGGTGAGAAAATGTCACTTTTAAACAGGATTTCTTTCTACCGTACAAACGTCTTCCTTCTCAGTTCATCAAATCCTGCTAAATTAGTTATGTGGTTTGCTAAAAGGCTTCAAAGGCATCCGGTACTTCCAGATGAGGTGTGGGTTGTGTCTACTCTCCAACTGGGTGTGTTTGTTTAATTTAATCTCTTTCTCAATACTGTCCCCATCTAGCCCTGGAATGTCACGTCACCCTTGAAATTATATTGCACTTAAGACTAATCCGGTGGATCCACTTGTCTGGGACAATTCCCTCTTAGCACATAGAAAGTGTTGCATTTATAAAAATCCCTTATGTGCTTGCATAAAAGCGTTCAGAAGAACTGCTAATCGCTGTCAGACATGTTGTTTTTTTTGGTTTTTTTGCATAAAATATACAATTTCCACAATAGAATCCACCAGATGACACCTATTCCTGCTCTTTAGAATTATAAATGCCCTTTTCCTGCCCTCCTTCCAAGTGTTTGTTCACCAGAGGCTTCGTTACCGTATACTTGAGCACCTAGATGAGCCTACCAGATATTTATGTCACAAATATCCTCAGAGGTCTCCTAAAATGATGAGCAAATTGGCAGGATATACGCTCCGACGTCAACTTCCTACATGGAAGCTCAACGACTGAACTAGGAACAAAAAGAAAACACTTGAGGGGGAAAATGGAGGAAACTGATGGAAATCGGAGTCAACAGCCGTTCTGTAAGAATGCGCTCCAAAGACCAGCACGGCAGTGTTTAGGATAAATGCTAACAATAGATGTGCAGGTAGTTTGTACTGATGCAGAAGTAATGTTTGGTCGTGCCTACAGGTGCACCCGGTCCTGGAGACTCCATGATATGACAATTTTGATTATTGTCCATCCACGTAGTTAAACAGCTGCCCTCACCGCAACACTATCCTCTACTGCTCCTCATCAAATTTCACTTTAATATCATATTTCTGTGCGCTCACCATTTCTGTTGGATCTCCTGTGGTGCAGATTTGATTAAAGTTATATTTGGCAGCGTGGCTGTGCTGTGGGAGCTCGCTGCCTTCCGCGTGCTTCCGTGGAAGCCTATAAGGCATATAGCGATGCAGCAAGTAAGCCTGTGCACTGAGCAGAACATAAGAATCCGTGACAATCCGTGACAATAGTTTAGTGAGTAGGCTAAATTAGACAGCGCCATATGTGTGGAATCCACAGAAGTCCCAAGATGGGATGTTTTCATTGCTTTTGTTAGCCTGATCTCCATGTCCTAAAAGAATTAATGCACTGCTCAGTTTTTTGCTCATACAGGTGAAATTCATCAGTTTAACTCATTTATCTTCCTGGGGATCGTTAAACTCATCTCCAAAGCAGTGCATCAAAGCCAGAACTCACCATTCCGCAGAGGAGGAACGCCAGGAAGACCTCCAATCACAAAAGTTGTTAAGCTATTATAATATTAAGCTCCTGCAGTGCTGGAGGTGGCGGTTTCAGGGCCAACGTTTTAGGATCCCATGTGCACATTTCCATCCTCTCATGGAGTTGTTTTATTTCACTACTGAGGGAGAAACCTTGAGCTAAGATTAAGGAGCAAGGCTGACGGCGCAGGCCCCTCTTATCTGGCCTTGACTGAAAAGACTTGAAAAAACATATTGAAAAACAAAAATGTCATTATTTGCTTTGCGTTCACCTGGTAAATTGAATGATTGAGGGCAAAATACAGCTACAAGCATCAATACTCTGTTATAAGTCAGACCACTAACTCAGAAGTCATGTGTGTTTTCTGAATTTATTATCGTCACCATTAGTGTTTCACTCTGTTATCTGTAATGAGCCCAGAAACGTCTTTGGCACACACGAATCGTTGCGTAGGTGTGACTGGAGCTCGTGCAAAATGGGGTGAAAATGCTCACGCTTTTCTTAATGGCACAAAAGATCTTTTACTACATACGCTGGTCGTTCTGATCCATCTCTTTAGAGGCTGCTAGCACAAGTTGAGATTCATCTAGCAGAGTAATAACTGAGCTTTTCAGACGTTGCAACATTCCCAGTGTGTCAACAGATATTGCTACATTCATCCTTATAGCTTAGCTACGGAGCTGACCAATAAATTCTGTGTGACAATCATCACACCTCTGATTCCTGTCTTTCTCGGAGGCGGCACTCAGAGCTAAAAGCTAACATCTGAACATTAACATGTTCACAGTGACGCTTCCCTTGTGACAATAAATTCTGCGATCATCAGTGGTGCCGCGCTTTCTGAGGGCCCACAGATTTCATCACAATCTTCCTCCCAAAAGCTATATGGAGAATTTTCATACGGGACCATGAATACCAATTAATAGCCGCAATGAATGAGGAGTGTTGTTGTTGCCGTTGCCAACGCATTTCATTGCAGCTTGCGCATTGCCTTGCAAGTGGCGACAGTCTGATGCGACGCCACGGGCCTAGCAACAACCTAATAAACAACACATTTTTGTGCAAGTCAAAAGAGATATACACATTCTGAGCATCTCCGTCACACAGTTCTCCTGTTTTTGGGGTAACCGCCACGCGTAGGCGTAAATACACTGTGGCAACAGTCAACTTTATGTAGTGTGCTGCCAGCTT
The DNA here is from genome assembly GCA_015343265.1 of Pao palembangensis. Lineage (NCBI taxonomy): Eukaryota > Metazoa > Chordata > Actinopteri > Tetraodontiformes > Tetraodontidae > Pao > Pao palembangensis. Next base: position 10,871,916 of record CM027090.1, read on the forward strand.
TACAGAGACAGGAGGAGCCGGGCTCACATGGCTTTCTTCTCGTCCCTGGAGGCCGGTGGCACGAGGCTGCGTTCAGACTGCGCGTCTATGTGAGGGCTGTGATGCAGGCAGGCATGCCAGCGAAGAGCTGCAGGAAAGGGCTCACCACACGCCAACTCGAGATGCAAGAGGGAGCAGGGGAAACACAATGGTCATTCTTCTGCCGCGCTGATATTTTCTCACTTCTAGTGGCGCGGATCGGCCCCGCCGTGTTTGTGCCACAGCAATCAACACTCCCGCTCTCATCGATTGCTTTGGACGGAGGCAGAAATTGAAGTGGAAGACGTTGCAAAGAGACAGAATGAGGGAGTCGCGTGCTTCAGAAGTACGAATACCACTACAAACAAAGCAGGAGAAAAGCAGGAGAGGGCGTTTGCTGCCGGTGGCACTTTTGGTTTGTGAAGCAGACCTGACCCAGCGTTCCGCGACAAAGCAATGAGCCTCAATGTTTAATTACCTACTTAACATATCAAATGTGTCTGTACTTACTGCGCTCACGATGAAGAAAACCTGTTTCACGTTTGCACCTTCAAATAGACACAGAACAGATAATTAATGGTGTTTTTGGGTCACTTCAGCCTGGCAGTTGATGGTAAACCGAAATGAGACCAAAGGACTGTTCCCGAACACACATGGACTCAAACATCCGTCTTTATTTGCACATACGTTACATCATGTATGTGCGCACAGTTTGTCTTCCTTTAATAAAGCAGCTGCTTGCTGGTGGAACAGATTTTAGCTACAGAATAACAATAAGCGTATTCTCATTACAGCAGGAATAATTATTAGAGTACACACCAGGCCTAGGGTGATTCATGCTCAAATACATTTTCACTCTTATTAAATGAATTCCCATTTTGTACTTGGACACCCTGTGCAGGTCAGCTCTGCCTGCTTTTCAAACCTCAGAGCAGCACTCGGCCCCATAAAACATCAGCTGGCAGGATAACTGTTTTCACATGCTAATTCAATGGGATTTTAAGCGCGCGGCGTGTGTCAGGCCCATCGATTTGAAGGGAGACCTAAATCATTATTGGCATTTTGCACGTTGGGAGAGCTCTTTCCTTCAAAATGAGGTTGCTTAAAATACAATTGACTGCTTGAAAAGAGCAATCTCTGACCGTCTGTACTGCTTCCTGGGCGTTAGAGCGCTGGCATACGGCTGGAATGGCCGCCTGTGGGATCAATAGCCTGTCATTTATCAACGGATTATGCAATGAACTGTCAGGAGCTCCCCATCCCGAGGTAGAAGGCGATAAGGAATGTGGTATTCCGTAAATATACTGAAGACTTATGCTGAAGTCATCTGGAAATAAAAACAATCTGAGCTTTTTACGCATTTTTATGGAACAAATATGGTGAAAATGTACACAAATGCAGTTATTTCCCTTCTGTTTGGGTAGGCTTGAATGAGCTATTTAATGCTAATATGTTAAAAGAAACACTTTTAAGTGATAAATACCATAACTTGGATCGATCTATTACAACATATTGAAAATGTACTCATCTCTGCTCGTCTCTGTCAAAACTGAGACCACAAGCTCCCGTCAGCGACTGAGAAATGTGCTTCCATATACAAGTGGTGACATCACGACACCATAGGCAGAGATGGTGACAGTAACATAACTGTCAGAGTTCCGCTGGGAAAGAAAACATGACTGGAGACGAGGAGGCCGATGCCTCCTGCAGATCCATATGGTCTGTTTTGTGCAAATAGCACAAATGTTTGATCTAGTTAGACAATATTCACTCTACATTTTACTTTCCAGCTACAATAGCGCTGCTCTAATGTCATTTTCCTTCCGTGAACTGCTTCTCCACTCACATTATTTTGGCTGTAAAGGTTAGACAGTCTGGGTTCCGTATTAAATATAGTCTTTGTCTATTTTGGTGCGTTACCTTGAGCTGAATGTTCTGTTTGCAGAACTCTATGTGCCGTTTGTCTTACTGAAAATCAAGATATACGTTTTTGGCAGCAGCCTATGACACTTCCCTTGTTTTCAAGGGGGCCCCGCGCTTGTTGCGGCTGATTCTCTTGTCGGGGCGTAATTGTCTGCTCTGTCGTCTGTTGCGCGTCTCTGAGTCTGGCTCTGAAATGCGTGTCAGCGCGCTGCCTCCTGACACTTTGTCTCACTGCTATTGGAAGTTATATGAAACCCGCCTGTCGCAAAAACACATTCCACATAAATCTTCTCGGCCCATTAGTCGAGACATTTGCTCTGATGAATCATGATCTTAGCGAGAACGCCGCTGTGTTTGCGCAGCAGGGATCTTTCCGACGGACCGTCCGGCTCTCTCGCATTTTTGTCAGGTTATTTAGTATGTCACTGGGAAACGGCCTCTGGTTTCTCGCTGGACAATGGTCCATTGTTCCAACCAGCGTGCTGCTGAGAGGACTGCCAGGTCAGATGGAATCAGTGAGGCACTGTAGCAGCAGCAGAGCAGAACAGAGAGTCCATGGGTGTCAAGGTTATGGCCGGACACGAGATATCTTTCATCCCAGTGGGGAGCGGAGGAAGGGTGCAGAGAGAACAGACAAACAGAGAACAGAAGAGGAGATCTCAGTTTTTAGGTGCCAATCTGGTTATACTGTTTGCCGTGTAGCAAAGATGTTTCCACACTGCAGGATTTTTCTCCAAGCATGCTGTTTGCACAGTTTAGCAGGAGGTGGTGTAGCCTCCACACTCCACACAGTGTGACAGATTTACCCAACTCATAAATGATGAAAATACATTATTTAAATGTGCAGCACGGACAGCCAGGCCTGGCCCGCTAAGATGCGATGCGCCGAGAGGCCGATGTGAAGGGGACAAATGTAGCCTTCAAATGAAGCTTTAGAAGCCATTTGAGCGTCTACAAACACACCGCCAACACTCGCGTCGTGGCATGTGCAGATATGCGTTTTAGCACGCAAGCCAGAACTGCATGAAACTGACATTTGGGTCATTTATTAATTGTTGCAGATTATAAATGTTTAATCTCAGGATGGCTCCAAAGTCTAAATTAAAGATCTGGAAGCTGCTTGTCTACTATAAACTATGAAAATCACAGGATTCATTCTGTTTAATCAGAATCAGAATCAGAAAGGCATTTTATAAATGAAGTACAGTTAAATAAAATACAGTTGTTAAAATCATTTATTCTGGATAAAAAAAAAAAAAAAAAAGCCATAGCATAATTAAAAACAAGCTAACAAACGCAGACGTTTTGCTCCTATATTATGTTCTGGTTTCAAGCATCGTAATCAGTCTCAGAATATGGCAGACTGCAATAAAACCCCTCATCCGAGCCCTCTGCATTGTTATCAGCGCTTAATTAATATCTGGGGTCAGAGGTCAATAAATAAAACCCTGGCGGGGCCCTGGAATTATAAGTAAACACGTGTAATTATAGGTAATCATCAGAAAATCATGCAGATGTGATGATTAGATGCAGTAAAGCCAGGGTGGCTGAGCTGCGTCTGGACAGGAGAGCACTGTTGCCATCAGAGGGACTGAGGGGGCTTGTTCGCCCTGAATTGAGGCTCCCAGCCTAATTGTGCACTTCCACAAATGACTTTTAATGAAACGCTTCAGGTTAGCCAGCTAATGTGAGGCCCCACACGAGGCTTCCACCAAACATGGCTTGGAGGAGCCTTTATCTGCACCGTTTCCCGTTTGAAGTTGTGTCTTTCAGATCGCTTGTATCAGCATCTTTAATAAGAAATCGTCCTGTTTTGATCACAGTGGTGTTTTGGTTTGCACATTCCCTCCTCTTTTTGCTTCCTCCCCCCCCGCCCGTTTTATTTTAATTACTCTTGTTCAGAATGCCTCTGCTTTTCTATGACTTTTTAATCGATTAGAAAATGTTTCTGTTGTCATGCCAACCTTTTGAAAGGCCCTGGCTTGTGAGCACGACTGTCTCTGAATGATGCAGCTTGGGCCGATAACGCTGCAGTTTTCCTCTGCTTCAACTCCCAAACGCCTGCAGTGAAACCCAGCGCATTAAGCACAACGGATGCTATAATCAAAGGGCTCCAAACAAAACGCGCAGCAGCGAACGAACACCGAAATCGTGTGGACTCCCGCTTGTTTTTGCAGCGTCTCTCAGACAAATCCATGCGTGACGCCACATTTTTTGTGTGGATGCAGGTGCTGCTGATAACATACTGTAATCTCCACTCTTGGAAACATTCAAGGCGACGCTACAGGCAATACCAGGCGAGCGGAAAAGCGCCTATTAAAACTCTTTTGAGCGCATATACAATATCTCAAGTGCAATGGCATCGAGCAGGAGCTGAGAGACGGTAACAGAAAGAATACGATATCTGAGATATTTGGGAGCGCTGTGATCAGTACCTAATTACATGGCCCTGCTAAAGAATTCTTTGTGAGGAGCAGAGGGAGAAGATAGATAAGATTGTGGAGGCTCGGCCGCTTTGTCTGCACCATTAGGGGAGAAATAGACCCAGCGATGGTGCTCTATTGAGTCTGAAGGGAGCGCTGGAGAGGGAGCGATGTGGCTAGCAGAGACAGCATCATTGGCATGCAGGTCAGCCTTTTGCAGGTGCACAACCGGCAATGCATGTGTCAGATCCTGCATGCTCCAGGTGTAGGTCAGGAGAAAGTCGCTCTTTGGTGAATAATACGCCCGCCTCATGCTACCGCTGAACGAGGCGATGAGGCAGAGCAGAGATGTGAAGATGCTCCGCACAGCAACAGCTCAGAAACACAGCTCGTTTATGTCGGTGTCTCTCATGAATGAACGCTCTTCTTTTTCTCTGACTTCAGGCAAAATGGCGCACAGCACCGACTGTTTTATTGATATTTCAAATTCCTCTCGGCGAAGAAATAAAGTTAGTGCGCGGGCTGTGAAAGAGAAGAAAACATACATGCATCCAGTTCACATCAGAGAGGGCTGAATCGATGCGGCCATCTGTGATGCGAGACAATGTGGTTAAAAAGGAATACATTTGATAACACTTAGTCATAAACCTGCAGACTGCGCTTCTGCTCCCACTGTGACTGTTTTTGTGCGTCTCCGTCACGCTGGCACAGCCTCAGTGATAGAGGCTCTCCTGCACCGAAGTACATCACTCTCTGCCTGACCTCGCTTTGTGTCAAACACCAGAAAAAATGGACTTTAAGGCAAGCTGTATCTGCAAAACCCATCTCTGGCAGCAGGACTGGCTCGATTAAAGCCCGACTCTCAGATTAAAATCAAGGATTTTAGCTCAGCTTAGGAGTTGGAACCACACTCTTCTTCTCTGTCACTTCTCCAATCAGTCCTCCACAGCTATTATATTTGTTGTTGGGAAACAATTATTTCTTTGAAATAGCAATAGAGTTGAAATAGCAGTCTGTTTACCAGATGGAAAGATGGGGGGTCGGTCAGGTTCCCTTTTGTGAGCTATCCACACATTCCTCCCACGCTCCGGCTCCACTCTGCTGTGTGGCTCTCTTGGTCAAATATCTGATTTGTGACTCATACCTAGCTTCTATAGCCATGGAGGAATGTGTCGGTTGTCTTAAAATACACTGGCAGGGCGGCCATGCGAGTGCTCAGGCCCGGCGCAGAGAGCCAGAGCTGCCCAGGGGACGAGCGCGGAGGGAGCGGGAGAGACGGATGGCGAGGGAATCTGCTGGGAAGGAGAGAAGTGGGTGGAAAGGAGATGGTGGAAGGTCGTGTTAGATGAAGGATAATAAAAGCCCAACTTTGTGTCGTGCAGCACAAAGGTTAGCTTGGCTGTGTGGGCAGCTCTGGAAGTGATAAAATCGCTGTAAATTAAAGAAAGATTCAAACTGCTCGAACTGTTGAGGAAAGGACAGAGTGAGAGGAAGGCAGGAGACGTCTGGGTCTGTTAAGGATATTAAAAAGACAGAATTGAGTAACCTCTTTTACAAATGCGGGATACAGTCATTTCAATTTAGCAAGACGGTCTGAGAAGAAATCAATTTGGCTCCTGACCACCAGTGTAGGATTTAGCCACCTAAGGCCACGAGGACACACGTGTTTTGAGTCACACCTGAATTTGCTAAAACAGCTGTTTTATGATGACCAGACAACACTTCTTTTCTTACCGTCAGTAGTCAAGAATGACATGATATTATCAGCTAAAAACTGCATTTTTAATGAGTCATTTGGTACCAGAATGGAGCCAAATAGTATCAATGCTGTTTTTCATTGTACAGTTTTTCAGTCCAGTATCAAACACATAACACACTGTGACACAAGTGAAGGTGGTCACCACGTTTTCCCATCCTACAAATAAAATCTAGGAGGGGAAAACTTCCATCAAAAGACTGGAGCGACTAAATACCAAATTCAGCTGATCTTTTAGTTAAACCTACAATAGAATAATGGGGCGCGCCATCATTTCTGTGCTCGTGAAGTGCTCATAATAAACAGGTTTACAGTATTTATAGACAACAGTCTACTGCTGTTGTCTTGTTGTCCTCAGGAAAAACCATGTTCATAATTATCCTTTCATTTTATAACCAGAGCATACGCCAGATAAAGAATATGATGGTCTTGCATGTTTCTCACAGCTGGAAATACATGATAATGGGTTTTATGTAATGTACCGATAATAAAAAAATAAATAAATGGGTGGACTAAACTGGGCAGGAAAATAAAAGCGCCAGGACAGCTCGAGGGGAAGTTTAGGGTAGTAAGAGAGCAAATGACCGAGGGCAGATTGTCTCTACTTGGGGGGAAATTGGCAGTTGGAGGACCACTGTGGGCAGGAAGTGTCTGCTGATCATCTGTGTGGGCGTGTCTGCTGACAGACGGATGACAATGAGGGAGGGAGAGGCAAACAGGAAGATGAGACTCGCCGGCCTCTCCGATGGGAACCGAACTTACGGAGAGGCGGGGAAGGAGGAAGCTGGGATGAAAGTCACAGGTTGTCTGGGGGCATAGCGAGGAAATTGCATTCACAAAAGAAGAGTGCGAGCGAGGGAGACGCAGATGGCCCGGGAAGAGAGTGACAGAGGAAAGGAGGAAAAGCTGTCACTCTCCCTCCGTGCCCCCGCCTCCTTCCCCTCTGCCCGCTTGGCTGTGTTGGCAATCCTATGCTCTGGTGAGGAGAGATTGCTAAAGCTCAGCCCCGGGTTGCATGTATGGACACAATCGTTGCTTCTGCCCTGCTAACAAATGGCACCGAGCACCAACCGCCGGCTGTCCGAGCCTCACATCAGCACCGCCGCGTCTTGATTTAATGAGAAAGATATATAACACGTTATCTCCTCAATGTCTTTATAGGCCTCTCATCAGAGTGTATCATTTGGATTATAGAATATCGACTTGTCCCGCGTTACGATACCAGACGGAGGAGCTGCACGTAAGTCTTTTTTACGAGGAAATGTTTACTACATCTTGGCTGGGGTGCTTTCAAAATGGCCCACCGGCCAGTTCACAGGATATCACTTTTGAGTGAGTTTTTTGTGTGCGTGCACGTCATTGCACTTGGCAACCGGCGTGCTGGCGGTCGGCCACGAACAGCGAGGGGTTAGAGCCGTGGTCTGTCAGATCCCGCTGCCATTTCCGCCGTTGCCGTGGAAATTGTTGCGAACTGCAGAGCGGAGCCGACTGATGTCAAGATATACTTAGAAGGCAGCCATGCAGCAAATAGAGGCGACGGGGTTGCTGCAGCAGAGAGGGCCCGGCCGCCCTCGGCCCACATCAACACTTTCATGGGAAACGTTTGGCGCTCTCAGCCTCTGCCATGGTTCCGAGCGTTGCTCTTGGATTAACGTAGCAAACCCGCAGCTCTCTTCTTCTCTTTGTCTAATTGATGGTGATGGCTTCAGCTCTGCTTGTGTAGGAGAAAAATGCTCTTTTTGTTATTTTGTTTAAAAACCTGCCGACCGCCGTTCTCTGCATTCTGTGCACGCATACACGTGCACCTTCTTTTTAGAAGGAAAGATGGCTGCTATTTGCCCGAGTCATATTGTGCCATATGTTGCTTATTTTTCCTCAAATATTTCTTTTATGCTAACAGCCTGTGGGAGACCGGAGGAGCATCTGCAAATGTTGCCGTCAGCTACTCAGAGGCGTCACCCTTACATTAGCAGAGGTGGATATTTAAAAACCTCTCAATCTCTCACCTTTCTCCAGAGCTCTCACCTTTCTCCAGAGCTGTCCGAGGCGCCGCACGGAAGAAAAAAAAATTCAATGGAAAGGCCAAAGAACCCTAATTAACTTCACCTAGCATGGCAGCATACTGTGAATGTGCCCAACCTTTACATAACCTCTTTCTTTTAAAAAGCGGAATGAAAATCTCATTTTATGTCAACAAGCAGATTACCGCCATCCCACAACCACAGCACCTAACCTCTCCTTCTCCTTTTTTTAAAGAACCTTTTTGGGCTACAGATTTTTATTCAAGGCCACTGCTGCACGGCAGTGGTTAATCAATAAAGTAGTGTCCCCTATAACAGACCCCTGTGTTTTCCTTCCATCGATCCTGTCAGCACAGATACATTCGCGAGCAGGCCGGGTGATTACCCTCGGCGGGCCTGAGCTTAATCTACGCTGCGGATGACAGGTGCCAGACATCAAGTGTTGGGTAATTGTGATACTGAACGGGGCTGTCTTGAATCACTTTGTCTGGACTTGAAAGGAAGGGCTCGTGATTGGTTCATGGTCAATGTCCTCGGCGGCGATATTGTCCCACACCTCCCACACCTGCTGGAGCACGAGTCACGATTTCACCTGGCCGGTGGCTTTGAGGAAATAATATCCATTCTCCTTCTAAAAACATTATCCTCACAAATGAATTGAACCTTTTGACAAAGTCCCTCCCTAAATGCACAGGTGTGATAAATGTTGCTAAATGAAAGGATCATTTCTGTGACGACATGCCACGATCGATGGTTTAGCTGAAAAATTGGAAAATCGATTGCACAGTTGTGACCCAAGTGGAAGACTAAACCTGCAGTAAATTACTGAAAAGGAAAAAAAATCAAATAATTTCTAAAAGATCCTCAAAACCTCTTATGTCATTTGTAGCCCATTAGCCACCCAGGGGGGAAAGACGGTAGCGCGGGGGTCTAATCTGTATGATTTTAGCAGCTCCTCTTGTCAGAACTTCAGCTCATTTAATTCCCAACCCTTTGCATTTTTATCAATCAAGTCCTTTTTTTTTTTCTTTTCCTCGAGGTGAAAGTGGTAATTAAAAGACACCCCGGCTGAAAACGTTGCAGATTGTGCCATGATGAGGTGCATACTTGAGTGAACGGGGATTGTATCAGGGTGCACGTCTGGTACAAAGTGAAACGACACTGCTGTTTTCAATCATTCCCCAAAGCATCGAGATCGAGAGAGACGAAATATCAGCAGCTTTTCGTCCCAGCTGGGACGACTGCAGCAAGCAATCCGACAAATGTAACACCCTTTGACTTCATATTTTTACAACTGCAGCTCTGCAGAGATGCATCGCCAGTAAAATGTTCAACCTAACTGCTTCACTTTTTTGGGAAGAGAGCCTCTTTTCAAATGCAATTTCAATTGCTTTTTCTATTACTTTGCTTGATTCCCTCTTTGACCCAGCACACTCCATTCAGCCAGCATCCAATGGTGGAAACTGTGAGACTGTAGCGGCGTCCTCGGCTCAGGATGTGCACCAAAGGTTTCCTGCTTACTATACTTTAATTTCATTTTTATATGGGATTTATGACGGTTTTTAACACAAGGACAAGCTTCGAGTCTGACCTCCTCTTCCTCTGCGCCTCGGTTTTGCAGCTCTCTCTCTGCATTGTGGGTCAGAGCCATAACTCATCATGTGAGTCGGAGCGGTCCCGTCACGCGGCCGACGTGTCCTCATTCCCATGTCTGGATCCTCTGGATCCCTCTAACAGGAATGGATGGCCCTCACATACCTTCCAGGTTAGACTGGGTGATGGAGTCAGCTCAGAGATTTAGGATTTCATTCAACTGTGCAACTTTCTGATAAACGCTGCTTTGGCTGCAGGTTGATTTCCACAGAACGTCGGCTTTTGCATCATCTGTGCGTGTTTGACCGGTGGGACATTTGTGCCAGCGCTCTAAATGGTGCAGACAATCGCTGGGAATAAAGACTGTTTTTTTTCCCAGTTTCACACCTAATTTCCGGGGACTTTTCAGCCACAGCTGGAGCTAATTAGTTTCATCGTCGTCCGTGTGTTTCCCTCTATTATTTCGGGAATACTGCTTGAGCGTTTATTGAAATTTGCCGCATCTGTTCACTCAGGGACAGACAACACTGCGCACGAGGGTGAAAGATGGATCTTCACAAGCACGTCGTAGCGTTTCCTCTCTCTTATTTAGCATCGTAAGTGAGGAGTCAAAAGGGAGATTATTGCGTCCATGTTTCACATGTTGTGAAGAAAGATAATTAGCCACATTAATCTGTGTTCACACTTTCTCTGCTACGGGGTTGAAGACTGGAACAGTCCATTTTATTTTATAAAGTAGCATTTTTGCAGCAGCAGATATATTTGAACAAGGTCAGCCCAGTGCAGCGAAGTTGAGTTTAGTTTATTCTCTACATATCTCTCTGTATATATGAGATATATACAAAGACTATATGAACCCACATTAGTCTGGACTGCTGACATGAAAAGAAATGGATTTTATTCTCTAAAAACTAAGACAAACTCTTCAGAATGTAGCCAGCGTGCACAGCAGCGACTGAAGTGGAGCCACCGGGTCAAGTTGGGAGTTCATACAACTTCCCACCAAACTCCAGGCTCAGTTCACCTGTTTATCGAGGTGTTTTGGCCCTTTTTGGTTTCAAGTGATTAATAAGATGACTGAAAAACCAACAAGTGAGTGGAAAAAGCAGTGTTTTTAATGCCAGTGTAAAAACAGCTTGTAGTTAGGCCACGCTGTCATCAATAATGCACAACGCTGCATTTACTTTTAGTTTCTAACATGATTTTATTCAGAATGTCAGAAGTAATGCACTGGATCAGAATAACTTTTAAATCAGGCCAGTTCTTGGGGGTACAAAATTGAGACGCTGTCCGTGTGTGAGTGTTCACCAGAAGGGTGAAATATCCAACTTGTGTACATACAGATTTCACTCATAGTCACAGATGCACACCTCCTGGTGCAGAAGAAACGTTCCGTTCACAGCACCAGAGCCATGCTGCAGCTGCTTAATGACTTTAACATCGTTGGGGGCAAGAAGAGCATCTGTGAGCTATTTGGGCTCCTCCTCGGCACCAGGAATAGTGAACAATTTGCATTTTCCTCAAGAGTTTGATTAAAATGGTGTGTTGCTAAGATAATTCACCTGTGGTGAGTCGTTAGCAGTCCTAAGCAGTGCCAAGTGTGGTTATGACTAGAAATGTCATTCAGGTGATTCTTTTCCTTGGAAAACTGGGGCAATAACTTTGCTCATGTGGTTTTTGTGTCGTTAAAACTGTCTTTTGCAAATATTAGACTTCTTGATTGGCCACTTGAGGACAGTTTGATGGAGCCCCAGAAAGTCGTCCGGGGTTTTAAAACCACTTCAAACTTTCACAATCTGATTGTGGACAGTTGTGTTTGGACATCTGTCCTCCATCTCACACATCTGCTCAAACTCATTTGCAAAATAAAATGTTTTACACAGTAAGCCAGCAGGAGCATTTTAGTGTTGAAAGGCAGTTAAAGCTAGGTCAAAGGTCAAAAGTTAAAGACTGGCCTGCAGCCCCTCCAGAGCACATGGCCCTAAACATGGATTTCACATCTTGTTTACTCATGTATAAAATTGACAATTTGCACTTTGTTCAAAAGTCGTTGTGTCCTGAGCCATGTCTTTGCCACAAGCAAATATTAGCGTTTCTAACTTTGAAGCGAGAAAGTAAATAAACAGATTTCCTAAATTATTTTGTCCCCCTTAAGCATGGAAGCTTTGCCACTGAGGAACTGTGGGATCATACGCGTGTGTCAGCCTCTCAGAAACTCAGAAACTCAGCCCTCTGCTGTTAACAGGAAGTGATTCCTGACGGATCTGAATATCCCGAGTGAGCTGTCACTTTATGATTCCGCACACGGTGGAGACCAACTCAGGAGATGAGGCACCTCCAGCTCTGCTCTAATCCTCAACTTGTCTCCTTCTCTTCCAGATTCCACAGATCAGCTACGCCTCGACAGCCCCGGAGCTGAGCGACGACCAGCGCTACGATTTCTTCTCGCGGGTGGTTCCTCCTGACTCGTTCCAGGCCCAGGCCATGGTGGACATCATCCGGGCCCTGGGCTGGACTTATGTCTCCACCATCGCCTCGGAGGGCAGCTATGGCGAGAAGGGAGTGGAGGCCTTCACACAGCTCTCCAAAGAAGCAGGTAAGAAGGATCAATAATAAAATCCTATTTAATCTCGCTAAATTTTTTTCTTTCTTTTGTGTGATTTAACCGTGCTCCCGTGTTCCGCACTAGAGGGAGACAGGTTTTGCATTTGCACTACATTGTAGAAACCTTCTTCGGGTGACTGAATTATTGATCTGCTTGGCAACAACTTGCTCCCCAGCGAGTTCATGAATCCGAGAAATGTTGGGCAATGGCTCCGAGGGAGGATGTGCTTCATAACAGTCAGCACTGCTTGCATTTATGGGATGTCACTGTTTTAAATTGTAATCAGCATTTCTTTTTCGCTGCATGCAGCCTGGTCAGCTCGGGTCCTCCTGCCTTGTGGCTGTTTTTTTTTATTATTATTATTCATGCTGGTGAAAAGGACAGCCAGTCAGTTGGCTCTGCGGTCAGCCGCTCCAGACCCATGTGGTTTTTGTTCCAGCACAAGGCAAGGAGGAGGTTTCTACATGTTGGGTGTGGTTGTCGGGGAAGAAAAGGTCTCTTGTGGTCTGAATAATCAGTGTTATTTGTTGGTTCCTTTAACGTATTTTGTTGCGTGAAGATGCAGTCTTCATCTGGAAGAGGCTGGTTGGAAAGCTCACGTTCAGGGTTGGGTTGGTTCAGAGTGAGGATCTGTGTGTGTGTTTGCCTGCCAGGCCCCACCGCACAATAAGCACTTTAGCACTGGCAAATCGGTGATCTTCTTCTGTCACAAATTGCTCAAAAGCAGTTTTTCACAGGCTGATTTTGTAGAAATGTGCTCCAGCAGAGTCGAGGCCAATTCACAGACTTTGAACCGATCCTTGACCATGAATTTCTGATTTTCTATTCTTAATACACTGGAGGAGGCGATAGCCCCAACTAGTGCCCGCGGTGCTCCATTCTATGGCTGAAACACAGGAGCCGGTATGTTGACCCAAACCCTGCAGATTCCAGCCAGTTTCCAGTAAACCTGTAGGGAGAGATCTCTGTTCCTCCCGATAGAATAATGTATGGAAGCCTTGGAAAATAAGGAAAGCTAATAATATCTCACAGGCCCCGGTGAGAAATCCAGCAGGCATGAATATTTCATCTTTGTTTGTTTGCGTCCAGCGTGGTCACTCCTCCACAATTCTCAGTGACACTGGGAAAAAAAAAAAAAAAAAAAGATCAATAGCAAACAATAATAGTACCAATAAAATGCTTCCTTTCCATTTTTATAAGTAAACAACTCTCATAAATCAAACTTTAATTTCTCTTAACTCTTTTTTAATTAAAGGTAAATTAAATACAGGAAGAATTATGATTATTTATTTAGGTTTAATTATGTTGAAAGAAAATAAAATCATCCTGCACCAGGAGAATCTGGAGCAGGATATTACGCCTGTTGACCAGCCAAACAGGTGATTCAGAATTATGAGAAAGTGTTGTTGACTCATCTCTCTGCAGCCCCCTTTTGACTGTTTTGTATTCACATACAAATGGGAATTCAAATAGCATCGTATCTTTAGTAAACACATTAATTATGTAATAGCTAAACAATAATCAAAGCTTTCATTCAAAAGCAGCATTTCTGCTCCAGGAGCTGCTGCGATGGAAGAAAATGGAAATATTCCTGTCGGTAGAAGCAGATTCTTCATGTGAATCATGAGCATATTAAATAAAAGCTCATTTTCAGGGAATTGCTTAACTGCAGCACAGCAGCAGCGATGCTGATCCTCCAGGCCCTCAGACTTTTTTGTGTACTGCTGCTGTTTGGTTGCTCTGAAATGTCAAATGCATTAGAAGGATTCTGGTCTCTCCACTTCAAGGAAAACCTTCCAGGACTAATGCAATATGGCTGCCCATTACTCCCAGCTGAAACTGGAGTGACGGTCAGCCCGTATTGATTTTTGTCTGTGTTTTTTTTCTGCTGCTCTGGTTTCGCTCCCTCCCTGTTTTAGGCACCTTGCAGCCATGCACCTCCATCCTGGCTGCAGGTGGAGCTGGCAGAGACTAATCTCGCTTGTGTTTCTCTGTCTGGACCCAGTCCAGCGCGGCGGAGTTCAGCTTTCCCATTTGATGAAATAAAAACACTTACATTTGAGGAAAACCTCCCACAATGTATCATTGTGGGATTGATTGCTGCAGCTTGCCAGCACGCTGTATTCTTAGATCCAGACTGGCTGCATGAGAGCGAGAGATGCTAGCAGGAGAACACAGCCGTGCTGGTTTAGCAGTGGAGGAGGACTGGGGAGGAAGCCTGCTCCATCTGCAGACGTGCTAAAGTAGGCCGCCACACTTTTGCATGACCCAGTGACATTGGCAGGTCCCCAACCAGCACTGAAATGGATACGGAAGGGCGCTCAGAGGTAGAATGGGAATGTTAACTGTGTGTCAGGCGGGTTTGATGGGCCCCCCGCGTGTCGACATCTGGAGGGAGCACATCTGCATCGAGGATGTCAAGGTGATAAATGTAATTGCAGCATTATGGATGCCCCGGAGGGTCGGATTTCGGGGAGTGCTGAGTTGCCGGGCGAGGGGAGGGGAGGGGTCGACTCCATCAGGAGCCTGGAATTTAAAGGAATTTGTATTTCGCTTAGCAAAACGGCGACGCTGGGTTCCAGGCTTGGAGTGCATTTTCCTACTCAAGGGCAGCGGGGATGAATAATTGAAGCAGTTAATGCAGCACATGACCTATAGCACTCAGACAGATAAGGAGAAAACTTCCAAGAGCTGGATGAATTTGGCCATCACCATCATTCAGACAATCTCAGATATATTCATCAAATGAGGAGCAAAGGTGACGAGGAGGAGGAGGAACACCATCAGGGGCACCGCCTCCTCATTAAATCTATAAAAATATCAACTCTGATGAAGAATTCAAATTATTATTATTATTTTTTTTTATCAAAATGGGAGAACAATTAAACAGCCAGCTTTCCATCTAAACTGTGATAAGTATTTTAAACAGATTTACATGATAAAACAGCCCACTGAAGTGTGGCACAGGGATAATTTTGTTAATTATGTTTTATATTGTAATTACAAACTGATTACATCATCTGCATCAGATCCAAAGCAGCAACAAAGTCGACCAATTATCCTTCCAGGCAAAATATAATTACTAAAAAAGTTTTCATATATGAAAAGAAGGCAGATCTCATTGTGAAAACGGAATCCAAACAGTGTTTCTATCTGAATATTCTTTCATGTTTACAGATGAAAGAATCATGTTTACATTTCATTAGAACCAAGCTAGCTAACCGAGATGCTACGTGTCGTCTCGCTACTTCTGATCTTAATTAAAATAAGCAACAATACCTAAGCAATTCTGTAGAAATCAACATGCAAAGAAAATCCGTATTTATTGGTCGTACAGGAAGATCTCCATCTGAAGGTGAACTCAGTGTAACTGCAGGTTGTTTAGTAGCTCAAACATTCGGGAGTGTGAAGGTATTTGATATTAGCTCACTGGCTCCAGAAAACATCAGTAATAAGCAGAATTCGGATTCAGCGTTTGAGCATTTCTGGAACAGCTTCGCTCAGAACAGGATCAGTATGCAATCCCATTTCCTGGCTAAATCTGGAACGCGTTAAAATGAAACACCTCATTCCCTCAGAAGCTGACATTCATCTGTCTCTCAGGACGCGTCTTCAGCCAAGACAGACACGTGGTTGTTCTTTAAACCCACTGTTTCAGTCAAGGACTCTTTTAAGTTCGCTGAATGCCTTCCAGTGACAGCTAAAGGCGGTCCGGCCCATGGCGCAGCGGCGCAGATACGATGCTTACCTTTCCATCATACCTGCCATCTGACCAGTGGACTGACTGACAGATGAGGCATTCTGCAGGCATTCAATAATTCAACCGTCAGTCCTGAGCCTGCAGAGCGTTCTTAAGCTCCCAGCATGTTCTGCTCCGCCACTCTGCCTCTCCCCCCCACCTCTTTGAAGATAGGATGTGCTCCAAATGCTTCTTATCTTCATCAGTGGCTCCTGTGGTCTCTGTCTGTATCACCGACTCCTGTGACCTATAATATATCACTGTTCAAGAGGCTTAAAGCATTTTAACTCTTCATACAAGCCTGCGGGGTTTTTTCATTATGCATTTTCATGAAACTTTAATTATCTTTTGTGTTGTTTTTTTTTTTTTCTTTTGTTGTTTTTCCTTTTTATTTTTGTTTTTAGTTCCACGCTGGAAGCACGGTTGGCCAACTGCCCGAAAGTGGAAATTGCTCCTAATAAGGCAGAATCAGATATTATATGGCGCGAGAGTTTCCTAAAACAGAAACCTGGAACTGTGTCAGACTTCTGTTGAAAGCGGACGCTTCGGCGCCGTGATCTGGAGAGCTGTTCCGTGCACAAATGAGGGCAAACGTGTTTCGTTTGCACAGAATACCAGAAGGGGTTTAACGAGCGCTATTTCCAGCCATTTCCGGGATTTCCGCACTTTTTCAGTCCATTTGCTGGAACTAGCCAAGAGCAGCCATCACAGGCTCCATCTTACACAGCCAGAACATGTTCTTGTAGAGAAGAAAAGTGGGGCAAGAGCCTTGTTCCTCCTGCTGCTGCTGTTTGGAAAATAATGTATAGTTACGAGGATGTTGGGGTTGGTTGTCACTGGGCTGTGTTTTGCCATCAGAAACGCTACCGTAATCTGTGACTGGAGATGTACGATCTGCCGGCTAAAAGCTGTTTTTATCAAAGTAATGAGCCTGAGGAGGCTGGCAATTAGAGAGATTCTTTCAATTCCTCCGTCTATTCAGGGAAACTCCAACTGAAAGGTTATTGGGTAGGCTATTAAATTGCCTGAGTGGGAGAAATTTTAATTGGGTTGGGTAGAGCTTTGCTGTTGACTCAGGAAGCAGGTTGCTGCCTGCAGCCCAGACCTGTGGTCGTTACAGCGTTATATCACACAGGTGATCATCTCCTGTGTTTATCCAGATTGCCTCAAAGGTGAGCTCGCCCTCCAGACCCGTAATCATAGAGCCGGAGCAAAGCCGAACTCCACCGATAGAAGTTTTCTCCCCTCTAATGAGCAGTTCAACACAAACCCAAAGAAAACAGTATTTGAATCCGACCACGTTAAGGGATGGTGCCAGATATCTATTAATCAAAGCGCGGGAGCAATCAGCACCTTTCATTCTGTAGGAACGTAGCGGCGGTGATCTGTCTCAGTGATTCATTATGAGCAATAACATCCTGCAAGTTTGCGATTAGCACCTGTGCTATCCGATTCTCTCCACGTCCGATGACTTTAAATCAAAAGGCGACGGTAAACTGCCAGGTTTTTCCTCCGATCCATGAAATAAAATCTTTCTCTTGGCGTCAAAGTGCATCGTTGAAGGAACGTGTATCTAAATGTCTCCAGAAAGCCATCCCGGGGCTCAGACGGGGGGCGCACTTTGATTGCTGAGCTGCTCAGATTATCGCTGAAATGTAAATGTATAGCATGTAAGACTAGCTTTTAGACTGTAGCGCACACGTGACAGCATCATCAAAGTCTCCGGATGGTGTTCGCCATCTCCGCGCAGGAGAGAGAAGCAGCTATTTTGACTCGAGGCTTTTGTGTTTGTCTGCTTGTTTGTGCGGGAATGAGTGAAAGGCTGCGATTATCCCAGGGGCCTGATCCTTTCTTCCTTCTCTCCCCATTAAAAAAAGGTGGAATCTGCATCGCCCAGTCTTTGAAAATTCCCCACAACCCCAAGCTGGAGGATTATGACAAAGCCATCCAACAGCTGCTGGAAACGCACTACTCGCGGGCAGTCATCATCTTCGCCAACGAGGAAGACATACGGTGAGCAGCGCGGCGTTGATGCTGCGCCACCTTTGGGTTTTTAATCATGGCGCTGCAGCTCCTCGAGTCATGCTTCAGGCACAGATATGCCATGCATGCTAGACAAACACACCTCTGACAAAAACAAATATAAGCACACCTCCAAGGGGGAGAGGGAATACAGATTACAGCAGAGTAGCAGAGATGTTGTTTTATTTACTTCAGCCTATCGGCTGTTGTGGGGGAAAAAGACACCCTCCAACATCCTGTACCTGTAAAAGCTGAACGAGTAAACAGGAGCTTTATTTACTGCTGACTGATACACACAAAATGACAATTTCTGCAATTTTTCACTTTTTACTCCTCATAAAGCTACCTGTGTTTTTTTTTTTATTATTATTATTCTATTAGACATT
The DNA here is from genome assembly GCA_015343265.1 of Pao palembangensis. Classification (NCBI taxonomy): domain Eukaryota; kingdom Metazoa; phylum Chordata; class Actinopteri; order Tetraodontiformes; family Tetraodontidae; genus Pao; species Pao palembangensis. Next base: position 10,890,402 of record CM027090.1, read on the forward strand.
GGATTGCAGCACTAGCCTCTTTTTAAATTGACAGCATATGTCCTTGCAGGGAAGTTCTCAATGCTACCAAAAGGGCCAATCAGGTGGGCAATTTCTTGTGGATTGGATCTGACAGCTGGGGGGCCAAGAGCAGTGCCATCCACCAGTTCGAGGACGTAGCAGTTGGAGCCATCACTATTCTGCCCAAACGCTCATCCATCGAAGGTATGGCTGCACACTTTGACAGTTTAGCCGATGCTAGTCCTCCTGCTAGCAGTCAGAAATGACTGTATTTTCCTTTGGACCTGGTTTGGAACTGGTTTATTTGAATCTTCACTCTTATTTCCAGTATGAATGTGTGTAGTAGGAACTGGGGAATCAACGATCTTTTGGAGGCAGGGTGCCGTTAATGAGGTCATCATTTAAACATTAGCTGCGAGTCCATCATTTAAACATTAGCTGTAATGGCTCAGGGCCGGAAAATATTTACAGTAAACCTGGAATTTTGTTACATAAGACATATATTCTGAAATGATGAACAAATCCTATTCTGTTTAACACAAACAAACAAATAAAACAAACAGGCTAACAGCTGTTCAAACTAAAACCACATATAGGTTAGCTTAGCTACAACTGCACAGATGCATACCAGAGCTTGGTCCTAAGAGTTCCTCTCTTATGGTTTATCCGCAGCATCACACACTTCATCTCCACGCTCTCACCAAGTCCAGTGCTAAATAGCGCTAGTAGCTATTAGCTACGCTCTGCCATTTCCTGCCATTTCGCTGATGTGTAGCTCACCACTTCCAGACTCAGAATGGCCTTTATTCTTCTTCTGATGGTTTTATCTGCCGATCCTTCAAGAAGAGAGAAACGGAGAAAAGCCTCCCTAATATAGTCACCATTCAACAGTTTTTCCTGCAGAACAATGCTATGGCTAGTCGTGGCGGCAAAATTTGTCAGATTGGATTCTGCCTCATCTGCTAGATCTTTGAAAGTGGCCTTTGTCTGAAAAGTTGCATTGCTCTCTTCACAAGTCCAGCAAACATCACCTTCAAAAAGTGGCCCCTTTGAAAACCAGGTCAAGTACCTCGTGTCCAAAACGGCTATGATGGCCTTTAACAGCCTTCACTAGCGATGAGGCGGTTTCCAAACACTTTTAAAATGTAAATGTGTAAATTATGCAGTTATCACAATTTTTACCAGTCCAACAGCGTCCCCAGTACCCAAGGGCTGCTCTTCATTCACATTATCCCTTTTTAATTTTCAAATCATAGTATAGACATTATTAAAGCTAAGACAAAATGTAACTAAAGCGAGTGATCTGAAAATATTCAATAAAGGGAGGATGGGAATTTAGGTGAGGAATAATATTGTAGAACTGCTCCCGGAAGCAGGAGCCGACGCTGGGGGAACATTCAGGGCTTTAATACAGAACTGATTTGATGCAAGGAAAGTATCGCAAACATGGGGCAGCGTGTCAGAATTGGCCAGAAGACTCAGACGAAGAGGAGACAACCTCGCTGACGGTGGGAGAGGAGACGGGGAGGCAATAAAACCACGTCAGGGTGCACGGCTCCATTGCACAGGCGCAAGCCTCGACACTGTAAGGTCCAGCGTCCAGTACATCCCCCCTCTGAGGCTAGACCGCTACCGACCAGGCTAATGCTAATTGCAATTTTAAATGATCACCAAACCAATGCACGCTTTCCCACCATTTCTACTGTCTGCTGTTTACACGCCATGTCACTCTTTTGTGTCATTTCACCACCACCGTTTCTCTCCTTCTGCACTGATTTACTGAACCTGAACATCCAATCAGAACGTGCACGCGCAGGCACACCAAACTTTCCTGGAAACGCTTCAGCTATGACAGTTTTCCACATCCCGGGATGAGCTGTCAGACTGGATCAATTAAGTCATATTTTGTGAATTTCAGGTAGCCCCACCCCCCATTATCATCTGCCTAATCTGTTTCTATTCGAGCGAGTCTTCGTTTGGCAGGACGATTCACGCCGCGCCTCTTCCTCCTCTGGCGGGGATGATGACCTTGAACACATGGCGATGAAAGAAGAATCTGGAAACCCGTGTGGACGAACTCACCTCTTCGTCTCTTTGTCTTTTCCATCCAAACCTCCATTTTGGCTCAGCCTTCCTTTCTGCTGCGTGCATGAGAGAGCGTTTTATTGCACGCTGAGGTTTATTTTCCTTTTGATAATCTGTTGATTTTTTCATCATTACGGTCCAAACAAATGTCATTACCAGCTAAGTGTCTAGGTGTAGATGTGGTTTTTTCTTTCTCTGCGGTTCAGATAAATCCGCCCACCAGGGGAAGGACGCGAACGAGGAAATTATACGACATTCAGCAGAATGGCGTTTAGAAAGTCCCCAGAGAAATGGAATATTGTCAGCATGTTCCATCTAATGTCATAATGCTAATAACCACTCATCATCACAATTGAGGAAATTTGAAAGTCTGAGGTTTATGAAGGTCCCTTTAATTAGGGAACATTTAGCAAAGAAAAATGGTATACTCTGGAGACAACAAGGAGCTTATTAGTCCACGATGAATCACCGGCGTCTCTGGGAAAATAAAATCGGCTGAATCATCAGCTCTGATTAGACTCCATCACGTCTACCCACGACCGGCTAAGGAGAGGGCAAAGACGCAGACAGAGACGAAAGAATGTGTGAAACCAAAAGATTCCCCAGACGGAACACGCTTCTCAACTTAAAATGCTGAAACAAATGTGAGACGATGAGCGCGTCGGGTTTCCTTCAGACTCAGGAGGTGGTTAAGCTGCACAAGCAAGAGCGTGAATTAGCATCGGTGCAGCACGTGAGCGTGGCGTGGTGTGGAAGTTCTGCTCAGACCGCCGCTCCGGACTCGAACCTGTCTGGACTGGAATGGATTAGAAAGAGGAGAAGGAGCCTTTTTAGCTGCACCTCGGCGACCTGCTGCTGCAGCCTGGGGCGCCGCAGCGCCAGCACCGCTTACGCGCCCGTCATTATTTATTATACATCCTGTTTTTTAATTTATGTAATTTCCTAGATGAAAGAAGTGATTAAAGTTCTGTGGGGCGCGAGAGGAAGAGGAGCCTCTGCGCTCAACTTTGGATGAAATAGTGCTTGCCGGTGTGCTTTCACCAAACAGCCGGGGATGGCCCCACCGTCGGCCCCGACGCACCAGTTCTGCCTCATTTCCTCCAGGTTGATAATTGGTGCAGAAGTAAGCTGCTCACCCATTTCCTCTCCCCTTCTATTCCCCAGGCTTTGATGAATACTTCACCGGTCTCACGCTGGAGAACAATCGGAGGAACGTGTGGTTTGCCGAGTTTTGGGAGGAAAACTTTGACTGCCGCCTTCTCAGCTCCTCCAAGAGGGAAGACACCAGCCGCAAGTGCACAGGTCCAGCACTCCTGACACCAACAGGCACCAGCTCGGGTTTATTACAGGAATGGATAAGTCACATAATTAATAAGCCGACGTGAGGTTGACCTTTTACTCAGTTTGGGGTTTTACTCCTCTTCTAACACCAGTGGCTGGAGGACAGGAAAAGTTTATTATTAGAGTAATTAGAATTCATCACCAGTCTTAGTCAGGCAGATTCCTGCTCGTCTCTGCTTGGCCCTGACGGTTCGCCCCGGTCTGAACCTTCTCCCAGAGCAGAAATAACAGGGGGAACGCGCTCGTCCTCAGTAATGGCAGGATCGTTCCGAACGGTGATGATGCATGCTGTTATTACCTAAACTCTCCCTGCCAACGGTGACAAGCGTCGCGCCCACATTTATTATCTATGATAATCTCGCCCACATGCGCGATGACGGCGATGACGGTGATGGCGGCGCGGTGCAGACCGCTGTTTGCCAAAGGATTTGACTTCTTTAGAATCTGGGCTTTGCTATCCGCCATCACATGTCAAAGACAGAAGATGAACATGCAGGCTGATGTGAGAGACCGTCTCTGCGTTGTCAGTTCATCTGAAGTCAGACCGATCTGATATTTATGATGGTTAAATGTAGATTGTGTGCTTCCTGCATTCAATTTGTCTTCATTTAGCGCTTTATATGGCGCTCAGAAAAGCTTACGCGTGGGCTGGAAGCTGTGTTAGCTGCTGCAATGTCAAGGCTGACTTCTGACCTCCTCCAGATCATCCAAGTCTCCCACATCCCTGAACGCGTCCTATTAGCAGCAGCTGACAACCTTGGACAAGTGCAACCATTCCCTCTCAGAATCCTCAGTTATTTCCTAGGATTTCTTTGCGGCATTTCTGTGTTTACCGGGAGGGTTTTTTTTTTTTTCCTTCTATTAACATCATAATCACGATAATGCCGCTCACAAAGGGGAGGCTGATAATTATTGTTATTTGAGGCATCGCCAGTGTCTTTGTTGTTATAATTTTCATTCTTCAAGGTTCAGCTTTCACCCACTTTGATGATTTGATTCGCAGCCGAAAACAAAAATGTGATAGTATGTATGCAAGCGGTGCGATGGTGTTGTGAGTTAGCGGCATAGTTAGAGGGCAACGCAACATGGAGAGGTGGAGAGGACATAAATGAGCTACATCAGGACACTACTGAAGAGTGTGTCAGTAAAATACAGATGCTCTGTGAAAGCCGTGTGGAACCTCTTCAAACTTCTGTAGAAAGTCTGGATCTGCTACGCTGTGATAAACTCTTAGCTTGAATATATTTATATAATAAAGAATCTGCTACGGTTCCACTCCACATTCTGCAGAAAAATCAAAACATGATAAATAAAATAGAGGCTGGAGGTGACGGGCAGCGCCACGACGCCCTAATCTCTGCTGGTTAATGATGCATTTGGCTCCAAGTCCCCTCTTTTCCCTGTTTCTCCCCTCAGGCCAAGAGCGCATTGGAATCGACTCCAGGTACGAGCAGGAAGGGAAAGTGCAGTTTGTTATCGACGCGGTGTACGCCATGGCCCATGCTCTGCACAACATGCACAAGGACCTGTGCCCCGACCATCCCGGCGTTTGCCCACGAATGGAGTCCACGGAGGGAAAGACGCTGCTGAAGTACGTCCGCAGCACCAGCTTCAACGGTGAGTGACTGCTCATCCGGCTCGCTGGTTCATTATGTTTTATGTTGTTGCTTTAGTTGCCAAAAAGCTATTGTAGCTTAGATTGACTTCAATGTTTTTTTATCCACCATCGTTTGGCAGAAAGAGACTATCAGGAAGAGTAACAGATAGAATAAATGTCGTGCCTTCAATGTATCTACCTATAAATCCCAAAAAAAACTTTGCTTCCATTCAGAATCTGAGATTTACAAAATTTGATGCCACTAAATCTGCTGAAGCTGCATAAAATCAGAGAGCTGCGTTGTTTCATTTGGACCAAACGACCTTCTGGGCGGCTGTAATGGCGCCATCATTCTGGTTTACTGTCATCATCTAGGATAAACAGATCAGTTTCTTTGTTCAAATTAGCTTTTTTTTCTTCAGACGTGGTAGTTGGGCGAAGGTTTTCCCTCCTCAGAGTGGTTGGTTCCTGTTTAGATGACTGTAATTCTGTTTGACTTGATAAATAATCACATCAGCAGCCACAGTCGCAGCAGCGCGTCTTCTGATGCGATAAAAGAAAATCCGGTTTCGGTCACACTTGGATGTGTCGCCACCATACCTGTGAGAGATCCTCTGTGACGTCACGCCTCAGCCAGAGCACTGAGGTCACCCAAGCAATTACTTCTGGAAACTCTTTGGTCCGGTCTCCAGAAAATGGAGGCAGCGGAGCGTTCAGAGCCCCCGAACTGAGGAAAAGCGTGCATGGCTCCATCAGAGCTGCCACGACCGTCGACCGCTGCGACTCGCTTTGGCTTGCGGACATTTGCTTTCCTCTTGATCTCTGACTTTCTAGCTGCAATCAGCAAACATAACCAGCTTAGACCAGCATAAAAAAATGCGATCTTCGCTTAAACTTACCAATTAATACTTCATCTCCCTTTTGTTTCAAATTGGTAAGCATGTACTGGAGTGTTTATTTATTCATGTAACAGCAGAGATTCGCTTAAAGAAAAGCAGGCAAGCAGTCGTTTACTTGTTCCTGTGTTGATGCTAAACGACTGTGTTCTCGTTTCACTGCCTGTAGCTGTTCTGGCAAATGTTGAGGGAAAGGTGCCCACTGAGCAGGGAGCTGCCAAACAAGAGATTTATTATACATTCAATTTTCTGGATGCAAAACTTTTTAATCATTGGGCTTTCTTTGCATTAAAGGTCATTATTCAACTAAGATTTACCTCAGCTCCAGAATCACTGGCTCGTCCAAACCTTTGTGTTATCACTTCTGTCGCTTCCATTTCCTCTTCCAAAATAATCTTTAAACATGCAAATTTTGACCTGCCTTTATCATCTACAGACAGAATCACCACAGCGGCACTTTTAGACTTCATATACTGCTAAGAAAATTGAGGGAAATTCTATTCTATTTGATTTTTTTTCGGTTGGCTGGTTGATTAATTGGCTGGTTGATTAATTGGTCAAAGTTAAAGTAATTTACGCTTCATGTGTTAAATTAATGTCCTATTTCATCCCTTAATTTTCCACACGTAGCCCATAATTTTCACAGGAAGAGTGTAAAATCCTTTGGTAAAGGTAAAGATAGATTCTTATCATTAAATTAAATGTTGAAAGTAAGAATGGAAACTCCAAATTAGGTTTTTGGTCTCATTTTTTAAGAGAAATTATGTAGCTCTGTGTGTGTGTGTGTGTGTGTGTGTGCGTGTGTGTGTGTTTGTTCGTGTGTGTTCTAAAGTACTAGTTGTTAACATGCTTCTGGAAAGATTCTTCAGTTAGAGAAGGTGAAGATTCTGGTCACATGACTTCATTAAGCACACTTCTCTTTCATTTCTGTCACTTTGCTTTGATGATGACATACGTTTGACCCATTATGAAAATCAAAGACGCGGCTAATAACGACCGTTCATGACATTCACTACACTAAAGAGGTGATTTTATCATTTTAATGGGGATGTGAGGGAGTGCGTTAACGGAGCTCTGTTATTTTAATGTCAGAAACTATTAGATGTGATGAGTTTAAAGAAAAAATAAGCACAAAAACACTGAATTGAGAGGAAAATAGCACTGAAAAAGTTTTGTTTCTGCTACACCTGCAATGCAGTGTTGTACTCAAACTTCAGTTTTAAAAAAGGAAAGAATATATAGAGTTGCCTGAGCGGTGCCAAGATTCCACGGCTTTAAGTAAGTGTAGACCGGATGTTGGGAAGCCAGAGTCTAATCTCAATCCGGTTGAGCTCCAGTTTATATTTTAGTAATTTAGTAAAGAAAGAGGAAAAATTTCACCTGAGCCTAAATCAGATCTCTGCAGCCTGCATATCCTCTAACTCTTGCTTTTATATTCCTAAGTCTTTTTACTGGCAGGCAAATGTTGTTGTGTGGTGGCTCAGGCATATCTCACTGCCCCTTATTGCATTTCCACCGGAGCCGCAAAACATTATCCTGTGTGTTTGAGAGGGAAGGAACGTTCATCTCCCCACTGCACCACAGCCACCGAGCCAGAGACCAAGAGGCGACGCTGCCAAATAAAGAAATAAATATATAAAAAAAAGGGGGTGGGGGGGGGGTGCGAGAGGATGCGAGAGGAACGCAGCATCCTCCGCCCACACCGTTCGTCACGGCACAGCAGCCGCACACTTTTGTCATGTCTTAGTTCAGAGCCACATGCAAATGCATAAATATTTCATCTCCGACATCACTGCCACTACAGATCCTGCACAGGCCATTTTTTCTCCCTCGGAAAATATCCTCTTGGATTGGGGGGGGAGATTCCTGATGTTGTTTTTATCAGCGCGCCCAAGAAAACAACACTTAATTATTTGCTCCAACGCTGAAGTGCACAATCACTCACGGCGCCGTGATGGAATAACTCTGTTTACTTGTGTGTGTTTTTACTGAAGCGTGTGTGTTTTACTGAAGCGTGCAATAGGACTGCCCCCCCCCCCACACACACACACACACACACACACACCTACCCCCCATCACAGCTCCTCCCTGCTCACACAAGTCAATGCCTTGTCAAAGTCTTTATAAAGTGAGTGAAGACGCAGTGACGGGATGGTGGCTTCCCCCCCCCAGCTGAGCTGTAGCTTAGATATAACGTGCGTTCCTGCTTCCCTCTGATCACCCCTGCTGCTCCATTACGGCTACAGCGGAACAAAGATCCCCCTTTCATGACTTCATTTGTGAATGTGGAACACAGACGCTGTCGTTTCGCATCCGGTTCTGTGGAAACCTAAAATAACCACTTCAAATAAAAAGAAAGAGGTAAATTTGGGTTCCATTTGCTCTTCTCTCCCTGGAATCCTCCACCTTCTACAGGAATCTACTGCCCTGGAACATTCGGCATTGACGAGCATCCTTGGGGAGGAAAACAGAAAAAACCCAGAACTTCCCTCTGATGAAAAGTAAAGGGGGGGGGGAAAGGTGACCATCCGATCAAACGGCTCGGACGCCTGCGTTTCATACACAAACCGTGTTCCTCGAACATGTTCGACCACGTGTTCCTGCTCCTTTCTCCCACTTTTCACAGCCAAAGTCATCAAAGGGCTGAATTCCCACACCGTGTCATCAGCCTCCCCCCCCTTCCATTTCAGGAATGGTATCTCCACTGGTGCAGCTACTGTATTCTGTGCCAGTGTGAAGAATCATGTAAAATGCAGCAGCTTTGTCACTTCCATGTGTCGGTGAAAAAAATAAATTACCTCGTTAACAATGCAGGTATCATATGGAAAAGAGGCCACAAACATTCTATTCTCATTAATTCCATTCCATCAGCCGCGGCCGCGATGGAGACCTGCCTGTGACTGACATCTGTATCAGCACATTTGCACCCATCCTGCAGCTCTGAGGTTTGCATAATTGAGTGCACGTGTATAACATAATACACAAAGGAGTCTTGAAAGCCCCCACAAATGCATATTCCAACAACGGCTCCTTTCTGCACAATGTTTCAGGTGTCCGTGTTCCTCTCTGACTTAATTAGGGATATCTTTGGGGCTCAGCTTCAGTCAGGCTGCTGCACGCCGAGAGCAGATGGGAAGCATATGATGCGTTTGGCTGACCCACCTCTTTTCTCTCCTGTCGGTGTCCACTCTGTGACCTCGATGCTTTATTTAGGAATCGTGCGCCAGTCTGAAATCACAATGAATCCTGTCAGAAGGACTGAGGTTGCAGGAAGAGCGGCCTTCGCGGAGCTGCAGGGGAGGTGCAGGGGAGGTGCAGGGGAGGTGCCCCGTTGGTCAGCGGGGAGTCTGTTTCTATGTCATTAAGGTGTCAGATATAGGTCACCGTGTTTGGCGACTTTAGGCCACTGCACAGTTGGAGGTGGGGGGGGTTAAAGGGTCATGTTTGTGTGGTGTCAGGAAACATGTCCTACCTTGGGAAGCTGGTGTGTGACACATTCTCACGATGTTCCGTCTCCTCCCCTGCAGGCAGCGCCGGAACCTCTGTCCTGTTCAACAAAAATGGTGACGCTCCAGGACGCTATGACCTGTTCCAGTTCCAGATGACCAACTCATCCACTCCAGAGTACAGGGTGGTGGGACAGTGGGTGGAGACTCTCCACCTCAAGGTACTACGGGGATGCGTTCAGATGTAGTTTGGCACAACGAAGCCTGATTATTTTTCCACAGTGCAACAAAACGTGCTATATAACTGGGGTAAAAACGGGGACAAACGCGTCATTTCCATTTCAAATGTGAAGAGAGTTGACTTGTTTTACTATCATAACAAGCGCTACGTTTTAAGTTGGAAAAACAAATTTACAGAGCAGCAGGAGAAAAAGTCAAACGGAAAGTAAATGTTTAAAATTGTTTGGGAAAATCACTGGCATACAGTTGGTTGATGCGTTGCATTTTAATGTGAGTCCAGGAGGAAGTTTGTTCCAAACTAGATTTATTAAGATAAATGGCGCAGACAGAGCCAGCAGCGTTCCCGGGGAAGGTTCAGTGATTCATCAAAACACAAACTTGAAAGGAGGATGAAGGGAGCGCATCAGAATAAGAAGAAATTCGCAGTGATGACAGGAGTTGATCAATTCCAATAAAAACCTGAGAGGCACCTGAAAAACCCCCAAATCTGTGCAACAATAGCACAACATTCATAATAAGTAGCCCAGTATTAAAGCTTCATGCATTTGCTAAAGGAAAGAGGGCATAAATGTGCAGTGTTTTGTACTGGAGAGCTTTTCCTGGTGCTAACGTTGTTGCAAAGTGCACGTCTCCTGAGCCGCCACCCTCGGTGTCCAGAAGATTTGCTGCAGATTCATTTTCTGAAGATACAAGTTTGGATGTAGTTATCACATGGTGTCAGATGTAGTTCAGGTTGGGGGAAGTGCCGAGGATATATAGGAGAGCTCTGGATTCTTCCAGGAAAGGAAATATTTAACGAGGAAAATGTTGGGAAATGTGATTTATTTCCAAGTTTCCTAAAGACTCCCTGTGTCCGACACTGATAAGACATTTTTCATACTCTACCAGCTTTAAACAACCGCAGCCGCTATAAATACACTGGATGAGATGGAGTCAGCTGCTGGCCTGTTTTGGTTTGGGGGCGGGTGGGGGGGGTGGCAAGGTGCTGGTTTGTAGCCACCATAAGAGATGTCACTGTCACAAAACAAGAATGAGCTGGCTTGATTCATGCAGACAATAAAAAAAAACTGATTTTATTTCGAGGCGCACATGATTTGAAATTGCCCGTGCTGCACGATGGGGTGGAACCTTTGCTGAAACGCGTGCGTATTTCTATAAAGGAAAAGATAACCTTTACATACAGATGAGTGGGCATTTGCATAACGGCTCCCCTGAATCGCGGAATGCTCGGCCTCCACATCCGCCGCCACGCGTGGAACATTACATTATGTCTTGATGGAGATTCGCGCTGCGTCGTTGTTGTTTATCTGTAAATGTGATTATGAAGCAAAAGCTGTGGCCATCCAATTAGGATCCAGTGCAACAGCTATTTGCTCAGTAACGCATAAAGAGCAGTTTAATTTAAAGGTTAACCTCGGATGTTCGTCCCAGTGCGCTTTGTACTCAAAGAAATTGGATGTGTTGCCGTTCCAGCTCACAGACGCCCAAATTAATTGTTTAAAAAAATTTTTTGATATTAAAAATTAACAGCAATAGCAAAAAATAAATAAATAAATAATCAAAATGAAAACTTGCATTCACTGGCGTTTGAAGAGAGAAAAAAAACGTGCCTACCGTCTCCATGGCAACAGAGCTGTTGGTCTCGTTACGGTTTCCACGCTGGTTGTAATCGGGAGGTTTTCCAGAGAGCACCATTCATTGTTCAAATAACAAATGGCACCTTCATGCCCTCAGATAAATGGCAGCTGATAATATATCCAGACAGCGCAGAAACAACACATTCGTCAAACGGGTGCGCGCTCACGCACGCGCTGCAAAGGTACACCTCCGCGTCTGTGAAACACCGGCAGTTGCCACATCTGGATGAAGCGACGCTCTCTGGGTTGACGTCTGTGGCGGACGAGGACACGGCGTGCTCAGGTGGCCGCGCTCGTTTTTCCGAATTGCCCTCAACTCTGACACCAGGACGAGCCGACGGGGCGTCGGCACTTGTCCACCGGGCTCTCTCTCTGTTTTTCACCGCTTGATCGCATTTCACGTTTGTCAGTCCCCGGATCTGCGGCACGAATCTGAGAGGCTCGCCCTCAAAGCGGGATTGTATTGACCGCCGTGCGTGTGAAAGATACACAGTTTAGAATTTATCACTTCCATGCAGCCGCGTCCATATTTGAAGTGCACCTTCATTGGTTTCGCTGATGATGAGCTTCAGATGATCGCAGCGCGCACGGACGCTCCCTGTCAATCAGCGCAGGCTGAGAGGGCGGTTCGCCCCCGATCGTCGTCCGATATCTGCGAGCCGTACGGCCTGAAGTGTTTTCATCTTTAAGCATTTCCGCACGGCTAATGTTGGCTGCCATTGAATCTCAAATTAAATCTCGCAGCACGGAAATTAAAGGGAGAAGCAGTCGTTTTGGGGCCCTGATGAAAACATTAACGCCACGTTCACGCCCCTGCGCCAGATGTGAAGCAACACCTGGAAAACGCACAGCTTGGTTCGACAAAACTCCTCCACAACTAGCGCCGTGGATCCCATTTGTTTAATCTGTGCAAAAGGTGAAACTTAAATGTGAGTCAAGTTGTTCCGCGGAGCATAGCAACGGCTGTGACGCCACCTGGCAACCAGCGCCGCATTTTCACGTGGATTTCCAAAGGCGACGCGATTCAGAATGTTAAAGGCTCTGAGAGGAAGCCGTGGGTGCTGCCTCCTCCAGCTCCCAGGACCCTTATAGGAGGACTCCCGAAGCCTCTGTCTGACGGACACACATCAAAGAACGCATCTACAGTTGAGTCAGGTGCTGCGTTCTGGAATCAAGCGGAAGGTGCAGTCAAGGTTACAGGATGTAGGAAAATGGCGTGCGTCTTCAAAAGGGTATAACTTCAATAAGGTTTTTGAAGTTAGAGTTGGGTGTGATCAAGGCGTAAAACACAACTAAAAATATCAGTAAATCAACTCTTTGTCCTGTATTTGGATTTCCAGAATCATCTCAAATCATCTTTTAAAGCTACCATCTCCGCAAATGATAAAATCCAGAGTTGTCTCATTTCTTTGACCTATTGTAAAGATTTTGTTCCAGATGTTGCCGCAAAGCTGCCAAAAACATGAAATATCTGAAATGTCTGGTGTTTTCGCAGCACTAGTTCAGCGCGTGTTCATAATAAATCAAAAGATCAGCTCCCAGAATTTTAGCTTCATTTTTTTTGAAAGCCCTATCAAAATATCTAAGGCCGTTGGAATATTCAATTTCTTCACAGCATGCTCAAAGCTGATTTATGTCTTATACCATAGTTTGAGCCTCAACCGTGAAAAGGCCTCAGGGCCTGATCCCGTTTGGTCTTTTTCTGGCTTCTGCAGCACATCTGCATATCGAACCCTTCACTCCAGTAACAAGGTCATAAATAGAAGCAGCTTTGTAATTTTAAATGTGGCCATTTTACTCTCCCAAATACCATTCCTTCTTATTTCATACCTCACTGGCTCCTGTATTAAAACACAATGTCTTTTGCATTTCGCTTTTTCTCTTTCACTGAACAAAGGTACACTCTGTTGCCATGGCAATTTCAATTACTCTCAAGTGTATTAAGAAGGTAATCCCTGGAAGAAATTGCAAAGAAATATGTTGAATGATGGGCTATATTGGATTTATTCTCATAGCTTTAACCTCTTATTGCCTTGAACTTTGTATTTGAAAAGAATTCCAGTTCTTGACAACCCAGATGAATGACTGTGGTGATTGCTCAATGCTGATAACATGAATCACGCACAAGCTTCTAGACAAAGTGAGGCTGGTCCTTTTCTTTTACTGTAAGAAATGTTGTTTCCAAGCTTGTTGGTGGCTAAAAGATGAAGATGAAGGCGCACGAACACTGATAAAGTCTAAAATTGGAGCAAGCGACGGTGAAGTATGGATGTATAACAGGCTCCGCCCCTTTCATGTGATAGATGGCCTTTGTTGGGTGTTTGTAGCTAAAGATGCCGATTTTAATGGACTTTGAAGTGCAGTTTGCCTGCGGAGACAGCTGTATTTTTGTAAAGAAGTAAAAGGTGATCAAGGCCGGACTTTCACGGCTGCTCTCGTCGCCTCAGAGAATGCTCTTCCTCAACATATTACTGTTGTTGGAACATTCATCATATTCAGTCTCTCCTACTGTGCCATTTGTCATTTCTCTCCCAGCTGGAGGAGCTTCAGTGGCCTAATGGGGAGCAGGAGGTGCCGATCTCTGTGTGCAGTCTGCCCTGCAAAACCGGAGAGAGGAAGAAGAGGGTGAAGGGCATGCCTTGCTGCTGGCACTGTGAGCTCTGTGATGGCTATCAGTACCAGTACGACGAGACCTCCTGCAGACTCTGCGCCTACAACATGAGGCCCAACCCCAACAGAACGGCCTGCCAGCCCATCCCCATCGTCAAGCTGGAGTGGCACTCCCCCTGGGCCGTCATCCCCGTCTTCCTGGCCATGCTCGGCATCATCGCCACCATCTTTGTCATGGCGACCTTCGTGCGCTACAACGACACGCCCATCGTGCGGGCGTCGGGCCGGGAGCTGAGCTACGTGCTGCTGACCGGCATCTTTTTGTGCTACATCATTACCTTCCTGATGATCGCCAAACCCGACGTGGGCGTGTGCGCCTTCAGGAGGATCTTCCTGGGCCTGGGCATGTGCATCAGCTACGCCGCGCTGCTCACCAAGACCAACCGCATCTATCGAATATTTGAGCAGGGCAAGCAGACGGTGACGGCGCCGCGCTTCATCAGCCCCACCTCCCAGATCGCCATCACTTCCAGCCTTATCTGCGTGCAGCTGCTGGGCGTGCTGGTGTGGTTCGCCGTGGACCCGCCGAACACCATCGTGGACTACGACGAGCAGAAAACCATCAATCCCATGCTGGCCCGCGGCGTGCTGAAGTGCGACATCACAGACCTGCAGATCATTTGCTCGCTGGGCTACAGCATCCTGTTGATGGTGACGTGCACCATCTACGCCATCAAGACGAGGGACGTGCCGGAAGATTTCAACGAGGCCAAGCCCATTGGCTTCACCATGTACACCACTTGCATCGTTTGGCTGGCCTTCATTCCCATTTTCTTTGGCACGGCACAGTCAGCAGAGAAGGTGAGACATCCCTCTTTCTTTCCCTCGCTTCCTGTCCTTCTGTGTGTCACCACTCTTCTCTTTGTGTCTCTCTCCCTCCTGTCACAGATTTCCCTTTCATTCTTTCTGCCCTCTTTTTATCTTGTCCAAACACATGCGCACATGCATATTTGTGGAAGCGCGAAATGAAAACACAAACAGTACAAAAAGGTGCAGTGTCAACACACACACAAGCACGCGCACGCACACACACACACACACACACACCCACTCACCAAGGTTGTATAGCTTCTTGTGATTTCATGTTCACACATACCTGGAAACCCACAACAGGACCACCTGACACAGGAAAGACAGAAACGGGCACATGAAAGCAGATGAACGTTTGATGTTAAGCACCCAAATGTTTGAGGACCGATCTCAATGGTGGACGCCAGACCCTCCAGATGCTACTATTGTGTAGCCTTCAAGCATTGTCCTCTATAAATGCTATACCGCATTATTCTCCAGAGACAAGTGGTAGGTTCAGAAAGATGAGGATGAAGAACCGGGGTGGAGGAGGGAGGAATGAAGGGCCTGTGCGGAGCGAGGGAGTGTAAATAGAAGGTTGATTCGACACATTCCGTCTGTGGACATCTGCACTCCTCTCAACAAAGCATTTGACACTGGCGCTACTGGAGCTGATTGAGAATCTGGCATTTTGACCTGATATGCTAGTCATTGCTTATCTGGCCGGCGCTGGGCAGAATACTGATGCATTCATCTGTTCGACTTATGGGCGCAGCGCGGGCAGGCGGCGTGTTGGAGACGGAGAGGAGGGGGAAGTTTTCAGCTGACACAATATCGATGCTGACAGGAAAGTGTTACTCCTAACCTTTTCAGAGGCACACCGTTCAATATCCTTCCTGCTAAGCTCCGGCATGAGATGGATCAGAAACCGATTTTCCTCATCTCAATTTGCTGCTGATTTCATAGATGAATTACACCCTCACCAGTGATTAGGAGTTCATTATGCTCCTCGCCGTGACTAGTGAGGCAGTAATGTGTTTATCTTTCGCCTTTATGCAGTCATCGCTTTCCTAAGAGCCACCTAAAGCCGAAACCACAGCCTGCCTCCGTGAGAGGCTGCGGTCCATCCAGCGAGAAGAGCTTTTCCATGTTGTGATGGCATATTTCAGCACTGTATTTTAGGCGAGCTGAAGCTTGTCCTTTCAGATTGTCGGTGTTTATTGAATACACATCTCAGTGCGCTCCAAATGAGCACTTTCCTGGTATTTTTGACTGACAAAGTGTTTGCGATGATTTTTTTAATGTGCAAATTATCATCATCGCACAGCAGCGCAGTTGTGACACATATTTTAGCCTTATCAAAATAATTGCAGGTTTCCTGTGATTTTATTAGGATTTGTTGCGATTTCAGGTGTTTTGGTAACAGTAAATTGCCTCTAGCTCTGCTGCCACAGAGTCGGTGTCTCTATGGCTAATTTTAATTAATATAGAGGAAAATCTAAACAAAGTGTCACTGCAAATGCCTGAGCCTGTCATCGTGCACTGTTGTTAGATTACATGGAACCTTGAAATAATAGCGAATTAACAGGACTTAGAGTAGGACTGAGATGAGTGGAACGGCTATAACATTTACGGTACTGAAGCCGCTTTGTTTTCCACACCTGTGACATCTCCCCTCCTCCTCCTCCTCCTCCTCCTCCTCCTCTCATTTGACCATTCAAACTTGTGTTGGATGAAGCCATGTGAAAATGGAAGCAAAAGACAGAGCACCGCCTCGCCTACCGTGCACCTGTTTGTACTCTGTCAACTAGCCGGCACTCTCCAGTTAATTACCGACAGCATCACCAGCATTGAAACATCATCCGTCCCCCGGCTCGGCTTTTAAAGCAAAACGCGGGGTCTGCAAGTCACTGTACAAACAAACAACACAGAAAAGGCTGATCAGATACTAAAATCTAAGGATCTGATCAGGAAGCATGTTTACAGCTGAGCAGCCTTCTATTAAAAGAGCCTCTGCTGTCGTGAGACTGCACATTCGTCACAACACGTCTGCAAACCACTTATGTTCGAGTGACATGTCTCCTGTACCCATGAGCCTTCTTGAAGAGGGAGACGGCCCTGCCAACTATTATTAACATCCACTAACTACCCTCCCGTCTCAGTAGATAAAACAGAAATTGTAGTTTCTAATCCTCTTGTCATTCTGCAAAACTCCGGCGCGCGGAACCAGTTCGGCTCGGCGCATTTTAAGATGCTTTTTTTTGTTTGTTTGTTTGTTTGTTTGTTTGTTTGTTTTTGGGTTTTTTTGTCGTGGTAATAACCTGAGAAATTCTGTCACCCATCAGTGACAGGAGGCTTGAAAGTCTTAATTGACTGTTTCAAAGAAAACAATTTGATTTGAATTTGATAACTCATCTCAAGAGACGCACCTATTAAAAAGGATGCTGCTTAAATTTTTTTTTTTTTTTTTTTTTACGAATAGGTGATTTGCATTGTGCACTTTGAGCAAACACGGGCAACCAGGAGCTGCAAATCATCTGCAATTAGGCATGTATGTAAATGAGAGCAGCGGTTTGATTCATCTGAGCAAAATGATGGCATCGTTCCCATCTCGACATCATTTTTTTTTAAAAAAGCATGCCACAGTAATGATGCAGAAAGCCCCGTGTGATCTGCGGCTCTGCCTCTGCAGAGAACATCCGGTATATGTTCCGTCCCTGCATGTGGGAGGAAATGTATTTTTGTTATGTCACCTCGTCCTGGCAGACATGCAGCAGCAGCAGGACACATTTGTTCTCCTACAGTTGGGAATAAATAACAGGGATGATATTTTGGAATAAACCTGATATATCCTGTAGCAGTCGAAGGGGATGACGTAATTGTGTTGGGATACAAGTGTTATTGCAACTCTCAACTTGGTTTTAAATTTGAGGTTGTTTTCTTACCTCGAGAAGAGACCGAGCCTGATTATTCCTGCCTCAATATTTGCTTCTGATTGAATCTGTGGCACAGGTCAAATTTCCTCCTGTAATGTTGAGGTGAACAGTTTTTCTGCAGAAATAACTAAGCCAGAGAAAAAAAATATTTCTACGTGAGTGCTCCTCCCTACGGGGTTTGGAATCCTCTGGAGCTAAGAAAGGTGATATGCTTTTAGTGCACTAAATTTGGAAATATGTCATTCCAAGAATCACCGCGGCGAACGTCTGGTTTTCGGTTTTGTTGATAAATGTGGTCAAGATCAACAAACACCGTCATAAACACAAATGTTCTATATTTCAACACATCGCGGTGAGGAAATGTCAGAAACGGCTCCATCAGATTAACTCCACATGCCTTGCTGGGGCACACTCGCGGGGCCCGTGGCGTGTGTCGCAACCTTTCCACTAACCAATCCCGAAGCCCAGTAATGGGGATTTCCTGTGCAAAGTCGAAATGAAAGGAAGAGAATGAAGCCTCTGAATTGGAATCGAGCTTTGCAGCACAAAGCCAGACGGAGTTATTCATGGCACAAGCCAACGCGAGAAAGTAGGCCACCCAAAACAAGACAGACATCCAGGTGGTTTAGAGGAGACGGCGAATCCGCTGGATCCATTATTGAAGGTCTTGGATAACAGAGCAGAGAGCATCGCACTTGTCACTTACTAACGCAAGTTCAGTCATTCAGAACTTAACCGTTCCCAGAGAAATGCCCTCGCTGGAAGTATGCCCCTGCAGTGAGCATAATTATGAAAATTACCCTCAAGCGTATTTTTTTTTGTTTTGTTTTTGTTTTTTTGTTTTGTTTTTTGTTTTTTTGCCTAAATGGAAAATGTTAGTTGTGGCTGATGAGGAGGTTAATAAATCATTACCGCGGCTATAAATAGAGGGTTGCCAAGCAGTCAGGGAAAATGACTTCATGTATTTATTTATATTAAAGCAACAGAAATTAATTATGAATGTTCTGTGACAAGACAAACGTTCGAACGGGTGTAAGAGGGGCGATGAATTTGGGTCAAGCTTCTGCCTGTTTTTGCTGATTAGAGACAGAAGGATTTGTTTTGGGGGGGTTCTGTGTGTGTGTGGGTGGGTGTGTGTGTGTGTGTGTGTGTGCGTGCATGGGTGTGTCTGTGTGTGTGTGTACGCATCTGTGTGTCTATATTAGCAAGTCTCGAAGTCAACATGACTCCAAAGTTTTTCGAGGTGTGTGTGTGGGTGTGTGTGTGTGTGTGTGTGTGTGTGTGTGTGTGTTTGCTCGTGTGACGAGTATGAGTAAGCACCTCATTGTTCGCTTGAATCAACTCTCCTGCACGGTCAATAAATCAGTTGTGATAGGGTCAGCATTAGAGCGTCTATGGCATCAGAATCTTATTAAAAGCCTTTTCCAACCATGCTTAGTTGCTCGTGTGAAATTCTCTACTGTTGCTATGGAGACCAGACGGGTTGACAACTAGCAAACATGGAAGCGCAGCGCCGAGCCGAGATTCTCTGGTGATTATATCTGGAGCCATGCGAGCATTAATCGGTCAGCCTTGGTGTCTCATCAGCGGCACTGCTAATGCACGGCTCAGGCGGAATAGAATTGCAAGCGTCCCCCTCAAAATCCTCCCCCCCCACCCCCAAGAGCATTGTGATAGTCATACCTTTATTAATGCATGCTGCACCGACTAGATCACTTCCTCTGTTGGTGCTCCACAGTGAAACCGCGGGTGGGGGGGCGGCAAAAGAGTGTGTTGGCATGTTGATAATATCAAGCATTTGCATCAGGGAGGGAAGCTGGGATAAAAAGGCACGATGGGCATGGATATGAAAAATATTGTTTAAAAGACTCAGCATTAGTTATGCTATTTACCTCAAAAAAGATATGCAAATAGTGACATTTCCTGGCTCACTGAATCAGAGAGCATGCTTCTGCCTCTCAGATCGACCCCGGTAGCTGACATGTTTACAGTTGTATCCCTGCCCTATCCTCATCACTAGTGGTTGACTGCACCGGGTCCCTGTGACATCTGATGTTTTGGCACACACTAGATTAGCGAGGAGGCTTTGCTGCTCTCCTCTTGATGCCTCTTCAGCAATTCTTTTTCCTCTACGACCCTCAAGTGAAGCAAGAGGGGTGTTATTACCGACTCCTCTTTAGAGAACGCTGCTCCTTTAAATGGAGTTGCAGCAAATAGAACATTTATGTCAACCTAAATACTGATGTTATGCAAGGCGCTCATTATGGCTTTGATAACAGAACAGGTTATGCAACCGTTGTAAAGGAGTATCACGGAGGAAGAGTTCAAGGAAATGCTCCTTTGACAAACTCTAAAGAGAGAAGGACAATCTGATGAGTGATCCAGGCGCACGAGGGTTTAAAGAGCTCATCCTCAGCGTGTGCAGTGCTGCAGAGCCGGCACGTGTCCGCCTCCGCTGCTTTCTTTGACTTTACTCACCAGAATTTCGGAGGTTTTGTTCTCGTCCCAGGAACACTGGAGCACTGAGAGAAAGTGTGTGTGAAGGCAGCGTGTCGTGCACAGATGCCGACTTTGACATCAATCAAGTTGAGGGTCCGAGTGGACGGACCTGTACCACGAAGGCCACGTGAGGACGAGTCACAAAGACGTCTGCCGCTGTCAATAATCCGCTCCAGACATCTCTTACTTGACTGAGTAGCTGCAGGTCAGGCTTTAATAAATGCTGTTAGATTGTGTTACCGCGCATGGCTGCTTTATCCCCACAGCTACAAAAATACTGTACGAGCCGGCCCTCTATCTGACAGCATTAGAGCGTTGTTATCGGGAGGTTTGGGGTTAGTTTAGTGTATAAAACAAACACACTCTGGACTGATATGGGATTAAAAGGGACAGAAGCGGAACTTTTTCGCTGAATGCTGGGTTTTTGTTATCAGGCGATGGGTATTATTAGGTTTGGCCTCGTCTCTGACTTCAGTTTGATTCTGTAATTGGCCACAGATGTTTAACCATCAAAGCAGCCGTGTCTGTCATTCCTCCAGATAGGAGTTTAAATGCTGCTGCTGCTGCTGCTGCTGCTGCTGGTTTAACCCTCACAAAGTTCAAATTGCATAGAACACCACTGACATTCTGCTGCTGCTAGTTCACACTGCTAATGACCACTTTACGGCTGCCATCTGTTCCAGATGTACATTCAGACGACCACCCTGACCATCTCCATGAACCTCAGTGCCTCGGTCGCACTTGGCATGCTCTACATGCCGAAGGTGTACATCATTATCTTCCACCCGGAGCTGAACGTGCAGAAGCGGAAGCGAAGCTTCAAGGCCGTGGTCACGGCTGCCACAATGTCATCGCGTCTATCCCAGAAGCCCAGCGAGAGGCCCAACGGAGAGGCAAAGACTGAGCTGTGTGAGAACCCCGCTGCTGACCCCATGAGTAAGTAACCCCCGCGGGACATTCTCAAGTCTCTGAGTCACATGTGGAATCAGGGGACCGTGAACCCAGCTCATTTGAGACAACACTGGACCACATTTTATAGATAAGCACACATTCATTCTACTGCATAAAAGCCCACAGTGCAACAACGATGTGAAAAACGCTACACCCTTTCTGCTCGGTGACTCATGGCTAGAATTAATCATCTGTGCGCCGTCAAGTCGAGTTGAGGGCCGCAGCGGGTCAAAACGATGACTCTCATAAAGCCAACAAACGCACAAAGGTGAGATGAATGCTTTTGTTTTTTGGGAATGTAGTTAAGGCAAAGTTAGCTGCCTGCTGCCGATTTCAAAACGTGATGAGACCGGGTTTGTGAGTCACGTCGAGGAGGGACAGAACACAAAACTGCGACAGCTGCTGCCGTTCAACTGCAGTCCCCATTGGTTCGTTTATGAACACTGGCATATCAACGATTTCTAATGAAACTGCTGCAACTTCAGCGGTGAGGAGACTCCCAGGCCTGCTGTGGTGTAACTAATCTCAGCTCCTCTTTGCTGTCATGCAGCCAGATTTCTCTGCTGTGATTGAAACCTCTGGTCAGCCCGGCTGTCAGTCACGTTTCTGCGGTCAGACCAACCGCTCCTACATTTCAAATGAGCCGCTCATTTAATATTTACAGTCTTCACAACCGCTGAGAGACAAGGGTTCACTTAACTTAAAAATACACTTTAGTAAACAACGCAGTGAAGGAATGTTTTAGCTGTGAAGTTGGCGTGGCGCTCAGAATTGTGAAAATGTGCGAAACCTCGATGGGTTACAGTTGCTATGACTGCAAGATAGTAAATCCAGCTGCACGTACTGTGCGCGTGGCAGATCTGGCGTGACAGCAGAATGAAGATGGGGACTTAGTGCTTTGCAGCCACATCCTGTACCCAGTTCAGTGCTGTTGAAACCATTTGCACTTTGGACCAAGTCAGACCTGCTCTGAGCACAACCCCAAATCCAGCCAGCTTCTACAAGATCAGGGTGCAGCTGGCTGAGACACGCTCGCAACTGTGATGACACATACTCTTCATTTTACTGTTACCTCGAACAAAACGATTAGATTATAACACAGTCTTTGGACGTGTTTTAATCAGAGGTATATCAAATCAGAGCATTTTTGCAAGTACAGTTTATTTTCTCCCCTTCTAGGGCACATGTCTAAATTTCATCATTTAGTCATTTGCTGTATTGATATCTGAGTCTGAGCTCTCAGATGTGGAAAAACATCAGTGCTTTTGTAATTGTTGGAGAGTTTTCCATTAGAGTAGGGCATCATGAAGTGGGCCCACCTGTCCTCACAGGTAATGACAGCACACTTTCTGATTGGACGTTGCGTGTTCCAGAAAACGGGTTTGTATTTGGCTGATAGGCGCGTCCCGCTGCGCACCGTGAGCACAGGGCCGCCCCCTGCAGAGCAGGAATAGGCTGGTGCCCCCCGGTGAAGGTAGATTTGGACACACTTTGAATGTGAAATGCACGTTTGCGTCTCAGGTTTCAACCTGCACCGCAGATGAGCGCGAGCTCCTAAGTACTGGATTAACTGATGCTTTCTCAGGGATCTCTCCCACAATACTGCACTGTAAGCAAAAACAAAGAATAGAAAGAACTATTATTGGTATCTTACACTATTTTTGGTATCTTTCGAAGGAAAATGTATCAGGTATTAGTTGCAGAGTTAAAGTAATTCTAAGGAAAATGGATTCTGCTGCAAGCAGAATCTATTTTAGTGTAGAAGGGCCTCTGCAACCATGTGATGCTCTCAAATCATGTGCTCTCATATCATCCACCTCTATATAACTATGAAGGTTTAATGATAATGAAGCCAGCTGCAGACGTGGAGACATGGTGGCTGTTAATGACCGCATTGTGAGTGAAGTTTAGTGTGTGGAGGCTGATAATGTAATGGTGTGAATGGAGTCTCCTTTTAATAAAGCTGTGCAGAGACGGTGTTGTAAAGACCGCAGAGAGACTGGAGTTACACAAAGGGTGCATTTCTGATTCTTCTGTCGGTTTTAATCGTTCCTCTCCCACGGAAATGATGTTTTTCTCCTCTCCTACATCACCTTTTTTTTCCTTGAACAAGAAAGCCCCATTCTAGTGGTTTAATTGGAAGACTTTTTGAGTAGAAAGTGTGCCATAGACTGGAGCCAGTAATCTTGTTCCCTGATAAATTGTTCAACCTTTAACCCAGAAGCGCTGCAGAGAGCGTGGAGCAAAATGTGGGTCTTCCTCAGTGAGCAGATTTGAAGCAGAGCTTTGTCATTGGAATGGTAGGAGATAATCTGTCTCTGCAGCTGGGTATTACTCATACCACCCTTCATCTGAAACAGTGAGCGTGATCCTGTTAGCAACGATAATACTGAGCAGGGACGCCTGCCTACGTATAGCTAGGCGCCTTGGTGTGCGCTTTAGGTGAGAAACACTGACACTAGAAGTGTTTTTTGAGCCGTGTTGTCATGGAAGCTGGAATCCCCTCTCTAGTTTGTTAGGATAAAGACGGAGATGATTGGCTGCGCATGCAAATTGCACATCCCAGGCTTCCAAAGACCTCGTCTCCTGCAGCGCCTCTAATCACACAGCAGCCACAGGTGCCTCCGACCCCTCAGCTCCGCTCTGAATTACGCCTGCGAGTTTTTCCTGGGATGTTCTCCAAACAGCAGAACTGCTGCTGCATCGTTTGTCTTGAAAGCGCACGTCCTGCATGCGCACATTATTTCCCTGTGAATGAGTGAGGTGATGTAAGTGTGTCGGGAGATGGGACGCGCGGATTCTTGCCAATTGCACATGTGGCTCGTTGAGCAAGTGCTCCGCGCTGAGGGATGAAACCTTAACATCTGTCACGGCAGCATATTTAAAAGTCCCCGAGCGAGCCACGTGGCGTCCGCGAGGCCCTCCCAAAAGTGCACTGCGTCATCTGCTCACCGCATCTCTCACCTTCTGTCTCTCTTACATGAATGTCTCCTCGCCTCGCCACCCCTCACCGCACAGCCCATCTCACTTTTGCCCTTCTTTTTTCGGCAGTGGGAGAAGTGACATTTATTAATGGCGATTTTATGTGCATGGCCACCTCGAAAACCTGAACTGTTCTTCAGCTGTCCCTGGAGACTGCCCATCAATTCCAGTAACCATCAGAGCGCCAAATACTTCCAGTTCAGGGCCCATCGGTGGTGGACGAAAAGGCGAGGTGTGATTTATACCATTAGCAGTCCTGCGCATTTACCAGGGTGTTGATATGATGTAAAATCTTCCTGATTATGCATCCAAGAGACGGGAGGATTTCACTTGCAAATCAGAGGCGGCAAAATGCTTCTGTTTTCTATTTTCCTCCCATTCAGGTCGACCACACCACGCAGTCAAAATCACGCTTTCCAGATCAATATGGCATCACGAACAACGAGTACGGTGGGAAGAAAATGTGGGAAGAACAAAACTGAAGAAATTAGGAGATGCAAGGTGGATGTCTCCGAGTGACAGATACGCACGCGGCATCTCGCTAAAATAACTAGACAGAGCCCACCGTCTATTTCTGGTTTACAGGAAGAATCTGATGAATATTTACAAATGTTTTATTTATTATACAGGAAGGCCCAGATTAACAATGCTGTAAAGAGATGGTGCGACCTTAATTGCGTAACCCATGGGAGTTGGTCTCCATAGCGACGCTAAAGCAGTAAAATTAGAATTTATAGGAATTTCTTCAATTAAAAAAAAAAAAAAAAAAACGCTGATCAGCCGTTGTTGGTGTAAAGAAAGGACAATAGTGATACGCCCACTGATTCTACCCTACCAATCAGCCCACGCAGGAGACCATGAGGAGCACCTTTATCAAAAATTCTTTGACCTTTTACTGCAGAATCGCGTCAAAGGTTCCTGAACACGGGATTTAATTTGGCTCAGCACTGTCACCGTGAAGCCGTTAGACCTCGGATCACCTCCAGTCTGCGAGTGTGATTCTCAAATGAGCTATTTTAACAACAGATATAACAGGACGCACACAGACACGGGAGCACACAAACACACAGAGGCACCTAGGCATTCAGCCACATTCTGATGTTTCCATGGCAATCCAGGCTGGGATCACATTGAATGCCCTAGCATTTGCTCAGTGCTCACTTGCATGGTGTTTGTGTGTTTTTCCTCCAACACTAGTTAGCATCTGAAAATAGAAACCAAGTCTTTACACTCGGGCTGTGAGAATTTAAATGAAACATTGGAGGAGAAAGTGTTGCTAGTGATTGTGCACAGCTGGCGATAAAAATCCACATCCCAGTCAGAGGGGTTTTTTGTTGTTTTTACAGAAGCAGATAAGAAATGCACTTCTGCTTTGTTTTCTTGCAGCGTAAAGGTTAATCTTCCTGTCTCGTTCACAGGTCAAGCGACCAAGAAAACATACGTGAGCTACAACAACCTCAGGATCTGATCCTCTCGGAAGCCCGTCGAGATTGTCTGGGGGAAAAAAGGGTGCGGGGGGGCGGGGAGGGAGGGGGGCTGCGGGGGAGGGGAGAGCGCGGGCATCCCAGCACCACCTGCAGTTTCCTACGCACTCCAGGACTGTGAGCGTCATCCAGGCACGAGTCCCGACAGAGTCCAGCATGGGTCCAGGCCAGTGTCGGGTCGGCCTGGTGGGCAGAACTGTAGGTTTGTGTTCCGCTTGTGTTGTGGCTCCCTCCTTCCCTCCCACCGAGAACAACTTGCTTGCTGAATGGGGTCACTCTGAATGAGGAGGACTGCAAAAGAAAAAAAAATTTAAAAAAGAGGGCAGTGGATCTGCTTTTAAGATGTTTTCATTTGAAATGTCATTAAAGCCATATTCTCTTGGGGTTCCCATTATCTGAGTTTCTGTTCCGTATTGTTTTTAAGTGGTTTTCTTCTTCTGTGCCTCTTTTTCTTGCAGTTGATTTAATTAACTCGATCTCTGCCACACACAGTTCTCGTTTTACCACACAAACACAATCAGTCCCCTGCGATGATTACGTTAGAGTGATGAACATTGTTAATAACTATTTTTTTTGTAAATATTTGAGAGTATTTTCATGTTTGGAGTAAAAAAAAAAATTGATATCCAGTCTTTGTCCAATTGAATCTGGATGGTTATGAAAAAGCACCACAAAGTGTTCACTTTGCATGTGCCAATGTGTGTCTGTTCTATTTGATGTAAACAAAAAAGAAATAAATTCTGAAAATGATAATGAGCTTCAGCATCCTTCTGCGGTTTGTTTTCTTTTCCAGGACTGAGCTGAAATGATGAATATGGCTTTAATCTGTTGTTGAATTGACTCCCTGCTGTACCTGCAAGCATGTTTGTTTTCTCTAGTTTGGTATTGGATATATTATGATAAATTATGGTGTGGGAAGCATAAATATCAGAGCAATCATGCAAGTATGTTGTGATGTCTGTCAAATGATGAATATGTAATAAAAATCATTTTGTTATCTTTTCTACAATGAAACCGGACAGAATATCATAGTTATTTGTGTGTGTGTGTGTGTGTGTGTGTGTGTGTGCGCGTGCGTGTGTGCATCAGCTTCTCCTTCGTTCTGATGTAGCGCAGTTATTGCATTTTGAAGTTTCTCTGGGCTGCTGGAAAGGCCACGTGTACATTTACAGTCGTCGTGCCCCCCCTTCCCCCTTCCCCCTTCCCCCAACGCCAAAGTGACTGAGCACGTTAGTGAGCTGTGAGCGTTGCTGTCATGCACATGAAATGAGGTCCTGCCAGAGGAGAGGGCATCCACTGGCTGATTCTTTAGACATCTCCGCTCTCTCTCTCTCTCTCTCTGTTGCTCCTTCCAACTCACCGCCAATCCCAGACATGAATAATCTAACATGTCAGGTCAATTTGTCCGAGTGATGACCAGGTTTCTACACACTAACCGCTCTTTATTCCGGAGCCTGCCTGCGAGCATAATACCGCTGCCGTTTTCAATATTGATGATTACATAAAATAAAACAGGAATAGGTCACGCATGAGAGACTTGTGTTTCTTCATGTGGGATGCATCTTCCTCCAGGCTGCTTCAAGGACAGATGATATACGACCGAGAGATGCTGATTCCACTTTTTTGTGCGTGTGCAGGAGGAGAGAAAGAGGCAGAGAAAGAAAGGAAGAAAGAAAGCGAGGTCCTTCCTCACACAGGTTTTTCTGTTGTTTCTCTTTCCATTTGTCTGCTCTCTTGCTGGGCTCCAACGGGACCAGATGGGCTTTATTTCTCACACACTCAGTCTGTCATTTTCTGTTGCAAGCGGCCAAGAAAAATCCCACTTACGCCCAATTAAGATTAGTCTCTCCCCCCCGCCAAATTAATGGTGTGTCAGCGTCTGCGCGCAAAGTAATCAGTGGGGGCTGAGAGCAGGCTAGATTTGCAGCTCAGCAAAAGAAAAACAGGCAGTAAAAACTGAAAGGAGTGTTTGGGTTGTGGACATTTAGCGATGCTTTGATATGTGGGCGGGAACAATGGGGAAAATCCAAAGACAGAATTTGGAGCGGGAGTTTCGAACCACCAGCACCCTCCTCTGAAAAAGAGTCATGTACAGTTTACTCCAAGCTCCAAACTCCGCACCCAGCCCGCCCCCCCCACCAGGAGCCCACCTGCTCAGTCTGCTCCTGTTCTGCAGGAGCGTGCCGAGATAATCAAATGGGAAGAAAAACAGAACATCAAACGGGGGGAACCAATCACAGCAGACTGACAGCCCTCCTCCACAGAGACGTGAATATTTCAGACTCCCCAGACCGTCAGACACTGGTTCTGTTTGAGACTGGCCAAGAGATTTTCACAGCATCTCTTTAAAATGTGCAGCAGGAAGGCTGACCACTTTGACCAGTGTGCTCACAGAAACCGCAGCCCGGGAATGGGATTCAACATTTAGACACTTTATTGGACCTTTCTCACTTCTCACTTATTTAAACACTCCACCAAAGCTGGAAGCAAATATTCCACCAAATAGTCCACCAAGTGCACATCAACCTCACGGGGTCACAGCTGTAGTTTTGATGCTGTTTGCAGCTACAGATTAGATGTGTTTGTGAAGCTCAGGGATGCAAAGGTTGCTGGCTCTATCCCAGGCTCCTACAGCCATCGTGTTGAAGTTTCCTTGAGCAAGGCTCTGAACTAGCCTTCAGCGTATGAATATGTTATTTCTGATGAGTGTGTGGGTGCATCAGCTACCAGAGTGTGAATGATTAAATGCAGGCTAATTGCATTTAGTTGCACTGTGACTGTATTTTTTTAAATCCTACCTCATTAGAGTTTTTGCACATTATAGTTACAGTCTTAGCACACTGTAGTTTTAGTATTTATTATTTTAGTTTTAGTATTTAGTATTTTCCTAAGACTTGCATGCCCTTGTGAGTTTCCACGTTTGAGCTGCTGGAAATGTGAATTTCTTTTGGAAATTAATAAAGGATCTATCTATCTATCTATCTATCTATCTATCTATCTATCTATCTATCTATCTATCTATCTAATTTTACGCTTTTTTAGGTGTTAAAGACAACGAGGAAAAAATGCCAATACGGTTTCTAAAAGGACTGCGTGACCCCATTCGGATGGCAAGGTGACACCGCTGAGGCATAAAACGCCTCACCACGGTCCTCATCATGTGACACCAGCCTCTCTACGGCGTTCTCTTCCTCATGGGTGCAGGTCTGCCTTTAAAGGCAGCCCTCCCTTATCTTGTCAGAACTCCTGATGCGCTCTTTCACAGACAATTTACTGATGCTGGCTCTAGATTAGCTCTCTTTCATGGCTCCTGGGCCCTGGGCTCTCCCTATCTCTCCATAAATGTCCAATTATCCAACTCCAGCCAGAGTGAAACCTTATCTGCTTCCAGTCAGAAACCATCCGAGGCCCGATTATAACATGGGGCGGATGAAGACAATCCCACTGTTCTTATTTTTTCCTCGCTGCAACTTACACTCAAAAGCCTTCTGGTTAGGCTTTTTGGTTACTCCATCCCATCTTCTTCCTTTGTGTCCCTGTCCCAACACACACTGTGACACAGCTTGTTTTAATTAGTGGCTCACTATATTTGCCACTGGTTAAATATGAATCATAAGGTCCGCTTCTCTTCCGCTAATTATCATCAGAGTAAGGTGTCTTAGCAGGCGGCTAAGATATTTGTTTCGCCACAAACGGCGCCTTGTTTCCCGCCTGAATAAATGACTTTTACATCCGTGCGTGCGCAGGATGTCCTTGTGCTCTCCGTGTGCACATGCCCGCCGCATTATTGCATTTTTAATCAGCAGCAGAGACCAGGCATCATTCTCATCACATTAGCGTCTCCTGGTATTTATTCATCTCTCTTTCATCTCCGCTCCGGGGGGCCGGTTGGGCGGGTGGAGAGAATACATGTGAAATTTGCTCATTTGGCAGTGGCTGGAGATATGGATTCTGACAGTACACAATTAGCTCCGTCACCTCCTTTATCTTCACTTATCTTAGCTGGGGGGATTTAGCGCGTGGTGACTCCGCTGGAATGGCTGTTTGGACTTGCTCTGTTGTCTTCTTCCTCCCACGTTGCTGATATCCAAACTTCTAATTCCGGCTTTGTCCCCAGTTAATGATTATTTGACAATTACATATCTGACTTCACAGATTTGTGTGACTGCTGTGTTACTGAGACAGCTGAGCATGACAAATGCTACTCACAACCCGCGCCCCGGTAGGTGCACTAATCTGGTGCTTTCCCCTAATTTCCTACAACTGTTGGAAAAACACGTCCACAGTGAAAATGAAGTGTTTGGAGTGTGTTTTGTTTTTTTGTTTTTTTTCCCCTGTAGGTCGATTCCAGATACTTGAAAAGAAAACATGTAACAGGTTCAAACAAACAGGTTCAAACAAAAGCCAGTAGCTTTTAAACCCAGATAGATCATCCGCGTCTTCAGCGGGAAGAAGCGCGCCAGCTAATGCTGAAATACGACTGAAAGAGCGAGGCCTTGATTTGAAGGAGTGTGGCATAAACAATACATTTCATCATCCCACACACAACACAGACATTTCAAAGAAAAGTAAATTGCTAAAGAGAAGCAAAATTCCAAAATGGAAATGGATGGTTGAGTGCCAGTGACAGAACTCCACATCAAACAACGATGAAATTACAGCCCGGTCCCTCCATCATATATCACTCGTTTGCTCGTTAGATTATAGCAACAATCGACTGCCTGCTGTTGTGCTTTTATTTAGAATTCCTTCTCAAAACGGTTCATAACTCAGGCCCATAAATCCTCGGTATGAATCTGCCTTTGGAGGCAATGACTCTGGCTCTGGGCACCGTGCAAGAAGTGTGCAGTCCAATGATTATGAATCAATTCAAAAGGTGAATTATGGTCCGACCACGCAAACTACATTGCCGAGGATTGCGCGTCTCATTTTTCAGTCACTGGTGGAGTGTGGAGCACTCTCCATTTGATTAAACTCTACCCAAAGGCTGCATCAATTATGTATCTTTGCAATGGAGTTAATGGACTGCAATAACAGTTGAATATGACTTGACTAAATTTTCACATGACATGTCAGGAAAAAATCTCACTTTGGGTAATGTAACCGCACCGAGCAGCTTGTCTGAGATGACAAAAGATCAGACTCCCTCCTGGGTTATTGAATAAAAACACATTATCTTATGTTACTTTCTGACCTAATCTGTAAAACATTCTGCGCGCTGACAGATTCTGTTTCCTCCGCCTGGAGTGTGTCACGCACACTGATCAAGGCCGGTTAATTGAGGTAGTTTATCGACAGCGTGTGATCATTTATCCAGAAGGGACAGTCCTGCACGAGTAATACCTGGCGCTCGTTCCTGAAAGATAGTTTAACACTGGCTGTTAATCCGGCAGGAGGAGTCCTCCGTTTTATGTTTTGGCGTCCCAAACGGATCAGTTTTAGGTCCGAAAGTGACGCTGCTGCGTACGGCTGGATGCTTTAACAACAAATAAATAATTAATTAGGATTACACTTTTGTGAGAAATGAGCAGGAGAAGCTACAGCAGTGCACTAAAAGGACTAAAAAGATGACAGTAACATTAAGGCATCACACACATCACCAAGATGTATGTTCTGGTTCCATGTTTTGACCTTTACATGCAGGCTACGCTTCCCAAAGAGGTCGGAGCGGCGTGCACATACATCTGCTACGGAAGAGGATCAGGGCCACCCATGAGAAAAAAAATAAGAGGAGGTAGGGTTTTTTTCATCATGCTCTTCGAGAAAAAAGTCAAGTCAAAAAGTCGAGAATAAAGTCGAAATATAATGTTGAGAATAAAGTCGACCTTTTGAGACTATACTAACCAGCGCATGTGGCTGCTTCTACAAAATGCCGTGCAGAAATGCTATTTCGTCATTACTAAAGCCGAGTCCAAAGTATTTCACCCATCCATCCATCCATCCATCCATTTTCTGTACCTGCTTTATCCAACTTTGGGTCGCAGGGGTCTGCTGGAGCCTATCCCAGCTGTGAAGGGGCGAGAGGCGGGGTACACCCTGGATAGGTCGCCAGCCAGTTCATCTAACTTCCTGCACAGCATTTTGTAGAAGCAGTCACATGTGCTGGTTGTAATAGTCTCAGAAGGTCGACTTTATTCTCGACATTATATTTGGACTTTTTTTTCTCAAGATTTCCTCTTTTTTCTCAAAGTGCATGATGAAAAAAAAAGTACGTCCTCTCATTTTTTTTTCCACAAGGCCCTAATCCTCTTCCGTAGTGTGCAGTGTGTACTGTGTGCTTGGGTCTTTGTTGACATTGTCCAGTGGTCTAACCTTTAAGCTGAAAATGTGACATCATCACGCATGTTTGTGGGCATCTCAACTCAGCTTGCGCTCCTTCCACCTTGTGATCCAGCCTCTTTAATTCTCCTCTCTGGGGTGTTGATCCCACGAGTGGAGCCGCAACAAACAGAAGGGGCCCGGCAAGCCCCGGCATCGCAGCCGCTGACCCATCTGGTCACCGGGTCGGCGGAGACCAAAGCTCCGCAACAAAAACATCCTGTGCTAACAGGAGACGGTCACATCACACGTCGCTTCCCAAAGAGGTCGGAGCGGCGTGCACATACATCACAGGCCCAGCCAGTTGCATGGTTTATTTTGAGCCGCTGTACGTGTCTGCCGCAGAGAGGAAGGCGCTGTGCGGTGCACCCGGCGACAGAGAACCCGCAGCTACTGTATCACTTAAAGCTAAAAAAAAACACATAACAGGTTGATTCAGCAGGGATCTGAGCTAGTCAGCTGGAGGTGGCTTCAGCCTGACATTTGAAGTGATCTCTCTGTTGCTGCCCCCCCACCACGCTCACATTCACAGTAAAATGTTCCCAATGACCGCTCGTCCGCGTGAGCGCGGCCCTGCAGCCGCTGCCGAGAGTTGGAGCTTCAGGTTGTGGCCACAGCGGTGAGTCCAGAGCAAGCAGCCAGCAGCAGACAGCCTCTGTCATGCCTCCCTCCACCATCACCAATCCAGCTGACTGATGACCCCCCAACACAACATCGCTGCTTTGTCTCTCCTCCGACCCCCCCACTCCGCGGTGACGACGGGTATTTCCATTTCAGCTCTTGCATGGATCCAATTTATGAGATAAGGAGCAAAATGCAATTAGTCTAAACTCCAAGTCTGTCACTGAATTATGGCACCTCACACTCGATGTAACTTATCTGGCTTCCTAATTAGGAACGAGACTTAAAACGGGAGCTGACACATTTTAATATCAGGGGAAAAGCATTCAGGCGCCCCCTGTTTTGATGCAGTGTTTTAATAAAAGGAAAACATCAGTATTGCAACATTACTGTAACTTATGGAGGGTAATGAATTTGAGTTCGTCTCAAATCTATAACATATTTTCTCTGCCCGCGTACAAGCCGCAGTGTCTGATCAATGATAATTGTCACTTTTGAGCTGTTTTTATTTCAGCTGAGGGTTAATTGCGCCACTAAAACCTGATGCAGAGGTTGGGGAGACCCAAGGTGTGATGCTACTGCCCCCTACTGACCGCAGCGAATCCATATTCCGCTTCTCCTGCAGCTCCAGCAGAACATTCCCACCGCGCTGCCACAGAAAAGATCTGAAGCACCGACAGAGAAGAAGAGGAGGAGATGAGCTTTCTACTCCCTGTTGAGGGTCCAGGCCCTGCAAAACTGGTCGTGTCATTGGTACGAAACACTGAAATTGTGCTCTCCACAAGATGGCGCTACAGCCACTTTACGGGAAAACTGTCAAACGTCAGATTATTTAACCCTTAAAAATATGTAACCAGACAATATTTTCCTTATAATACTTTATTAGCATGTAAGCCATTGGTTGTCTTTGTTGTACCAGAAAATGCTGATGTAAATGCTGCAAAAGTTGGTCAAGTTAAAAGTGAATAAAATCTCACTTCAGGACTCATTTCAACTGATATTTGCTGTGCTCAGAGCAACTATCTGAATATTTCATGAACATTATGAAATGAAATCTGATAAAATCCTGAAGCAAAAAAAAGGATCAATGTTTTCAGAACTGTAGTCACATTTGTTGGCCGACGTCCACCTCATCAGGTTCTTCTGTTTTTCCAGATCACCGCGGAGCTTTCTGAAGCAAAGCAGTGTGTGCAAAGACTGATTAGTTTATTCTTTACTCAATGAAAAGCTAAGTTTGTGCCAGTAACGCCATGCAGAACAAATAATAATCCTCACGCCTGCGATGGAAGCTTGGTGTGGTGAAGCGGTCTCGTTTGAAATGGTGGTGCCCCAGCCCCGCTGCTCTGAGGAGGGTCTGCGAAAGCAAACATAAACACGGCACGCGGACGTGCACAAACGCACCCAGCAGTTTCCAATAACTGGAAAGCAAAACTGGTCGTGTTTTGTGTTGGTGTCAGATTAATCTGGAAATGGAAAGCTGTGAAACGTGAGGGCTGGATCTCAGGTTTTCAGGCCCACTCGGCCTGCTCCAGGCTTTCACTTATACATTTTTCATCACATAAACTTTCCTTCCTCGTGCATCATTAATGAGCGATGTGGGCTGTTGATGAAGTGAGATCAAAAGGTTGAAACAGACCTTGATCCACATCCATTACCTGCTACTGTATTGGCAGTCAAAAGTCCAGACGCACGAGCTTCCTAACTGCTGTTAAATCTTTGACATCTGGTTAAGACACCGTAACATGGTGATCTAGGGTCAAAGTTCAAAGGACCTGGAGCGTGAAACAACAGGAAATTCAGCTGAGTGTGTAGGGGGGTTCAAAATATGGCATTTAAAGTCTGTACTACTCAAAAAATGAACACATGAAATATTACTATAAGTTTTAAAAGACGGGATGCTGGTAGTAAGTAGTTAAAATCCTTGAGAAGACGTTTTTTGTGCGTCCGTCACCAAACCTTGGGACTGTTCTGACCCCTTGCAAACAAGCCGTGTTCTGCAGGACAGTCACACAGGAGACATGAGTCACCCTCATTGATATTTCACCTTCCAGATTCAAGAGCAGAGCTGAAACAGGCTGAAAAAAGGAGCACAATCTCTGCGGGATCATCGGATGTGGGCTTAGTTTATTAAGAGACTATTGTCGCCAGCCTGCGGCTTTAGAACCTCCATCACTTCCATCTTATCTAGAAATTAAAAAAAAAAAAAAAAAAAAAAACAAAAAAAAAAAAAACAATTTTTGAGGCTTTACAAATATTATTACATTTTATTAATATATTTTCATAAAACAAGTTTAGACTGTATCAAAAACTCAGTAAAAACATTAGATTTTAACCTTTTTTTCCATAGTGATATCAGATATGAAATGTACATAAATCACACGTCGTGGACTCTGTTCCCCACCATACCGAGCTTTTTTTTTTTTTTTTTTTTTTTACTTTAAGGGGTGATGGGCGGATAAACATTTTTTGTGCCCTTACAAACCATTTTTTTGTTTGTTTTTTTTCTCGTGATTGTGGTCATAAATCTAGACATACGATTTAAAAAATAAAACGATTTCTCAATCCGCCCCCCCGCCCCCCCAGACTAGGTTTACCAATAAAACACTAACATTATGGAGTTTAATTTCACAGGCACACGATTATGTACACCCCCCGCCCTCCCCCACGTCAGATCCGACAGGCGGAGCGCCTCAGTGCAGCCCGGCGGCCCTCGCGGATCGCTGCCTCCCTCTGCTGTGAACCACCGGACCTTTGTTATTGTTGTGGCAAATCCCTCAAGGTTCGCCTTGTGACCACAGACGTCACCTTGGCAACAGTAAAACCAGTGACCTCACAGAACCCTCTCTTTCGGAGCAAACCTACATCTGCAACAGGTGCGATCTGCCTCGGAATTTCGGCCATGTTGAAGATCTTTTAGTTGTTTGTTTCTGGTCATTGGACTAGCGCGCACCGTTTAGATTCTGCTCGAGACACATAGTGCAAGGTTTAACAAGAATTTGCATAAGTGCAAGGCTTGCATGTTATTGCCAAGAGGGAGCAAAGCACAGGAGGAAAGAGTCGAGATGGGTGTCTAAAAAATGGACTGTTGTGGAAATAGATTTCCCATGCTTTCATTTTGGCTTTCTTATTACATTGCCCTCTTGAAATAACAGGTGCAAAATCTTCGTAAACCTAGCGAAAGGACAGATATACGTGATATTGAACTCATAAAGATCAACATTGTGAGAGCCTCTTGTGAGAGCCTGTTGTCATGGTGACATCTGTTCAAAAGGCCCCATGGGCGTCAGTCTTTCCTGCTTCTTTATTAATTTTCTATACAATAGAAGTAGAACATTGTTAAAGATAAAATTGACTCTTCTTGGCAAAAACAGACAAAAAGAAAAAGATGCTAGAAGTCTAAAGCAGATCTGAAGGACAACATAAAGACAGCGGGAAAAACAAACTGTTCTCGGTCCATTTTCCGGGTGCCAGTGGTAGAATTGTACAATACGACGTCTCCTCCGTGATGGTCGGATATATGGGTATGGCAGCCCGCCCTCTACAAAGTCAAAGCCACTTCATTGATGTTTTTAACTAGCATCAATACATTGCCCCTGCTTTCCAAACTGAAAGCTTCAGCATGTGTTAGGGGGGCACGTAGGGGGGCGGTGACCTGTACGAGGTCATGTTCTTGGGCCGGGAGCCTTTGCTCTCTATAGGGACAGTAAAGGGCGGCGGCGGCTGGTAGGGAGGGGCGTTGGGATCGTCGTCGTGATAAATGGAATACTCCTCTAGCCGATCCTGGTTGAGCAGCGTGCTGTGGGGGCCGGCCATGTTGGGATACTCTGGAGGCGGAAGCGGGGGCTTCTCCTCTTGAAGAATAAGCGGGATGCTGGAGGACGGAGGGGACTTGGAATCATCCAACTCGTCTGCAAATATTATGGGAACTCCTTTCTTGATAAAAGTGGCCTGCTCCTCCATAGTCATCTTGCCCCTGCGCTTCTTGCGGTAGCAGACCATCGCAATGATGCCGGCTATGAGCAGCAGGGCTGCTACCACTATAGCAGGAATCACCGTGTGCAGGTAAACATCATCGCTGCTCCTGCGGCCTGTCCCAGGCGATGGCGTCGCCGTGGGAAGTACGGTTGCTGGCAGCTCCCCCGGTGGCACGAATGTGTATCGCTGGCATTTGTTGGTGCCACGAACAGAGATGCTGATGGGCTTGAATTCAGGCTCCATGGCTTTGACGAAGGCCACCTTAGGCGTCCCTTTGGGATCAGACATCTTGTTGCTGAGGGCTGTGATCTGATCTTTGGGACAAGGGTTCTGCACAAGACTGTTGTTGGTCCATTCAACCACGATGGACCCGCTAGTTATGTTCCTCAGGGTGACGGTGCTGCTGTTGCGATCACCAACAGCATAAGCCAACTTTTTGGTCAGGAGAATCTTCTTCTGGACGTCATCGCTGAGACTTTTCGCGTCGCCGTGAAAACGAGCAGTGAAAACAGCCGAGGGTTTGTCATTATTCGACCACCGGTTGACCTGGACTTCGAATGCGTCCATGATACTCCTCCCACCCTTATCAGTGGCCAGCATGAAGTACTCGTGCTTGCCCTCGTGCTGCTCCTCTGGAAGGCCGTACAAAAGCTGGATGGTGCTGTTGAACTGGATCCACGAAGTGTCGCTCACAGGTTCTTTGGGCGTCTTTTTCAAAGTCAAACGCAGCTTGTCAGTCGTGCCGTCCTCCTTATCGAAGAACGTATCGGGAGGGATCTTAACCTCAAAGTACGTGCCGACCCACGCGTTCACTTGATCGATGGCGTTGTGGATTTGTGGGTTTTGGTTGACGTCTGTAGCTAAAGACACGGTAGTCGTGCGTTTGGGTGGTTTAGGTGTTGTAGATTTAGGTTCTCTGGGAGCTGGGGTGGATGATTTGGGCTTTTTGGGTTTCCTGGTGGCCGAGGGTCTGGGTTTTTTGGTGGTTCCTGGCGGGGTTGGTAGCGCAGTGGCCTCTACAAATGTAGGTCGGGTCATGGTGGGCTGGACAGGGATGGTGCTCGTAGTTCCGAGTACTCTTGTAGGCTGAGGAGGTCCAGACACCGGGGTGTGGGCTATCTGATCTCTGACCCTCAAAGTGGGCTTCACTGGCAGAGGTAAAGGGCCTCGGACGGGGGGAGCAGAGTTATCCGTCGCTGGGGCAATTGAGGGTGAAGTGGGGGTAGGAATAACGCGTACAGGAGGTTCTGGGTGAGTAGTTGGGGGGAGCAGGGACGGGACAGGAGTGGGAGTGTTATACAACTGCCTCCTGACTCGTTTCACTCCGTGGACCTTTTTGTTGACAATGTGCCAGCCAACCACAGGATACCCCAACATGGACGACATGATCCCGTCCTTGGCCGAGAACTGGACGCTGCTTATGTCAGGGACGCTGCCCTGCTCGAGGGCACATCCGAGCCTCCACGACAGGAGGGCCCCATTTTCCACCACCTTCTTAGCGTTCCCCGGTCCAGCCATGAAAGCCGACATGTCAAACAAGCGGTTGTTGATGACGGGGCCCAGCCTCATGTGCTCCAGAGGCATGTGTGAGAATGTTCTCATGTTGCTCAGTAAGGTCACCCTCTGTTCGGCGCCCATCTTAGTCAGGTCAGCATCCAGGATGACGGTGAGGACAGTGACAGGCGCCTCGGGGCTACAGGTGAAAGGTTGAGCGCCGCCACCGCCGCCGTCAGAGTGCAGCGTGAGCAGGGCCGGCTCCGTGTCCGCTCTATCCTCGGAATATACTTCCACAGAGAAGACTGCGCTGGGGAGCACGCGGTTACCAGTCTTTTCAGTCGTCTTCTCTCCAGACGCCGTGATATGGTACACACCTTTATCCTGTTCCAGCGCTAAACCTCTGAGAGTGCAGCTTTCTTTGTCCCAGTATAGCCAGGGGGGTAAATTCTCCTTTCCCATCTCAGTCAGCTACAGAAGAAAGAGAAAGAATTACCGGTTTATACTCGAGGGACGGTTCTGAGACGCAGGTTAGAAAAATATTTCATTACCAATTGACTTGAAAAAGGGAAATACAAAGTTTCATTTTCCACATGGATTAAAAGCCAAACTGTGTTTTAAAATCCAGGATTATGTTAGTTATATCTGCCACTAAAATGAAAAAATAATTAACAGACAAAAATCACAAATACAAATAAAAAGCTCTCAAATCTTTACCAGTCCGACGCCGCGTTCCCAGATCTCGCCGCTTCAATATTCCATTCAGTTTATCAAATCTTGCCACACATGAGCAGGAAGCAGAGCTAGCTCCCATTCACACTCAATCTATATGAGTCACCACCATTAGAGTTATTACTGTATGACAGGATGTCATTTTACATCAATACTTGGACCAATAATAATCATTCATGAGTCCAAATACCCCTTCACGCAGCACCCACGCTCATCAGAATTGAAAGGATAATAATATATTTCTTTTACAACAACAGGAAATAAAATGGGTTCAGTTTGCTCTTAAAAGCTTACTGAATATTAAAATGTAGAGCGGAAAGGTAGTGAATGCTGAGGTTATGTTTGTGACGTTACCCAGAAGGTCATGCCGCTATTTTTCTCTACTCTGGTTCTTTCTTTCTGAAAACGTCACATTTGAATTTATGTTAAACACAGCCACTTATCCGAACCAGTGCTCCTGCTCAGCGTTACAACTGCACTGAGCCTCCACGGCTGATTGTTTTCCTCACTGTGCATTCTTCTGTCTACTTACATAGATCTTACAGCTGCCATTGGCCGGTCCAGATGGAATCCTCAGCTGAAACACTTGGCCCACGACCGCAGAGGAATCGGGAATGTCGCCGTGCACCGCGCCGGTCTTCGCAGGGCAGTCTGGGAGGGCTGCAGAAGGTCCTTCGCCCACCATAGATGCCGCTGCCTGGAGCTCTGACAGCACGGAGGACTGCATGGAAGCCTCCAGCTCCACAGATATCACCTCCACCACCGTCTCCTCCCGTTCGGAAGCGGTGCCTGGGACCGCGGTGAGCAACATCCCCATCAGCAGAGGGATAGTCCTGCATAAACGGAGCCCTCTCCTCCCAGCATCCTCCCACTTCATGCCTCTGAGTGTGTAGAGCATAGCAACAGGCCTGTGGGTTGTCCAACCGACGTCTAGGAACAACTTAGGAGTCAGTCTGATGATATGCTTGTGGGTCAGATTTCCTACTCGCTGGCGATGCTCGCAGATGCAGCACGTTGTCTTTGTTGTCCTCTGTGATCCATGAAGAGATCTTTGGCAGCCTGTTAGACGCTCATGACAGCCAGCTGCATGAGCGGGACAAAACACACAAGTACACATAAACAGGAGGGGACAAAACGTCAAAGGCAGCAAGTACAAACATGCGAGTTGCATTAGTGGTTCAACTAATCTCTGCTGTCGTTACATTGGGAAACAGCAACGTTAACGTCAGGAAACAAACTAAAACGTGCTTCTCATTAAGTAAATCATTTTAAAAATCCATCTACATGCCAAGGAAAAAGCAGCAGAAGACGAGTGGAGGGACACATATGCCAGCCGATGTAAATCTGAGACGGTGCCGTTATATCTTCATAGGTCGACATTATAGAAAGCGTGTGCGAGGTCACTAAGATTTCTCGCCCATCTTCCCTCATCTGTCCTGGCATTTTCTAGAATAGCATTTCGCACAAGACACCTCACATTTTCATGGTTTCTAAGATTTAATCAGGTGCCTCAGGGTTGAATAAGAGTCTCCATTGTGCCGCTACAGCCAAACCAAAACCTGTAGCAGTCAGAAAACAGGCACAGAGGGGTGTGGTGGGGAGGGGGGAGGGGGGGAGGGGGTGTCATCAAGTTGCCTTGAATCCTAATGCCCCAACGCAAGAAGACTGACGTCAAACTGACAAATGTGCTGCTGGCCGGCCCTAAAAAGAAACAAGCCTGGAAGGAGAAATCTAATAAAAAGTCTTAATAAACACCTTTCTGTCCCTGACCGCTGTTGACTTTGTTTTTCTATGTCACCGTGGTAGTAATTCTCAAAGTATTAAGTAAATTCTCAAAGTAGCAAGAATTTTTATGATAATGTCTGATGTTGCCTCAAGATTCTGGACAGTGAGAGCAGATGAATCAACAGATGAGCGGCTGTGTGGTGCACTGCTGAAAGAAAGACGAGAGTCTACAAAGATCCCAAATTAAAACAATATTAGATTGAAATGGTGCTGCATAAAGACCAGATATGTTTTTGAAAGACACTGCGAGCGGTTTTGTAGTTAAAATTATCTATGAGCTCATGAATCAATAAAGAACTCACCATTAACTTGCTCAGTTCCTATTACTAAGACCTGCTTTGTTCCCCATGATGTTAATGCTGTCCATCTTCTGCTTTACTTCCTTTTACAATAACAGCCCACACGCTTCCATCTGCTCTCATGCTTTAATACAAAGAATGCAGCTCTTCTGGGGCACAGCCAGTGCAGCATGCCAACTCTGTTTTTTTTTTATTTTCAAAATGTATGGTTATCAGACAAACACATTTCTTCTTATCTCATCAGAAGCAGACTAGTCAGTCTCACCGGTCCCATCGACCAGGTTCAGACATGTAGCTTATCTGCAGCTTTAGCTCCTGAGTCAGAAAGTTGGCTTTCCCACCTTTCTCTCCACCTTCTTTTATTATTCAAGAATAAAGGATGAGTCTTCAACAGCCTGTGACACATCAACTGAGAATAAACATATGCTTCCACCTTGTGTTAATATAAAAAACAAGTTTCAACGTGAAAATAGATTTGCCCATAAGCTTAATTTATTCAGAAAAAGCATTGCACATCACCTCAGGCTGTTGCCACACACACACTCACACACACACACACAACTGAGAAAAAAAAAAAAAAGGACTACTGTAGTATCGCAGTGAGTTCTCAGCAACATTGCCTACAATTTATCACATTTCCTGTTAGAATCCAGACTCATTATGGAATATGAGGCGTGTAAATGTTGATTTGCAGTTTCTGCCATCCACATGAGCAAGATGGATATGAAACGTGTTTGAGATGAGCTGTGACGGTGCAGCAATGCCATACAATACCCTAATATAGCGTTTACTTAAAACAACAGCTGAAGGGGCACATTTTCTCGGTGGCTATCTCGGCCAGGGTGATTTCTCCCAGTTTCAGAGGGACAGCGAGGCATTCACAACTAAGGTGTCTACCCTACAGTTTGTGGTTTAAATAAGCCTCAAAAATAATTAGTGCTGTGATGCACAGTGGCACTGGGGGCCAATTGAATTGACGTAGCAGCACATCCAGCAGCCTCCACAGAGTGCATGAGCTGAATAACAAACATTATCCACAAGACAAGCTTGCCTTGCAACTGGATGTTTCCCTTGCGTTGCCCTCTACACGAAACCAGAAAAGAAACACCAAATCAGCCTTTAAAATGAGCCTTACCTGAGTTTAAGACTAACCGTGCAGGGTGACGTGAGAATAACCGAGTTCTGCATGCGGTCCACACCAATTGATGTGTCCCTCAATGTAACCACCATTCAAAACGGGGGTTTTGAAAAACCTTGGTGATTTTGGATAGCAAAGAAGCTACTTAAGGCGCTGGAATGTTTAAGCTCATTTGGAAAGAGACGCAAATCCGTGTAATTTTACAGTAAGAAA
The DNA here is from genome assembly GCA_015343265.1 of Pao palembangensis. Classification (NCBI taxonomy): domain Eukaryota; kingdom Metazoa; phylum Chordata; class Actinopteri; order Tetraodontiformes; family Tetraodontidae; genus Pao; species Pao palembangensis. The sequence continues at coordinate 10,932,530 of CM027090.1, forward strand.
AGAATACAGCACGCAACGCTACTCTGGCAAAAGTAAAAACACCGACAGTACATGATAATGATATGATTAAAGTTTGAAACGGGGCACCAAATGGCTTCCCAGTGTATAAACAGATATTCGCCCCGGTGCTGTTTTCCAGCTAACTGAGGCTAACTAGGTTAAGCTATCAGGCCCTTTTCAGCTACCCACGTTTAGCCAAAGTGGAATGTGCAAACGAGGCCTTTTAAAAGATAACGCTGCCTGTAAAGTTCAGCCTCAATTAATGATTTCAGTAGCTCGCACAAAATAAGCTATGTGATGGACTATTACGCCCTAAAGCTGTAAATCCATTAAGTGGCTGCAAGGACCGTCCGATCATCGCTAATGCAGAGGTGCACCTGTTCCATTGTAGGAGGAAACAGGCAGCGAGCTGCTGCCGGGGCATTCGCAAAACATCGGCTCCTTCAGGATTGAACAGATCCTTTATAACTCACAAATGATCGCTTTCCAGCACTTGTACCCATAACGTATTCAGGAGACACATCTTTTTATTTTAAATCGCCGAACACCGAAGTCGAATAAGACCGACTGGAGGAGACAGTTTACGGGGCTATCCACCAAGCTAGCAGCAATCTCATATAAAACCGCCCGATCTTCCCTGTGGCCTGTTCCACCAGTCCGTACTAATTGTGTAAAATACCCCGAACAATACAAGATGAGCGGGATGCTGTTTCGAGTAGCGCTACGGCAAAAACACGAACCAAACACAGAAATCATACTGACCTTGTTAGCGGGCTAACGTTAGCGCTCGCCCCGCTGATGTCTTCTCTTCTCTCCGGAGATCGCCGCGGATTCATGCAAAATGCCATCAAACGTGCGAGTTCCCCTTAAACATCGCACCGACGGGTAACATGTGGGGCCGTGTGCTATCTGAGCACACTCCGTCTCTCTGATCCGCCTTGGCCACAGATACTTGACTGTGATTATGTCAATCGCAACCCCTCCCTGGCCGTTCCGTCCTCAGGTCTGGCTTTACAGGTTGAGGCCGATGCGTGCGTGCGTGCGTGTGTGTGTGTGTGTGTACTGGCGCGTTGGTGCGACTCCGCCTCCGCTTTGTTTGAACGCATGCAGGTGAAAAGATCCCAAGAAAGAAGAGGGGGATGAGCTTTTCAACGTCAAGAACCGAGGATAAAAGTAGGGAAAGGTGGCAAGGGCAGACATTGTAAGAATAATGAATGAAACAAAACGAGGTGATTCAAAAATCGGACAGGAATTAAACTGGAAGTTCTGTAGAGAAAAAGGTACAGTAGTGATCTGTTCATGGGCTGCTTTTGTTCCTCAAAACCCAAGATTAAGAAGCAGCTGTTGAAGGAATAAAAGATCAAGACATGAGAAAAAAGATGAAAAAGAACTCAACAGATAAAAACACCCAGCTGCCAATGCTGTATTAGATCCAAACCAGTTTGATCAGCTGTTTTGAATAAAGGTTTAATAACCAATAGCTTTTTTGTTTTTATTTGGGGTAAAAAACAGTGTTTCTGCACAGTCTGGTGGTACTAAGGTCAGGTCCAGCTGGCACGTACGAGAAAACTCCATTTTGGGTTTATTGAAAAGTTGAAAAGGTTCTTACAAAATGTCTATAAATTAGCACCTGGATGTGGAAACATAAGGGATGGATCAGTGACAATTCTGTATTAAATTCAAGTGGAACAAAAAGATAAATCCATTTAATCGTTAAGCAATTTAGAATAGATGATCCATTAATGGAAGAACATCAGTGGTAATAGAATTACAGTAGATGAGTAATACATGTTGACAGACGTGGACTATGGCCAAAATGTATTTCTATGTTTGGGCTGAAACGAAGGAACCGGTGGGATCCAGTTAAAGTCCAGTCAAAATAAAGGAGCTGGAGGACTTGACGAGGTCGCAACAACGACCGCTCCCCTGCATCAAAGAATGCAAACACGGAATCAGCAACAGCTCAGATTTTAAAAGGGACTGTATTGTTGAGTTACCATGGAATTCTGATCAGTGGGTTTAAGGGGGGGGGGTGCTATTAACGGAGTTCTTCCAGTGCCTTTGATAAGTGCAAAGAAGGTGCAGAAGAAAAACAAGAGCGCAGCTTTCAGAGTAATGAAGAGAACTTCTAATGTGCCAATTGTAACAGCACCTAATTCAATGGTAGGAGGCTGTGTGTGTGTGTGTGTGTCTGTGTGTGTGGAGGGGCACTCTGTCAGGTAAAGGAAGGTGTTAAGGTAAATTAAGTCTGAATAAATTGAGCCCACAACCATCTTCATGCTCTGGTTGGATAACTGTAAATCCCAGGAATCCCACACATGACAGACTGGGAAAGATGAGTGGGTGCCGACGTTGCGTGTGTAAAAGAGTCCATCTTGGATGTGGAACTGCTGTCCACTCAAGAAACAAGGAGGGAAGTTGTTGGGAGACACGGGGGGGTCAAAGGTCAGCCCACAATGTTAGATTCAATAGAAGTAAGATGAGAAAATATGGAGAAGTAAGCCCCCCCAGTGCACAGGATCCCTCCAACACCACATCTTTGTCTCTGCGTCCGCTCACCGGCTCAGGTTCTAAAGGTTGTATTTGTCCTGTGTTCCAATAATTAACAGCCGGGTGAGTCATCCTGTGTTCGCGCTGGTGAGGAACGCTGTCAGAGTTATACTGACAACACAACACGCAGCTCGTCGATGGATTGATTTTCGCATTAGCGCTTGTAAAAACCTGAGGCGATGCAAATGTTAGCGGGCCAGTTTTATGGAGGAGGCGCTGAGGCCATCAAAGGGAAGGGTGGGGTGGTTATTGGCCAACCGCGCAGCACGTTTAGAACAAATACATGAAATCTCAGAGAAACGCGATTGCATCTGATAGTCGCGCGAAAGTCCGAGGATGTGGTGTTGGCGACTGACCTGTTTCACACGTGTCCGGTGTCCTGCCCTTCAAAAACAATGTCACCGGTGACACATTTCAGAATTCAGGCTTAAATTGTTGTGGGTTTTTTTTGTAGAAACACCTTTTCACTGTTAGAAGGGAGCAGATTTAGCCCTTCAAAATGGAACCTTAAAGACAAGTTGGCGCTTATCTGCTGCGGTGGCTGGTTATGTTATCTCATGTAGTTTTAAAATAGGCCACGCACCCTGTCGGGAGCAACACTTGAAGGAGGGGAGACAGTTTTATGGAGCGCGTGAGGAAGAACAGAGGACAGACTGACAGGTGTTAATGAGGAGGAGGCAGAAAAATGAAGAAGGGCGACAAAAAAATCACCGATGTGATCACAGAGTCTCATAGATACGGCCATTCTGATCATTTCTTTTGACAGCAAGCGATGTTTGTGCGATGTATGTGGCGTCGTTTAGGTGATGACATCATCATCATCGTCATAAACTATGTGAATCTCAGCGCCTCAATGGCGTCAATCATCTGAACTGCTAAAAGCATCAAACATACAGAAACCTGAGCATGGTGAAGAATCTCCAGATTCTGTGGTACTTTATGGGGGAAAAAAAAAACACAAAAAAGACATGAATGCATTTCTGCCATTTGATGTGTGTGCACGTGTGTGCGTGGGTGTTTCAGATCACGGATGCATCACCCGGTTCCCTGCTTTGCCGAAACACGTGTGCAGAACAACACCTGCAGGCCCGCCAGACCGTGATCACCCCGCCAGGCTCTCGTGTGACGGCGCGTATCAGTCCGGCTCCCGATGTGTGCGCACAGACCGAGAAAAAGAGCGGATTACGAATCAGCTGACTCTCCACATTTTCTTCCAAGTGACTTATTACAAGGGTTATGCTGAGCGGACCGTTGGACCGCTGTGTGTATATATGTGTGTGTGCGAGTGTGTGTGTGGGCGGTGGGGGGGGGGTAAGTAGTGAGATGCTCAATGGAGCCAATCTTGCTGCCCTCACAGTGAAAGAATGCTTTAAACAGCTCCTCTAAGCTTCAGTCAGTAATGAAATAAACTCAGTTTTTTTGTAATATATGGCGCTAACAGACTTTCCTATTTCATTTACAGAGTAGCTTGACATGAAAAGCCAATGAGGATCTCTTAAAAGAATTGCTGTGATTTGGCCACCAGGAGAGGAGTTTTGCACTCACTCTCTCACAGGTTGTAAAGACAGATGAGCTCACTTCATTACGAAGCACAAACATAGCCGCCCGTGCTAATGGAGGCCTGATAAAACTCGCCTGATGGCCTCTGTGACTTAGATAATAGCTTTGCTATCACTGACAAACAAGCATAATTCTGACACAAACACATCACGGTGTCATCAGCAAATAGAGGAATCTCGCTGTCCGGAGGGTGACCCCGATAAAGACCAGAACTCAAATCTCTCCCAACAGCCAGAAAATGCATATTGCGGCTCCTCGGCAGCAGCCTGAAATAGCTTTAGCCTAATCCATCAGTGCAGTAATCTGATTCTTCAGCCAAGTTGGAGTCCTTGGAAAGCCTTTGCACATTATAATAATGAAACCACATTTAAGCTAGCAATCCTTTATCCCTTCCCCGAGTAGCACATTAATGTGACTGTTTGTTCACCACCACAGCTATTTATTCAGGGTTGCATGTTTCATGTTTTCACCTTATCCTCATTGGTACTGGAACTGTGAAATAACTGCTTGATCATGACATAGCAAAACTCAATTAAACTGCCTCTATGAAATAAAATCAATTAGCATTTTGCTACATTCAGCTATTAGCATTCATGTCACAGCTTCACAGTTCAGTTTGACGTAGAAACCCCCTGCCTTTTCTCCAGGTAAACATTCCGTCTGTGTGGCCCACATTTGTATGACCCGTGCACAACGTGACAAACATGTTGAGTGTAATCTGAGTCTGTCCTCTCCTGTTACCTCTCTGGCCAAGATAAACAGCACCTTCCCGTGTTTTCTGTTTTCTGCTCTCAATGGGATAAGAGATTTATGGACTGGTAAATAACCTGTAAGGCCTCAGGAATGTGCTCCAGTTTCAGCCATTGGACCTGACGATGAGTGGCACTTCCACCTAGTGCGGAAGGCACCCTAATCTGGGTGAGCGCACGTGATCCACCAATCATTCAGGGTGCTATGGGGGTTGAAATAGACTAGAAGGGACAGCGATCCCAGGGGTCCCAGGGGTACACGCGAATCCATCTATCAAAGCAGAGAGAAAGTACAAGCCAGATCAAATCACGACTAAGAGCTGCAGGATGTTTTTGAGCTAGCCGTGCTAGCTGGCTTGAAATCACAGTCACACAGGTGACATGTGGGTGCCAAACGAAGCTTGATTCTTTTTTCGGTGTGTGAGGCGGGTGGGGGATCGCCACTCACATTCAAGGAGAAATAATGGCAGCATCTGAAGATGCCTATTATGTGGTCGCACATTTCCACCCACAGCGTGGTCCAAGGCTGTCTGCGTCGCTCTGGCACAGAGGCTCTGCGATCCAGCCGAGCTCGGCACAGACAGCATGCTGCCCGAGCCAAAGTCCTATTATCCAAATCTGTCGGCACCGTCTCATTTAACAGATAAGAGGCTAATCTAGAGGATGGCCAGGAGATAGACCCTCACACACACAGCCTCTCTTGTCGCTTACTCCCATTCTTCGAATTCCTGGAATGTGTACAGGTGTACACAGGACAACAAAGCCTTGGAGACTGTACGCTCTGTCTCCTCTGGTTCCAAGAATGTAAATAAGATAATGTCATTTTTCTGTTGATCCATGTGAACTTCCTTTGCAGTCTTTACCCTGTTTACCTGCAAACAGCAGAAGGCAGAACTTTTAGAGATGAATAAGTTTAAATATAAAATAAAATAAAAATGAGCAAAATGCTCAAAATGCGGAGCGTTGTAATTGGAAACATTCAGCCTTCATGTTGGTTTTTCACAGTACGATGAAGACATGAGTCAGGGCAACGTTTGTCCTCCGTCCTCCATAAACGTTCCAGAAACTCAGATAAAACAGACATATTTTTCAGCTGCAGTTGCAGACGTGTCACGGTCGTCGCGTTACCATCTGCTTAAACAACAACAGGCTATCTCAAGGTTCAATGGCCATGTTTTCAAACTTGCCAGGGAACTCTATTTGAATCGCGGGTCTTGCCTTCCTGTTGCAAAATTGTGTAATATTTCTGGTCTCCAGCACAGATCTTATTACCTGTTCACGCCCCCCACCCTCGGTGCAGTGTCGAGATCAAAAGCTGTTTGAAGCTGCTCATCATTCCGCTACACGAAGCTCAGCGGCTAACCTTGTCTGTAAAGTCACGCACTTTGAATTAAAAAAGAATTTGTTATTAAGTTATGAGACCTATCCCGCTGTTTTTGCTTAAAACCCCTAACAGTTCAAGGGGTTGATAGTTCAGGTTTATTACCGTGTTCCACGATTACATTATTAATCCTGGACTACAAAGGGTCGAAGTTCTTCATCTCTAATTACATCATTTTTAAGTTCCCGTTCCGCAGGCGCTTTTTTCAGAACTTCACACGGTGTTCTCCAGATCAAGTTCCTGTCCTTGGGCCTTTTCCAGCCACAACACTGGGATCCATTCCTTCACAGCGCAGCCTGGAATTACACATATACACACCTGCGAGAGGCAGAGTATCAGACGGGGCCCCGGGGCCATGCTCGTTCGCACATCTGTTGTGATCTCATCTTCAGCTTTTCAGCAAACAGCAAATTAAGGCCTGCGACCCGGGGCCACCAGACTGGCGTTAATGGGCGTTGAACATTCATCACACGGGGTTTCGGAGACAAGAGCTGCGTCAGATCAGAACACAAATACAAACGCTGCCATCAATCATCCTGGTGAGGTTAGAGGGAGGCCTCAAGGACACGACGCAGCCTCTCTATCCGCAACCTTCCTGCCATTACAAGACATCACCGTAGATATTGCCAGTAGATTGACTCATTTAAGGTGGAATATCTCTGTTCTGTGTGTTTCAGGGGTCTGGCACTCCAAAGGTCAGGCTCGCCACATTTAAGTGGTATAACACTGCCTCTGTAAAGCACCTAGAGACAATTTCATTGTAAAAGGCGCTATATAAATAAAACTTGAATTGAATTGTTTGTTTGTTTTTTAATCACAAACACTGCTTCGCTGTTGTGCTGCAGAATCTCGGCAGAGGCGTTTCTTCTGAGCGACGACCCAGTTTACTGGCATGAACAGTTTTAGCGTTAGAGCTATTTTCTCTCTCCAAACCGTGTTTACGGCTGGACAGAGCTACTTTTAGCATCTTTCCTTTATGCAGTGGAATAAAGATAAATACTGTTGTACGCACACTGCTCACATTTTGTGTCAAGGTCTGAGGCCCACCAGTGTTAACCTCGGCAGAGTTCTAGGGCCCTGAGGTTGGGCTTGTTCTTCTTTTTCTCATGCTATTTCGAGTTAGTTAAGAGAAGATGTCTGCGTACATCTGACGCTTCCATATCTGAGCAGCTCATCAGAAGATTCCAGGTGGGTTTGAGAGCTGCAAGGGGGGGAAAAAAAATAACATTTTGGAATTCTAAGTAGATGCTTTGAAGCCTTGCCCATGCAGAAGAGCTTCGTTAATCATTTTCTGAAAATCAAAATCAAACTTGACTCATGGTCTGCTCTCCAAGGCTGCTCGTTAAAACCGCCTTCGCCGCCATGTTTGCATTTTTCCGCGCACGTGTTCAGATATCGCTCGTGGCTGCTGCCAAGCAAGGGCGGCAGAACGCAGTGGCGTGGCGTCAGCGATGCTTGAACCTGAATTTGATCTCACACTTTTTGATATTTCGACTTAAATCTGTCTTCACACATCTATCTCAGATCAGATCGACCTCACTCATCTTATTCTAACCATATTTATGAGTAATAGATGAAATCTATGGAATCTCATGCTACCTTCTGCTCTACATGATTTGCTTTTTCCCCCCCTTATTATGACACTAGCGGGAACAGAATACATTTTCCGTGTTTGTAAGTTATTTGACGCTAAGTCTCACATTAGTATTCGGAGTTCAGTCCGTCCCATCTAATCTCTGTCCAAAATAACGTATTCACTTTAAGGCAAAGCCATATATCTTCAAGGACAGATATATGGAAAGGTGCTTTCTTTTATAAATCATCCTTCTGCTTCTAAATGCAGGGTGGTAAACTCTATTAAATGGTTCGTCACGCTCACGTCCTTGTGCACTTTATTTGTTTTGCAACACCTGTAGCTTCTTTGGTTTTGTCAACAGTGTTTTGTTTTTGTTTGTTTTGTTTTTTCTGTTTTTTTGCCATAACTTACCGTTTTGATTGTACAGAAGCCACTTCACTTTCATGTCTGATAAACAAACATCAAATAATAAAAGAAATAAAGAAATGTCAGCCTGTTGTGCACGGCTCGAGGGCCAATCAAAGATGAATCCGGTTTTCAAGATCAAGCTCCAGCAGGAGTTCATTACATAAAATGCTTATCGTGAAATAAATAATGAGCCAGTGCGTGGAAATGTTTGGCCGCTTGCTCGCTGAGACGTCACGAGATGCGGCAACAGAGGCGTTCCACGCCTGGGTGAGCTGTTGGCCTGCTGTCTGCTTCAGCGCCACTTGATATGAGAGGATTTAGTTCTGCCTGAACGCTCACAGACACACACCACCATCTACATTGTGACGGCCAAAGGAAATGAGAAGGTCAAAAAGGTGACAGACGCTTTTCAGACGCTCGCATCACAATTAAAACCCATTTCAGCTCCATTTCCACCAAGAGCTGATCCCCAGTCAGCGCCACACGTCAAAGCCCGGGCTGCTTTACCCTTTTTTTTTTCCCTTCTCTATTCATTTTCCTGTCATCTTTCCCACCACTCTGTCTCTGCAAGATGGATCTGAGGTCGCACAGCACCTCCTGCAGTCTGAAACACGTCACTGGCTCCGCCGGACGCGGCGGCCTGCTCGATAAAGCTTTCATACGGTTACATGGCTGATTCATTGGGGGCCATTACGAGGAGACTTTCCTGCAGAGTTTTCTCAGCTTTGCAGGCAGATTGAGCACCAATCGAATGTATTATTCTTCTAGTGGCTGCTTCTGTTAACCTCTCATAAAAAATAGACACTGTAATGTTTTGAGGTGTGTGTGTGTTGAGGGGAATGAAGTTTTTTTTTTCCTCAAAGGACCAAATGTGATGAACCCCAGCAACCGTTTAAGCCTTGATTGTAAAGCAAACAGCTCATTTTGTAAGAGGCCCGACTGTGCAGGATTGTTTGCCTTAAATCCGCTCTCAAACCACGCGTTAGGATGCATTTTATTCAGCCTCTCTGAGAAGAGAAAATTGCCCCATCTAGCAAACATTGTTAGTAGCAAAAGAGCCATAAATAACGCCAGTTGGAGCTGAATAAAAGGCCTTCCATTAGGGGGGAAAAAAACCCCAACAAATGCAAATTCACGTCCGGGCTGCACTAATCGCGATTCATTATGGATCAGAGGTATCTGCAACAGCACTGAGTCGTTTCTGAAATAGAAGGAGATGCGGCGCTGAAATTACCCTGACATCCAGTTTTTCCTCTGGAAAGAAGCAGGAGCTGGCTCAGGCCGGTGTCTCCAAGCTAATGACCCCGTGCCTTGGCTGAATATTCATCACAGGCACAATTTGTTCTGTCTCTCAGCAGTCATCCTTCATCCTGGCCAGTAGATGCTGTTTAGCGAGGGAGAAACCAGTATGATTTACAATTATGTTGCTCTCCAGGGTCTTCTCACACTACCAACCGAGGATAAAGAATATTATGATACATTAGTTGCCATGGCTCGTTGCAATACAGGCAAAGATACACTAGATGGCGCTGCCATCTAGTGCGATCTGACGCAAAGATAATCAAGTTTTACCTGATATTTCACTTTAAGTTTAAAGTGGCGTCTGTGGTTCAAGGCAAATGATTGTCTTTTTACAAATTCAAATAAGCAAATGTTGTATGTGGTTCGTTATTTCGGACTTTGTCACTGTGCGTACAGGTTCTAAATGGCACATGGGTTCCACAGAACCGCAGGACGGGGAGGACAGAAACACGGTTCGGGCCAGGAGACCGACGCTTGGAGCACTTATCTCTCTCTCTCTCTCTCTCTCTCTCTCTCTCTCTCTCTCTCTCTCTCTCTCTCTCTCTCCCTCTCCGTGTGCGTGCGTGCGTGAATCCTCCGCGCACAGGCGCCCAGCACTCCGGTCTGCTGACACACCGAGAGGAGAGTCCGCTTTACGCGTCCGTGTCACTGGACTATATGTGGATACAGAGCGCGGCGGTGCCCGTAGATACATGGGGACACTTTAACAGCAGCTTCCGACCTTTTACATGAAAACAGGTAAGAGTCGGTTCGGGAAATCTTATTTTGGACAGCGTGTTCCAAATTTGCATAACTTGAAAGAGCTCTGAATCGCAGCAAAGATGATCACCCAAATAATCCCGATGCGCGATTTTCGCTCTCGCTGTCGGACACATTTTGGTGGGGGTTATTCCTCAAACCGAGACGCCTGTTTCTAATTTTCCTAACAAACTCTTCTTGGTGAGCAGTTACAGGATGAGATCCCCAGCCAAAGCCACACTGTTCTTCTAATTTACCTCAGTTGCGTTTCATTTTTCTACTCGGGCGCTCTTGAGTGCGGACCGAAATCCAATAAATGTGATTAATGAAGCCATAAACTGATTGGATTGTTGGAGCCGGCATATGGCAGAAAGTCACAGGATGAGCAGGGGACACTGTCAGGACGAGGAGACAATCGGTCTTTTGTTAACGGAGGGTTTTATGATAATGAAAGTGGACTATACACAAAGACGGTTCTCTGCACAAGTCCGGTTCTGTGGCGCTGCTGAGGCAGCGGGTGTGTGTGACAGCACCATTATTCACCAGGACGCTTAATTGCATTAGTCTTGTAAAATAAACTGCCCTTGTATCGTGACATTTTCTTAATTAAACTGAATAATGTCCATTAACATTTGGCAAATTGTGCTTGAAGTTGAGTTTTTATTCCTTTTTTTCAGGCACTTGAGCGGTTAGGTTCATTTCGCTCAGAGGCCAAAGATCCTGACACAAACAGCACTGAAGTCACAACAGCTCTAACTTCAAATCCCCCATTTTCACTCTCCTGCTCTTCACATCTCCTCTTCAGTACAAGTGGATGATAGAAACAGCATCTAATATTAGATCAGCCCAAGCTGCTCATCCATCCTTCGTCCATATATTTACTGTTTGATTAAAAACAACATGATTGCACCTTTGTGCACATCTGTAATCTGTTTAGAATCCGGTTGGCTGTTGTGATTTATGCTGCTTGACTCTTGCACGTAAATGGGATCAATACAGAGCAGAATCTGACTTTTCTCCCTCCCTCTCTCCCCGTTTTGGTGTGGTGGGGGCGGAGTCTGCCCCATTGCAATAGTGATTCCTGGAAGAGGAAGGGGGGCAACACAGTATTTGGCCGCTGCCCGATACGCAGAATACGTCTGTCAGAGGGATCGAGGGTGCACAAAGATAGGCCGCCGTGTACTCGCTGACTCTCCGTCCAAATGCAATCCCTTAATGCACGCTGAGAGTCGCAGATCTAATAAGTGGTGGAAGAGCATCTTCAATAATGAAACTCCACCTGCATCTCTGCTGCAGCGCATGGGGGGGGGGGGGCGGCTGAGAGGCCTCATAAATAACAGAGAGCAGCTCTGACACATGCTGCTCCAACGTCTGCGAGCTGCCAGTAGAAGCTCTCGTCCACACTGACGCTGCTGCTGACTGATTGGGTTGGCGGCAGCGGGGGGCGGGGGCAATCAAGTGCAATGCTTATTTTTGTTTTTGTTTGCACTTCTCAAAGAAATGCAGTGTGCAGCAGCTGCACGCCATTACGGCTCTGCAGCGGGAGGATCGCAGATTCCCAGTGATCTTTGGCCGCGGGGTGGCCGCTTCCCAACTCCACTTTTAAAGAACGCAAGGCCGCGTGATGGCCTCCGGTCACTCATGAGCGTAGCTGCCGAAGAAGCTGCAAACGAAGGAACTAAATCCTCTGAAGCAATTAGCCCGCTTTTCACCAATTAACCTGCGCGTGTTAGTGTCCCGTAAGCGCTAATGCTGCGAAGCTGAACTTCCCGCTGCAGACTTTCATGATTCTGATGTTTATCGTACATTAGCTGGCTTACAAGGACGCCCCCGGGGCAAAACACGTGCACCGACACATCTGATAGGCTACGCTGATCCATTCGATTCGCCGACTCTTCCTCCACCATGAAGGTTTTTTTTTTTTTTTCCCTGTCTTTGGAGGCAGAATGTGACCTCTCCACCGCCGTTCTTAAGACCGACCCCCGCGGCCGATAACGCCGTGGGCCGCCCCGGCTATGAAAAGGCAGCACTGTGCTGGGCTCCAGAGGCGGGCCTCGTGACTCTGCTGTTGTGTCTCATGAGCGTGATTTATTCAGAACCGGAGTCGTCGTCAAGAGGAGCTTTCACGAGGGTCGGCGCCGCAGAAGAGCGGCGAAACGGGGTCGAGGCAGAGAAGCTGATCGCGTCTGCTTTTTTTTTTTTTTGTGTTGTTGTTGTTTTTTTCCAGTCGGCCATTTGCATCTGCTCGTTTGTGTTTTTGACCAGGAAGGGGAGAAGCTTTTTATCCCCCCTCCACCCCTCAACTCCCCCCACAGCTGCCAAGTGCCTGAAATATTTAACAGGGTTTGCACTATTTTTGGGTTTGTGCTCAGTTTGTGGAGGAGCTTATGTAATGGAGTTTCAGCTCACGCTGTTGTGCTCCAAAAAAACGCGCCGCCGGCCCCACGATGTCTGCAGCCATATTGTGTGGACACTGTCAGCAAAGGGGAAAGCAGGGATTTCTGCACCATCTGTGCTTTGAGTGACTAAATTGTTGTTTTTTTTTTTTTAAAGGCAGCTCCTGGTACGTGAAGGGAGCTCTGCCAGGCTGCGTCTCAGGTTTCCCACAGATATTGATTATCCCATCTTCCTCCCCTCCTTCTGTCTTCATCTCTTCCTCTTTCCCTCTCAGTTCTCCTCCTCACAGCAGATCTGCTCCCCATCCTCTGAGGTGTCACATTCTCTGACTCATGCCCCGGTGTGGCAGATGGGGGTGGGGGTGGGGGGGGGGTGCGCAGGGATGAAAGAGAAGAGGGGAGAGTCATTTCCCAGATAGAGACAGTGACCTTCATCCGGGAAAACCAATTGGATAAACGCTGGAGTTCATGCCCCACAGGAGTGTGCTTTCCAACACGCCACAAACAAATCGGCTCTCAACCCTCAGCATAATTCTGCCACTTTCTGGAAATAAACACCAAATCAGTGAATCCAGAAGTACAGACAGAAAGCAGCATTATAATCTGCATGTTTTTCAGCTGAATACGAGTTCCATCAATTCACGTGCAGCATTTTTTCATCCTTTTCTTTTATAATTGCAAACATATTCAGGTTTAAACTGTTTATCTCTGTCGTACACAAAATAGCTTTTCTTTTTCTTTTTTTTTTTTAAATGCCAGACAAAGCAAGAAGTTTCCTTCAAATTCAAATTGCGATACTGCCGACCGTGACAGAAATAATCAGTTTGAGGGCTGAAGATGTCTGCCTTGTTTCAAATTAACAGCCACAGAAGGAGAGTCCTGTGTGAAACCAGGAAATGGTCCCAGGAAGTGACCCTGGCTAATGGCTAACGCAGAAAGCGTCATTATTTAAGGAGATGTGAACGTGCACCTCACATGGGTTCAGAACCCCCACCTCTGTGTCGCCCAGACTGGGTCCCAGTGTGTCTGAAAGCAGCAGGAACAACGGAGCTAACACACTTCGGGACGGATTTTGCTGCTCTATCTCTGCTAATAACGAGCAGGAAGTCGAGGCCTGGGTTCATGTGGTGAGGGGATGAGATCATGTGTCAACGTGCATGAGCACATGATCAGACTGCTGCAACAAAACGAACTCCTCCAGCCTGACAGACACAGACTGAAGAACTACAGTACTGGAGAATCAATTGCTAATCTTCATTAGCCATTGGATTTACTCGTCGTTTCTCAGATCCCACCTCCAGATTGACAGAATGGCAGCCAGCCGCTGCAAGGAGAAACTCTTAATTCGGTTTTTGCTAATCTGATACACTTGCATAATTCCATTAAATTACCAAGACTGTGAAATAAACTGCAGTCGCAATTATTTTTGCTCAGTCATCATAATTTAACGTGGTCACTGGCTGACTGCTTTTATCAAGTTCATTCGAGTCACTTATTAACAAGAGATGTTCATTAAATTGAAATGGTAACATTAAACTTCCCTTAAATTTGCACTTACAACATTCGAAATTGCCGTCAGAACGCGTCAGAGCTCAGTGTCAGTATCAGCGGTTGCACCATTTCCCATCTCTAATTTGAGCTCACGGCTTTGAAAACGTCAGTGCAGCTTTTTGAGTTTGGGCAGTAAAATCTGAGGGGAATCTTGTCCAGATTCTGGATTAAAAACACCCAGCCCCGGGGGTCAATCTTATCAGTGTCAGTCCAGATTTAGGCGCTTCGGTTACGGTTAATGCGGCTGTTGGCCTTCTCTGTGCTTCTCTGTGCAGCAGCAGCAGCAGGCGGCCCCGGGCTCTGATAACCCTCTCAGGAGCCCGGCGCTTGACAGGCGACCCGCACTGCCGGCTGACGCGCTTGCGCTTTAACAGCAGATGAAGCGCGGGGCTGATGAGAAGGGACAGTCTCCTCTGTTCCAGCGGATGACCCCTCCCGGTAAATGTGACAGCACTGAGACTGACGCGCCGAGAGAAGAAACAGCCCTCTTTCATTTCAAGCCTCTCCTGCTCCACGACTTCAGCGCTCTGCTCTCATCTCTGCCAAGAGAAGGACGCCCAGCATTTCAAACTGCGCGGTGGCCTTTAAGCCTTTAAATTGTGATATTTCCTGTGCGACTGTGATAAAGCAGAGCTGCAGGATATGTGACTAATCGACTTCCGAGGTCCACACATCAGTTTCTTGCCACTGGCTAGATTTTCTTTTTATGTTCTGTCAGCGTGGTGCAGCTCTTGCTGTGCGGTGATGTCATATGTCTCATATATGTCACTTCACAACAAATAAATTACACTTATCTCATATGGATTAACATGGTGCACAGGGGCCACGCAGTTATATGAAAAAGTCCCTGTGATGCAGCATGAAATCTGTACAAAGTAACTTAAACAACAAGAAAAATCGGGAATGTAGAGTTATTTTTCCTGTGTTTT
Source organism: Pao palembangensis (assembly GCA_015343265.1). Classification (NCBI taxonomy): domain Eukaryota; kingdom Metazoa; phylum Chordata; class Actinopteri; order Tetraodontiformes; family Tetraodontidae; genus Pao; species Pao palembangensis. The sequence continues at coordinate 10,947,670 of CM027090.1, forward strand.
CCTATGTTAAAGGTCTAGTTGAAAACCAAATGTGCTTCTCTGTTCTTTATCACTTTGGTGGGTGGAGAAGTGCCCAGAATCTCTGACAGAGGTCAAGAGCTTTACTCTGGAATCCAGCAGCCCTGCAGTCAGCGCTGACATCGAATCGGAGGCCTTGCGTTCAGAGCTGCGTCACTGATGTCGCCTTTTGGCATCGGTCTCGTTTCCTGCTGGTTTATGTATGCCCGGCCCCGCGTGCACGCACGTGTCCTCCCTGAGGTGCTCATTTACCACTGACTCACTGCTGTGTCTGTATGGATCTAGTGTTCCATAATCAATAATCAATCAGAGGGGTTTTTTTTGTGGGCCCGGCCGTTCCCGTACGCAGAGGATGGTACCTTGGGAACTTTTCAGCAGATCAGAGCACATCAGTGTGTGTGTGTGTGTGTGTGTGTGTGTGTGTGTGTGTGTGTGGTGTGTGTATTGCTGGCTCCTTTCATCCCAGTTGCTGTATGTTGGTATGCATGTGCTTTGTTTTGGTGCACACAGATAAGGTGTGTGAGCATGTGGGGGGGGTTTGCAGGAGCATAACTGAGTGGTCTCTCAACCCTCACCCTTCCCCCTGCACGTGTGCACACGTTGACACCCTCTCACCGCCTGCTCTACATGTGCCCACCCCGGGGACACCCTATCCCCTCTGCAGACGCGTGTTTATCGAGCAGACACTCAATATCCCAGACCTCCTCTTTATGTACATGAACCGGGGAGGGGGGGGTGTTTCTGTCTTTCACCATAGAGACCAGGCATGTCCTCATTCCTCTTTCATTTCCTCTAAGCCGACCCCCGAGCCGTCGGTTGGCCGGGCGTGTGCAAGCGTCGCGGTCGCAACAAAACAGGTGTCCGGTTTTGTGGACACGCAGGTTGTCAGCGTCCTTTTCATCTTTATGCAGCCGCCTCGCTGGCACTGATGCTCCTAAAAACAACAGCAGGGAAAGAAAAACGACCGCCGGCAGCTGTCGGGGGGATGCATGCTTTTATCTGTGACATCTTTGATGTGCTCAGCGCGGAAGTAACAGCAAAGAGGAAAGAAGCAGCAGATCTGGTTGCATGGATCGTGCGATTATGTGTACAGCAGTAATGGCACAATTACATGCTTGTGTGCTGCAGGCAATAGAAATGAGTCACAGCTGATCTGTCTTTCTAACTTCTCCTGGAACTACTCTCAGCCCAGGTCAGGCATTCAGCACGCCTGAGACACGCGAACATGGCTGACTGCGGTTACACAATGGCTGCTGGTGTAGAAGCAGTGACGCAGGGACCAACAAACCAGGCTTTGGCCAAGTCCTGCTCTAAAAAAAACAAAAGGCAAAAGTATCTCTTCCTCTTCCCAAAAAAAAAAAAAAAAAACTCCTGGCAGCTGCTCTGTAAGCCTCCATTAGCGTTTTCAAGAGTATTGCATTTTACATCATCATCATTTTACACATTTTTTTCTTTTTTTCTTTTTTTCTTTTTTTTTTTTTTTTGGCAAGTGTGGCACAGTCCCTCATTGGCAAGGACACTTTTTGATGAGTGGAAAGGGTCTGAATAGCCTGAAGGCCAGAGTGATATGCAGCATGAAACTGAAATGGTGAGCTCATGTGATCAGGGTGGTTTTAACGAAGCTATTATTTAGATGCATGACAAATCTGGCCTAATGATAGCACAGATGTCACACAGGACCACCGCCGTGATTATTGTTTGTCTCCTTGTGCTGCCTAGACAAAAGTTGAAGGCATTTTTATAGTATTTGCATGGAAGTCCATACAAACCCTAACTACTTGCAGATACTAACTATGGTTGTACAAAAGCATGTTATCTTCAGTGAAAAGATGAATAGAGAAAGTGAATCATTCAGTCCTACAGAGTCAGTGAAGCAGAGCAGGAGCAAGGTTATGCAGTCAGAGATAAAGGAGGAGGACAGTCGATGGGCTCTCCACCTCTGTTTTTCTCTTTCTGGCTGATTTTGGAAGCCTGCTGCTGCAGTGAGCTATTCTCTAATTCCCTCTTCTGCTTTACCAGGTCTAATTAAAAACAGAGGAGCTCTGTTCATCTCTGAAATGCTGCTACTCGGGATTCTGGAAAGTTCACAGGCTTGCCGCCCTCACACAGAAACAGAACACATGTCTCGTTATCGGCCCACAGAGCAGCGGATCCCTCAAACCATTAGCCCCTAATGCAATGAAGGGCTAGCATTTTAGCCATTCCCCTCAGTGCTGAGCCATAACAAAGTTAGTCCGCAATTTGCACAAATGTGCTTTGTAATAACGTGCACAGACTCCATCCATCAAAAAAAGACTTCTTTGTCTCATATCAGGAAATGACAGGGAGCAAAATCTTCCATTCTTTTTATCTTCTAGACCCCCGAAGCTTTGTTTGATATTTATGTAAATTACAGGAAAATGAGCTCCAAACTTGAGGTTTGTAATTCAATCCGCTGAGCATATTTCTGAAAAAGAGCAGAGGAAGTTTGATTCGGTGTTATCTAATCCAGTGAAATGACACTTCGATGCACTCGCTGCCACGTTTTGACAGGCTGCTGCCGGCACGTCAGCCCCTGCCACGGCCACTGAGGGAACTCGAAACCCAAACAGGCAGTTGAGCCCTGTGACATCTTAAGAAGGATGTGTGGAGCATTTGAACACGCTTTTGCAGGCATCCATTGCATAAATAAATCAGGGCGGCAGCGAAAGCCTCGTGCATTAGGCAAAAGCAATAAAGCTGCATACAACAAGTCTCTGTGGAATTGGATCATCTTAAATAACACCCATTTATTAAACATGATCTCCTCACATAGCTTGCCGAATCTGCAGACAGAGTGCAGATTTATAAGAGACACACATGTGCCAGCCAGCGTCAGAGGGCTTGTGAGAGTGGGCTGGGGCGCAGTGTGGCAGTAGGCTGCTCGGAATGCATCTGGCTCACAAACAAATGGCCTTGCTGACAGAGATAGCAGAGGGTTTGTTACTGCGTCGTTACCGAGTCACAGACGATGAAGGAGCACACTGTCATGCTGTGTTTGCTGAAAGGCCTGACGTATAATCCAAACCAAATGAGCTTCATGCAATATTAAAGGCAGAGCCGTTGGGATTAATCAAAATGGTAATTATTGAAGACATGTTAGCAATGTTAGCGTTAGCGTCTTATTTCTGAAGATGGCAGTGCCGCTCAGCTGCTCACTCGTCTTTTTTAAAGATGGATCAAGTCAGATGTTTGCGATGTTTTGACTTCTGTATAACAACTCTGGGCTTTGGTAATAATATTTCATTTCTGCAGCAGTTTACATTTAGTTTTATCATGAAAGAAGTAATAATCATCACTTTTAAAGTTGAGGTAAGATTAACTCCTAACCTTTTGACAAAGGAAAGGAAGAAAAAATATTTCTGTGTTCACCCTAAACAGAACACACGTCAAGTTGAATTAATCTTTAGCATTTTCAAAAGAATTAATCAATAAATAAAGTCCTGAAAACCCAGGAACCTCCTGAAATGCCACTGGGTGTGGCTAACATAGATCCCACTGTCTGACCGAAACTTCCTGTATGAGCACGTAAAATAATCACCTGATTAAAAGACTTTGCACGATGAAGTGAAAACATTTGTTTTAGTCTCAGGAACAATCGCTTCCTGAGGTCCTCTGATTCAGATATCTGCGGCGTGATTTTATTGATGTGTCCCACTTCTCTGCTGGCAGATATAGAAATCAAGAAGACGCAGGAATAATTCTCTGAGCTAATTATACACATCATACAGAGAGTGCGCGTCGCCACGTGACTCGCACATTTAGCATGATAGCGTGTGTCACGTTACCGACAGACACACGTGGGCCCGTATCATTTCTGGGATCAGTGCAGGAGCTCCTCGCTCGTGCCCGTTCCGTCTCCTCGCATCAATTTTGTTTCCTGTCTATGTCAGCGGATGAAGCCCCTTCCCCAAAGACGCGCCGGGCGTCTTCGTGTCTTATGAAAACTGTTTCGAATTGAATTTGATTAGGTTGGCAGGAACTCCACGCCGCGCTCATTTGACGGGAAATGACTTTTTTTTTCAGCGTCTAAATCAGTCAGCTCAGCGTGTGAGACCAGTCCTGTCGGCTAATGAAGATCGGTAGCCATCGACGGCCACCCACGGCCCATTAGGACCGCCGGGTTCACGTTACCGACTCAACCAGTGCCTTGCTCAATATCCTGCACCCACAGTCGTCTTCGTTAGAACTTGGTTATGAAAAACCATCAATATAACGCCGACCAAAAACAAGGAGGCCCCTCGCAGATTTGCAGATTTGCATCTTTTCTTCAAAGTTCCTGAGCTTTATGTCATGATTTTAAATACTCATCCTTTTTTTTAACTTCTGGGTGAAACATTTCAGGAAGACGTGAATCCAGATTTGACCAGTTGATTCAGCTCCTGTCTTCCTCTGGTCACTCAGAGCAGCACTGAAGATCCTCGGAGAGCCAGAGACGATCGCTGGCCTCCCCTCGACAGCGTGACCAGCGAATGAGCCCCGTTCATGCGTTTCCCTGCGTGCCACCCCCACATCACTATGAACTGTGAGCAGGATTTCGGAGAGGGGGGCTTGGGAGTGACCCTCACCCTGCGACTGCTCATGCACGGAAAGGTACGAGCCTCCCGCCCACACCGTTGACGACCAAATTCATTCATTTACGCTCCAGCCCTCTAAAACTCTGGTATTGTTCTATCTTTGTGTGCTTTAGGAGGTTGGAAGCATCATAGGAAAGGTGAGAATTTCCCCTTTTTTCTGCAGTTTTTACACTTTTGCATGTTTCTTATTGTATTGTGTGAGGATAGTAAAATTTAAAATGTTGAAGTCTGACTTAGATTAAAAGGAACTACAGCACAGAAAGGAAATTATTTTAGGTTATGACCCATTTTTGTTGTTTAGAAAGGATCTTCCAGTGCTGTCACCTTGGACATTTTGGGATCTCACCTCTGCCCCCAAAATATAGTCCTCAAAAAAATGAACATGACAGAAAATCCACCGACCGCAAGCCTCCCTGTCTCGGAGCTCCACGGCTCCCTTCCTGCATCTCAAACGTGACAAAAAGACAAAAAGAGAGAGAGAGAGAGAGAGAGAGGTGGACGCGGTGCTGCTCAGCAGAGAGGCGCTTGGTCTGCAGCACTTCAGCTAATAACTCATCACTCCAGCTCGCTGTCCCATTTCTTTGGCACAGCTCTCATCACAACTCTGCAGCGCAGGGTCACAGTGGGTGACGGGATTAGTTTCCCACGACTGTTGCGTGAACACGCTCTGCCTTTGATAGGTGCTTGTCTGTGGGTGCATTAATGATCAGAGGGGCGACGCCTCGGACTCTCTTATGAACATAAACTCTGCTCGGGTCCGCTCAGACGTAAACGAAATGTTGTGATGGATGGAAGTGAGTTTTTGGCTGAAATGGATGTATGTGTGATTCTGTTTTTCTTCCCTTCTTTTACAGAAAGGAGAGACGGTGAAACGAATACGAGAGGAGGTACGGTGCTCACCGGCTTTTCCAGCATTTTCTGTGTGTGTGTATGGTGAACCAGACCAGCTCTCAGCTTCCTCGGTCTCAGACCAGAAATCCATTAGGTGCCTCTCAGGGGAAAACAGGATTCGGTTTTAAAAGGCTGCTAATGCTGAGACAGACGGGATGATTTAATAATTAAGTTCATCTGACAAGCAGAAAGAACGCATTCATCTTCGGCTTCTGCTGCTGCCTCTGCTTCTGAATCACAAGGGGACAACTAACCCCAGGACACTTGCTCACCACTTTGTATTTAAAAATAAGCCTGCCAACGCCGCGGAGGTTCATGTGATTCTGTCCGTGGCTGCTTTATGTGCTACTTTATGAGGCAGAGGGGTAAACAAAGGAACAGCGAGGTCACGGGACGGCGCGGCTCAGCCGAGCTGCTGCTGCACCAGCCGCTCACCCGTGGATGTCGTCCGTGTAGCCGGCCCCATTACGGGGCCCACCCCGACAGCCACTCCCCAGGTCCGCGCAGGCGTAATTCAGGAGAGTGACGGAAAAGGAAAAGGTCACGGGGGTCACAGCACTGTCCTGTCTCTGTACACGTGACTTTAATTCAGCGGAAAACAAGGACACGGAATGGACGGAGGGGAGGAGATTGATTGGTTGAGGTCAATGCCCCAAGAAGAAGCTCGTTTAGGTTGTCAGGCTGGGAAGCAGAGGTGTGATATATTCCATAGCTCATGTTCTCGCTGTTTTTTACGTGCTGCTCGACCTTGTTAGCTGTGCTGTGCTGCAGCAGGCCAAGCTGAAATCCTTTCCTATGTTAAATCCACACATGGCAAGATTTACATTCTGGCTAAGGTTCTTCTGAAAGGTGAGAGTGATGGTGAATACAAGCCCTTAAAAATGTTCACAGGCCGCCTTTTCATGTACCGCACGCGCGGTATGATAATTGAAGTAGGCGGTCAAAGCTGGGGATATATGTTTTTGCCCTCTCAGAGGTCGGGACCATCCGGATGACTTGTGGGCCTGAATCTTAAAGACAGGAGAGAAAGTTTAACTTAGCCGCTTTAGCTGAGCCAGTGACTCATGCAATAAGCTCCGCCTCCTTCCCATCCCCTTTTTCCTGGTCTAAATATATCCAACTGAACTACTAGGTTTGAAATAGTTTCATAGTTTAACTTTGGAATGTTGTCCACAGAGCAGCGCACGGGTCAACATCTCCGAGGGCTCCTGCCCCGAGAGGATCATCACCATCACCGGCTCCACTGACTGCGTCTTCAGAGCGTTCACCATGATCACACACAAGCTGGAGGAGGTGACACGTGCACTCACATTCATGGCAAACACGTAGAGCGGGCAGTCGCAAAGACAAATGAAGCAATGATTTGATGGCAGATGAGTGAAGATCATGTTTATGACAGCAGATTATTACCCCAAATCAAACCCCGCAAAAGATACACGTGCACAGTGATGTAAGCAAGCTCGTTTATAACACTTGTTATAACTGCAGTGATGTAATCTTCATTTGAGCAGCCTAAAAAAGCTCATTTCTAATAGATAACAACACTGTCTGATCACATGCTAATGAGAAATGCTGCGGATGGAAGGTTGCCCGCGGTGACGGCCCATCGCCACGTTAATTAATATGCTACCGTTGACGCTGGGAAGTGAAACAGGTGCTCGCCACTCAGGCCCAGCCTCAGTAAACACGCTGGCCGCGAGCGTTCATTAAACATCTTTCTCACCTTTTTTCAACCCTCAAACTTCTCGGCCAGGGGTCTCCATGGCAACCTGTCGGCCGACCTGCCGGGCTTCGATTTACTATTGTTGGGTTATGTTTTGTCCAATATTCTTAATTTGAACAGCAGGAGAATCAGAGTGTGTTTCTGCTCCGGAGGTGTGGGAGGTTTTGGTTTCAGGCTCTTTGATGAAATCAAGGAAATTATGAGATTCTAAATAATTTCAACATCTGTGAGCCCCACAGTCCCCTTGCTCAACCTAAAATCCATAAACCTTGAGAATAAAAAAAACAGCTATTGATTTCTGCTCGGAGATTAAAAAGGGGCCCTTCAGCATCATTGACGTAAATGCGGACGCTTCATTTTTCTTGTCTGCTGTAACCCCCGGGGGGAAATTCTCACAGTCGTAAAGATGGAGCTCGTATTTTTAGCTCGAATCAAGAAAATGACGGCCACGCGGAGCCGCTCGCTCTTCCAATGAGACAAGACGTCAGACAGTCTGATCCGCTTGACTAAATATAGCCGCGGCACAGCCAGGCACGAGAGCCACATCACAATATTCCCTCCTCATCGGAAGCTCACAGGTGCTCGGCTGCCTCCACTCACACTGCAAACAGGAAAAGGCAAAACGTGTCTTTGTGTTCTGTCAGATTGGTTGTCGGGCGGATGGTGACGGAGACGGGCCGGCGTATCATTTCCATTTCAAAGCCTGGCAGAGCCGTACACTTGGTTAATTAAGATCTCATCTCCTGGCAGAGCCAGCAGAGAAAACACGCAGAAAGTCAGCCATCAAAGTCTTTGATCCATCTAAACTCATAATATCAACGCTCCGTGTTCATTCTTTTATTATCATCATGCAGATGCATGACAAAAATAGTTGTTTTATCATGAGGGTTTGACCTTCGTGAGGACATAATCTGCAGTTTAAAATGGTGCCTTAGTGCAGGAGGACTGCTGCTGCATTTGTGATTTAAATATAAAATGAAAGCTTGGTAGCGTTTGTCTCACCATGACTTAAACAGCTGTGAAAAAGCAGCTAAATTACATTTTCTTTCCCCACGTCAATGGCAAAATAAAGACAGAAGTTTTTAGCTTCTTTCCAGCTATTATCTTTAACCTCCAACATGAATGTTTGCTTTATTCTTTATTTTATTACTTTATTTATTTTATTTCACTTTATTCTCTGGTTTTCAAAGTATCACCGAAAAACAGTTGTTTATTTTTTTCCCTTTTAGGACCTGGCGACATTAGTGGCCAACGGCACCATCAGCACGAAGCCGCCCGTCACCCTGCGGCTGGTCATTCCTGCCAGCCAGTGTGGTTCTCTGATCGGGAAGGGCGGAGCCAAGATAAAGGAGATCAGAGAGGTAGACGACAAAATCTGCACGTCGGCGTCTGACACAAGCAAGCCCACCTGTCCCGCAGCCCACCACCAGGGGCCGCATTACACTTTATAGCTTTTCTAGCTCAAGACGCCACATACCTGAATGGCTTAGTCACAAGTTGAAAAAGGGAGTTTAAAGTAAATGTGGAGATACAAGAGATGAAATCCTGTCGTCGTGACAGGCCAGAATCGGAGCTAACTCCTGCTATTTGTCGTGTTGACGCAGTAAATTAGGGAGACAAAGCGACCCAGATAGATCTTCACGCAAACACACAGTCGTGCTGCGCGGCAGTTGTGCCTCTCAAAAGGAAAAACTCGTGACCGCATCAGTGCTGGGCTGAAACATCAGGATTACATTCATCAGATCTGTCGCCAAGGACGCCTGACGCTGGCTAAGCCTACAAATAGATCCTCCCTCGGTTTTGTTTGACTTCACCTTCACCAGCGACGCCACTGACTCTGTATAATATATTTTATATTATTTTATAGATATTTATTTATTTAATTTAATGTTATATATATAATATATTTGCTATTAAATAAGATAAAAATAAACAGCTATTATTACTTGATGAGCAGGCAGTGTAGCCCCAGTGGGGACACGGGGAGTGTGTGTAATCACAGATCATTTTATCTACACAATCACACTTAATCTCTCTCTCTCGCTCTCTCTCTTTCTCTCTCTCTGTCTCTCTCTGTTTTAACCCGCTGATCATTTGCAGAGCACTGGCGCTCAGATACAGGTGGCGGGGGATTTACTGCCCAACTCTACCGAGCGAGGGGTGACGATATCTGGGAATCAGGACTCTGTAATCCAGTGTGTCAAACTCATCTGCACAGTAATCCTGGAGGTGGGAGATGTACCATTCCTCTGTCTAACACACACACACACACACACACACACACACACACACACACACACACACACACACACACACACTGACACACAGCTGATATTTTTACTGCCAAAGCCACATAAATAACAGATGCTACTGGCACAGTCGAGCCGTTTCGGAGCGTCCTTTAATACAGATTGTACACGGTAGCGTCAGGACTATTGGAGCTGTAGTGGAAAGATGCATCTCTCAGGTCAGAGGTCAGAAGTGAGACAAAACAAAACATGTCCAACTTTAGATGCCAGTTCTTTAAAAAAAAAAAAAGGAGAAGAGAGCTGCAGGAAAAACATCCCCGAGCACAGTTTCTCCCTGTGCGTTGTGCACAAGAGCCTTTTGTTTAAGCGCTGCAGCTGGACCTGGCTGACTAATTGCTAGCTTGATCCAGTTTTCCTGGGCTTTCTTCAAAGGCTTGTGAGTTTCATTAGGATTCTGTACCAGCGGCTCATTGCTTTTGCTTCCCCAGATTTAAATTATGCAAAGTTATACACAGAAATTGCTGCGACTGCTCCCACAAAAAAAAAAAATGCCCTGTGTGTAAAAAAAAAAAAGCAGCATCTTAAGATACACAATCTTCTCTAGAGGCTTTTTTTTGTGATTGGGGTCAGAAGAGTTGTCCGTTTGTCTCCCGGTCGACGGGTGCAGGACTTATCCAGAGGGCATCGTGCTGCAGACTGCAGCTGTAGTGCAGGCAGAAGCTGGGGGCTCTTATCCAGCAGCAGCACTCTGCACAGCTTCAATTATTCAAAGAATGATTCAAATAATGATTATTTCATCAAAAGCAAAACAAAAGGGAGCAACGATGTCAGTGCTAGCAACGGTTAAGTCAGAAGAGCGTGCGGTTTGTCGCTCCTGCACTCTTTGGCTGAATGTAAAGATCCTCTGTCCCATTTTTGCCTCCCCAGTCCCCCCCAAAGGGCGCCACCATCCCCTACCGACCAAGCCCGTCTCCAGCCGCGGTCCTCATCGCCGGCAACCAGGTGAGCGTCACCGCGCAACCACAGCCTCGAGGTTTAACTTGAACAATCGTAGACGCGCTTGAAAGGATAACCTTGGAGGTCAGAAACAGAAGTCTCTGCCAGGGATTTCGCTCTTTTCCACCGCCACTGACAGCTTTTGTAATAAACAGAAGTCAAACAGCTGTTCAGGGCCACGGCATATTCAGAGGTCCTCCAGGGCTAATTTCATTTTTCATTTAACGTTTGATGCGATTTGGATTTTGGCAGGAATTTGACAAAATGTGCAGAAAATGAAATGTGTGTAAGCAAAATTTGAAACGAGCGAGTCCTGATTCTGTGTTTCGGTGCTCGCGAATGGATTTAGAACACAAGTTTGAGGGTTAAGACTTGGTTTTTAAGGTTGGATTAGGAATAGGGTTAGGGTTAGGATGGTTAGGGTTAGGAAGCTGGGCAATACATTAGGTTTATTAAAGTCCTCACATAGAAGTACATGGATGCGCGCTCGTGCGCATGCGTGTGTATGTGTGTGTGTGATAGATGCCGCAGTTCGGCCAGACACAGACATCCACCCGCCCATGAAGCAAGTCACAAGATTAGCAAGCGAGCCAGGAGACCTGCCGTCTCCTCTGGCTAAAGCGGCGGCCAGATATTCTGCATAGCTGTCAGCACTTCTGACACTGTTTGTGCTGCCTCAGACTCGGGTCAATTTATGGAACGGCTTTGTGTTTTTGATGTTCCCCACAGAAGCGATCAAATTAAACCCAGTCGAGGTGCCGTCAGTGGAACTTGGTTTTAATGAAGAGATAAGAGTGTTTATATATATATAAATATAAATATATATAATTTGTCTGTGGGGGGGACAAGTGCAGTGTGAAAGGTCGCCTGGATGAGTCACGGCTTAGAGAGATCTCAAAATGTATAAAACTGTGAACTTAAAGATGATATTTTTCAAACTAGAGATGCAGTAATGTGAGTTTTTCTGTCCCGTAGCTGTTCGACGCATCGGAATTCGCGACCCACCCCATGTACTCGGTCACCCAGGGAGGCCTGGACCTCCAGCAGGTAACTGGGACACGATTCCACTCATCCAGGTCTCCTCAGAAATCCTCTTTCTTTCCTGAAACCAGAGGTCTCAGTTCACCGCCGTGTGCGGGAGTGACTTTCAAGAAGGTGCAGATCAGCGGCGGCCTGGAGGAGGGGTTGTGTGTGCAGCATGTCCAAATTTACACAGTCCATCATCTGGCGTGAGGCTTTAGAAACAACAGCTGAGCGTAAATCTGCAGCTATTGTTCTACCCTGTCGTAACAGCCATAACCCCGCCCCCGAAACACGATGCCACGCACCACCACGGCTCTGCCCTCTCTTTTTTTGGACCTGCCAAGCTCCCTTGCACCAGAATCAGCTTAGCTTTAGGGATATTCCTGCCCTGATGGCAACGGCAGACGACAACATCGTCTCAAAACGGCAAAAGCGAAGCGACCCTGGATCGAAAATAAACTGGGATGAGCTCCTGAACTGTGCTGTTCTTTCAGGGCTAACCTGCCCTAATGTGTTGTCATTTCCAATTTGGTGGGATGTGGACCAGGATGTGGACTGCAGGGTGAGCGTTGCTGTCGGGAACACAGAGGCAGTGTGGGAAATGAGAGCGATGTTGAGAGCAAAGCCCCTGCATGTCTCAATTATTAAAGATCATATTTGAATAAAACATGTTCCCACGGAGAGAAAACAAAGTCGCCGGTTTCCAGAGACTGCCAGCATCTGCGCTGCACACAGCCAGCTGACTTCTAAAATAGTCCATTACAACACAAGACGCGAGGAACCGTGCTCTTAGTGGATGCTCTCAAGGTAAGTTAGGCCAGATCACGGAAAAGAAAACACATTTTTCAGGCGCAGACAGTTACTCGGCTTTATTTACTTTGGTTTGGAGATATTAAGGCCTTCAGGTATCTGAATGGAGGTGAAGAGAACTGTGTTTGTGATCTCTTAGAAGTACTAAAGGACACACAAACAAACAAAAATCAAGACTGGCAAGGGTAACAACGGTCTTTGCCTGTTTTAAATTCACCTTAATTAAATTCAACGTCATTTAAACAGCGTCTCTAGGTACTTTTCAAACCCAGATCCTGACCCATGAGCATGCAATAGTGGCAGGAAAACGGGAAGAAACCTTGGCCAGGCCCATATGGGGGGAGCCTCCCAGTCATGGGTAAAAGAGCAGGACAGTGAGATTAAGCACATTTTATCATTTCCAGTGGTCTTAATCAGCTACTACCAGCTCCACATCCTGTTATCACATGCTCCGCTTCATAACGAGGGCCGTGATTCGGCAGCGCCTGTGCACGTTTGCGCGACAAACAGAGCGGAGCTGACAGAGAAGCACTCCCATTAAGAGGCTGCAGATTTATTGCCCGTGCATAAAGTTTTATTGCTGTAATTTAGCTAATGCAGGCGTCTCTCTCTTCCAGGCCTACACTCTGCAAAATCAGTATGGCATTCCACACTCAGAGGTATGAGAAATGCACACCTTTTCATTTAAAGGAACAACCGTAGCTCGCTGGATTAGCGCACATTGATCTGTGTTCTGCCTTGCAGTTGGCTAAGCTGCATCAGCTGTCCATGCAGCAAGGCCTGAATCCACTCGCCCAGCCTGCCTCCACTGTCATACCTGGTATGTATATATAGCAGTAATAACAACATTATGTGCCCAGTAATTGTATCCTATTGCTCTGTCAGCCGAGACGCTTCTTTAATTATCTTATTTGTCAAATAAATAAGCAGGTTGTGGAGGATTTGTGGCAGAATTGCTCTGTATGATGTCAGTTTAACCTGCCTACAGACAAGAAAATTAAAGCGTGCTATGATGAACCGCCCTGATTCGGCAGAAGGAGCAGCGAAGGCTTTCCAGCTCTCTCTATGTCTCTGTCTCTCTCTCTAGACCCTATTATGTGAAATAGCACGTTCCACTTTCACAGTAGTGGAAGTCAAAAGTTAATAAGTGCCGTGTTAAACATCTGCCTATTCTTATGGAAATCAGACGTGTAACTCTGCTCCATTCAGAGGGCTTTTCCGCTAACTTGGTGCTACCCCTGCGAGGTTCAACGGACGTGAAAATAAATCATCTGCAATTTTCAGTCAGTCATTCCTTCTGTCTCTCTTTTTCAACAGGGATGGACTCCAACTCTCAGACATCTCAGGAGCTGCTTATTCCCAATGATGTAAGGAGACGCAACAGCACACTTTGCCACGCTATCCCCTCGTCTTGTTAGTATTCTCCCAAGTGAACAACAGGAGAGAGAAAACAGGAAATCAGTGTGCATCCCACATAGTCTGCAGAGGAGCAGGTGACTGCAGCAGGAACACGTCTGCAGGAGACGCCTTAGCAGCCCAATATCCGCGTTATTCTAACCCAGGACTAATGCAAGGTTAAAGGGATTCTGAGCTGATATGGATCCTTTCATATTATTGTCTGGGCTGCAGTTGCAGTGTCTCAGAGTGACTCCCATGAGCGCTCAGCAAATCCTCTCATGTTCCCTGACCTACTTAGAAGACGTCGGCTGTCAAAACAGCCAATAAGAAAACAGACAAAATCCTCTCCTTCTTCACAGGCTTCTGCAGTTCTTTGGCAGAAATTTCCTCCCTAACCTCAGAGTGCACAATTTGATTGCAAAAAATGGGTTGGATTTGATTTCCTGCTATCAGATTTGATCATTTAATTTTTTTATTTTTTTTTTTTTTTAATTTGGCTGTTGTTTTATTTACTCTCCTTTCAGGTTTCATTATGTTTATTGAAGAAGCGAACTCACCAGATTTATGCTGGGACAACGTGCACAAATATGTTTGCATAAATTACTAAGCAGATTCACAAATCAGTCTGCGCCTAAATGCATTTTACAGTTTACATGTTACACATGAATAATGCATGCATGCCAAGTGTTTGAATCTCAGGAGAGAAACGCACAGATCGAGAACGAGTTCAGTTCCCCCTTCACCAAATCGAAGCCTTGAGTCGTTCCTCATTAAATATTTTATTAGGAAAAGCTATAAAAAAAAAAATAAAAAAGATTTTAGCAATTGCAAAACATAGAATATTGTCAGATTAATCGTCTAACTCATCCTCAGTTGTTCAGGCTTAGTTAAAGTCAAACATTTCCAGTCAGAGAAACGTATTTTCACTCTTCTGTCTCTATGAAACAACAACAGTGCGCCGTATAGAACATGGCTACAACCCTCAAGCCACATTTCTAAAATGCCTGAGGTTTTCAGTTATGAGCTTTTTCTATAAGCGACCTCCGCCCCACCCCTACCCCCCACATGGCGAGTGGCACAAAGCACCAGGGGCATGAAGGAGTCCAGTGACAGGGACAGCTGTGAGCTCCAGCCATTGTTCCAGAAGGGAGGATTGGAAACCAGGACTGAGCCTCCTCAGCCTTCCGCGCCCCCCCCCCCACTCAGGCCGACCACACAGCCCCAGTCTGTGCTCACACAGAGCATGGTGAAAAGGCCTCGTGCACGTGCCCACAGATTCATGAAAAACCCACAGCCACTTAGCAGTACCGTTCTGGTGGAGGAAAATGGCTCTAACCTCGTGGAACACGCCCTTCCTGTGTGCTACAGCCTCAGGATGATGCGGAGAATAGATCTTTATAGCTTGTAAGGAAGATAATCAGCTGACACCTTTACGACGCCACCTATTTAGCCTCGCCGCGTCGCCTATTCTTTGTTTTGTTTTTTTAAAAGGAATGCCGCCTGACATCACTGGCGCTAATTTGGGCGAGCTGCTGACAGCTGGGCCATATCGACCATCTCTGTGGGGGGGTTATCGCTCCTGTAGCCCCCACCCCTCACATAAGCGCCGGGACAATAATAGCGAGACAAAGCAGCCAAGTCAGTCAGGTGTCAGGTCATTGTGGAAAACGTTCTGCTTCTGCAGAGCGTCAACAAACGCTGAGCACGTCAACAATCGCGCTGTCATCCTCTCACTAAATATCTGGAGGCCCCGACACCTCACACTTGAGTGGAGACGGCCCCGTGCACCGGCTCAGCCAAATATTTATCGACGCTAATATCTGTGGGTCCATCCCGTGTAATGAAGGCACAACAAACGCGATAATGTTTTCTAAAATACTAAACTCATGTCAGTGGTAATCTCAACCTGAGCTGCTGCTACAGTATGTCTGAGTAATTTTCCCATTATGCTTTCCATTAGACCCAGCTAGTGGAGCTCGCATGCGTTTGGGAAGTGATTTGTTTGGGAAGTCATCACCGTTCTGAGGAATCAATAACCTTTTAGCCACTCAGCTAAATGAGAGGCAAATGTGCGTCCTCTCATCTCCTTCACCGGTGCACGCGCAACAGCAATTAAGGACGACTCTGGGGGGATAAAAGTGCTTTTGTCATGCATGATGGATGAGCACGCCACTAAAGACAATGGAAATGTAATATGAGAAGTGTTGAACATTATGTTGGTTTAATGTTTCTGCTGTTTTGCTTCAGTCCTCCGGATCAGAATCACTTTTATCAGCAGCCGACAGGGAGGAAAAACTTTAGGCTAAAAGATGATCGGACGCCTCCCTCGTGCAGCTGCCCTCCTCGTCTATACATGCGCAGGAATTCATTTTTAGTCAAAGCGACTCACCCGCTTCGCCCCTGCTCCTCCGCAGCTAATCGGTTCGATCATCGGCCGTCAGGGAACCAAGATCAACGAGATCAGGCAGGTGTCCGGAGCCCAGATCAAGATCGGGAGCCAGCTGGACGGGACAAGCGACCGCCACGTCACCATCACGGGAACGCCGGTCAGCATCAACTTGGCCCAGTACCTCATTACCTCCTGGTAAGCCCGGCAAACAGCCATCCAATGACTCACTGCAGGAGACAAACATTTAAAAGGGTCAAAGGTCAGGCTATAGACTGATAAGCCATAATGAGCTATTTCCCTTCGCTGTGAGTAATTGGTCTCGAGAGCATTGAGGATCTTGGGTGAATCTTGGGTGTGTAGTCAGACGCGGCAGCGGTTTCCTGTTTGGTACTTATACTCAGATCTGGTCTCTTTTTTTGATGTAAAATAATCTCACAGGCAAAGGAGGAAGTATGATGTAAAAAGCGGATTAAAATCAGTGAAATTAATTTAGAAAAACTCGAGTAAATGCCACCAATTTTACTTCTAAACACCAAAGAACTTCCTGAGCAATTATCACCAATTACTCCAAAGTATTCAAAGAGGCTAAAGATCACAGTTTACCGCTGGGGCCTAATTATTATATAACTGGTTCCTCCACTCCGAACCAGTATTGACAACATTTCTAATATCTCATAAGCGGTGGCATCAATTCATGGAAACATTCAAACATGCTTTTGACCCCATGTTTACAGGAAGGAGAACTCAATTTAAGGACATAATTACGCAAACATTTTCTTATTAAATGGTATTTTTTGATGATTTTTATAAAATTCCAATAAGCAGGGACGTCATAAAGCTGCAGATGATATCGTGAATATTTGTGTCAGTATATCACTGTAGTCACATTAGTTCTTGATCAGACCCAACGACTGCGTGTTTATGTATCTTAAGTTTCCTGCTACTGAAATAAACACACAGTTAAAAAAAGACTTTACTTGTTTTATAATACAAACAGTAGCATTTAAAATTATTACACAAGGGTTATTATGAATCTAGCTAATATATTCTAGCTGGAGCTTTTCAGGTTTGACATCAGATTTTTATAATATTTTAAATGGTTGTAGAGACAAATAACAACCAGGGAGCTTCAGAAGGAATGATAGCATGAAATTCATGGTTGGTTTAAGATGTAAACAACAGCCTAGAGGAAGAAAGATACCGCTAACATTGCTAGCATCAGTGGAGGAGTGGCTGCTCTGGTCTGCGTAGCTCCATAAATGGAGCACACAGATGATTTAATATGATCAGACACGGTCAGACAAACGTTCCTGAAAAAGTCTAGAGAACGAGCTTACACTTAGTGCAATAGGTTTTATTTAGGTAAATAAATAAATAAGATGTTTAATGAGATGCTGTAAAATTTTAAATGATATTCACAGACATTGCTTTTTATGGTATATAATAAAATTAGCATAAAATTAGCCCAGAGGAGAGATTTTATGTTTTAATATTTTTTTGGGATTTTTATGTTTTATATTTGTATCTCCAATATGAAACCCATGACCTCTGTTCCCTAAACAGCCCACCACAGTATTCTAGATTTGCGATCTACATTCCCACCACTAATTCTTACACAATGGACCTTTAATAAGTGAACAGTGATATCATGAGTCCCAAAAAGTTCCTTAAATTAAAGTTAATGACCTGATGTGTTTAAGGGACCACCCATTTCTCTCTCTGACCATTAAAATTCCAAGGAACATGTAGAAATGGCGGAGTTTCCCTTTAATTTTAGAAAACATCTGCTGGTATTGCAGCAACAGTTTAATCCCCTAATCCATCCTCTGTCCTCTCCTTGTTTTATCGCCCTCATAGCTTAGAGACAGCCAAATCCACAGCCCAGGCAGCCACCTTGGCCGCTCCAGTCGACCTCAACATGGCCTTCACCCAGCCAGCCTCCCCAGCTGCCTCCCCCACGCCCACCCTGGCCACCATGGGCGCCCTGACCCCGGCTCATATCGTGAGCACCCCTTACGGTGCCATGCCTCTCTCTGGCCTGCTGGGCGTGAAGTCTGTCCCTTTTCTGACTCTGTCCAGCCCCGCCCCCAGCGTGGCCGTCACCGCGGCGCCATCCCACACCACCCTGGCTGCCTACACCGCCAAAATCTCCTCCGCCAACTGCATCAAAAAGCCAGAGCGACAGAAATTCGCTCCCTACTGATGTTGCCTCGGAGCTGTGGACAGCTGCAGCGCTGGTCCACGCACGCCTGATGTAGCCATATCCGCTGGCAGAGACGCTCGTGACTTTCATTCTATGATGCACCAACAACAGAGAAGAGACCAATGAGAGGCGAGAGCTAAAGCTATTCAAATCTATTTACAGTTATAGGTCGTTTGTGAGTTTCCCGTGAATCGATGGACGGCTGTCATCGTCACGTCGTTGTTGTTGATCAGTAAGAGAGGCGCTGGGACCTCACCTGAGAGACACGTGTTCACCTTTTTGGCATGTGTACCTCATGTTGGAGATCAGCTGTGAGTATTTATCCCTCAGCAAATTTGTAAATGATCCTCAGAAGACAAATGCTTCACTGTATGATGCTTTTATACAATGTCTACGTTTGCCTCTTGAAGTTTTTAAGAAACTTTGTAAATGTCTTTGGAAGGGTGAGGGGCTGTTTTATTTTTTAATAATCTGTGCTATGGTACCGTTCAGTGTTCCGTTCACCTTGTTGGGTTTTAATTTTGAATGTGCAACTTGTTTAATCTTTATTATTTATTAGTATTGTTTCATTTATTAAAAGTCTTTGTTTCTATTGCATTTGTCTCCATCTTTCTATCTTTATTTATAGTATATAAAAAATGTTTAAACCGGTGTCAAATTGATAGAGCATGGGGGCGCGGGGTATGAGGGCAATGGGTTATTTTTATTTTCATCTAATCACAAACTTGATAGCAGCTCTTCAGAGCAGCTGCCAGAATTTACGAGAGAAGCTTTTCAGGTTATGGCGCTCTCGTGCCCCAAACAATAACCGGAGAATGAAGAGGGGGAGGTCCCAGAAGAGGACAGAACCCTGACATATACACATGCGAGAAGCACTTCACACAAAAGAAACAACAAACAGAATCATTGAGGGGAAAAGGGGAAGATTATTACATTTGCTCACTAGAAGGCTCCCAAAATAAAACATCTGAGCGCATGAGGAAGAGAAGAAAGGGCAGATTGAGATCTGGGAAAGTGAGATGAGCCCCAGTGATGCTGTTAAAAAAAAAAAAATAATAAAATAATAAAAATTGGCAACAGCATGCACCACGGCAGAATTATCCTCGGGAGAGGCAGCATCCTTTCATGCTAACGCTCCTCTTTCTGTGCCTGTGGAGATGCAGACCACTGAGAATGAAGCTAAAGGCTAAAACATGACAACAAAAAGCTTTTTGATTTTTGGCCGTGAGAATCCCAAAAGAATCTTCTATGTGAAAGACTGTATTCATCACCGGGTCACAACAATCCCGCGGCCTCCAACTCTTTACAGGCTGTTTTGCAAAACACTTATTTCCTCAGGCACGTAGGACATTACAGAAGGTGACTTGTGCCACCTGTAGGCCAGCCATCAGAACTTAGCGCTGAAGGATCATATGCAGATAAAAACAGATTAATCAGAAATTGGTCACACTTTGACCTGCAGAAAGTTTCTCATGATGGTTAGCTTAGATAGTGGAGATTTTTTTTTTATCTGCTTTCACTACACATTACAATTTAGTGTACTTTAGTGTACTAGTGTAACTCATTAATAATTTTAAGTCTACATATCAGAAGACACCAAGGACACCAAATAGTCTAGTTGCCCAAATATCTCTTATTTGAGTAAAAAACTGTGGCTTTCTCGTATCATTACTCATAGTTCATACGCAAAATTTTGTCTGATTATCAGAATCTGTTGTGAGTTTAGTCAGTAAATTACTTAAAATGGTCTGAGTTTATTCAGATTCGTTTATTTTTATGACAAACATCACCCCCTAGTGTCCACCTACTGTACCACAGGCAGCCATGGCAAAAGAAGGGAGCGTTGGAGCTGATAAAAGATTGTCTTTAATGTTTGGCATCATTAATGAATTCCATACCACAGCAGTTATGGGAGTAGGAAAACCACTTTTACAACCAAACACTGTTTGATCATGCTAACACCATATGTACAGGAAAGCACATTGAAAAGTGTATAAAGTATTTATATGAGAAGTCTCAAAGAACGTTGGAGACAGCCACGGTCTAATGGATTCGTCCTTCCTCAAACACTGATTATAGATATTCATCAATTACGTTGATCTCTGGAGTACATGTATATACACATAACAACCATAAACCTGTTTTTTTGGGGGGGTCGGGAGGCATCTGCAATAATTCTCAAAAATATTTCACAATACTAATGTACAGTAACAGAATTTACATTGAAAAATTCTATTGTACCTATATTTTGAGCATCGCTTCAATCACCACTTGCCCTCTCAGCCGTAGGCTTATAAGAGATACTCTCATACTGTAAATATCAGACCTCCATACGAAGCACAGCAGCTTATTCGGTTACCTGGGTGTCCTGTCTCAGGGTCGTTTCTTAAGTGTGTTCACACGACTGATGATCTCACATACAAAAATAGATGTTGTCTAGTCAGCCGACAACTCCATGTATAATAACACAAAGCATCGCCTGCAAAATATCTCATAATAAAATAAAAATCCACCAGGAAAACAAGGATATTTAAAATATTAGCTATGCTTTTCCATCCCTCTGTGAAACTCCAGGTGCAGGTTTAGACCTTCTTCAGAAAGAAAAGGAAATAAAAAGCAATAACACATCATTATTTCATATACAACCAAAGGAAAAGCTGCAGGCAAGGTAAGAAATATTAGCGCTACAAAGCAAACAACAACCTGAAACCAAAGCGGGACAAAACCATACAAAAACAACACTAGTTAAATTTTTTTTTCCTCTTTTCAGGCTGAATTTTGAGTGAAAGGAGTGAAAAATGGAGCAGCTGTCCCTAATTGAGCTTCTCATGCTCTGGATGGGAGGTCAAACTGCATCTGAGTGCACTTAAGGCAGGCGGGGCGATTCCAACGCTGTCTGAGGAGGCTTCAGAAAATGGCCTCTCCATCCTGTGGGGGAGGAGGGGGAGGGGAACGGATGGGGGAGGGGGTGGGAGAGAAGTGTGGTCGGTTCTCCTTTCACGGCGAGAACACGGGACGGGCGACCCGTGTCCTTGCCCTCACCCCGTTCCCCTCGGACCTCCTCTGGAGAGCAGAAACAAACGCCTTCGACGTGAACTTCAACTTAAAGCACTTTGACAGGGAAACAGCGCTGCAGCTTGTGTGATACAGGTTAAACATCTCATCTGAATACATTCACGTGGGCGTCCACGCACGAGGTCCGGACAGGAAACCATCAGCGACTGACGGTCACGTCCCTCGAGATGCCAGCTGGCGAGTCCAAGCTGAAGAGACCTTTAGGACAGCGACAGTTTAGAGTGCGCCATTTGATATGATTCACTATTAAGGGGCACTTAACAGTGTTTTGAAAGAAAAAAACAAAACATTATGGATTAAGCCTTTGAAAACACTATAATTTAGTCTGTATTATGCATTTATTTATCAAAATAAGGACTCATAGATACGTAGCATTTAAAGCAGAAGTCACTTCACTGTGGATAACGTCGACGTCGCCTCGCGTTTGGGGAAAAATGTCATGAAAAGCGAGTTTGGGTGAGTTCAGAGCTCAGGCCGGCAGCAATCATGGTCGTATTCTGCAAATGAAAATAAACATGCTCGCAGATGAGTGGCACAAGAGCGTACCATCGCTATCGATTTCAGGATCGAGTCGTATTGTTTGACAGAATGTTATTATTTTTTTTAATCTCTCTCTAAGTGGCCAAGTGAAGGAGTGAAGGTTCCTGTTTCCTTTCCTTCATGAGCACTGAAACAGAGAGGGGGGCTCACCTCAGACTCTCTGCTCCTCCTCTGCCTCAGTGCAAATGAAGAGAAGAAGAAAAGCGGGGGAAGAAAGCTCTGACTTGTAGCCTCCGCCTCATCACTGCGTCTCCTCGTGCTCCTCGCTGATGCACTGCTCCCAGGTGTGTTTCCCCTGGTCGTCCCTGTGGCCGTGGGGGGAGTGGAAGATGCGGCGGGGCAGTGGTATCGGTGGCAGCTCCTCCTCGGGGATGCAGCCCTCCCTCAGGTACGGCTTGCCTGGCATCGCCGGAGGCTGAGGCCTGCGGTACGGGACGTGGTGGGGGCCGTGGGCCGGAGCGAGGTGATGAGGGAGCGGCCCGTGGGAGTGGCCGTCCATCCCGGGGTGGGCGTGAGTGTGGGGGTGTTGGTGTTGGTGTTGGTGCGGGTGGGAGTGGGAGTGGGAGTGGGGGTGGGGGTGCGAGGCAGGGCTGCGGTAGTGGAAAGGGCGGACCTGGTCCACGGAGTCGATCTCTGGCCCGCCGTAGTGGATGTGCAGATACGGAGACGACAGGTACTCGTCAGGGGGGGACCACATGTGACTGGGAAGTGGCTCCAAGGCGTCGTTCCTGATGGGCCCCGGTTCGGGATACTGGCCCCCAAAGTTACTCTCGCTCAGAGACGAAACCCCGCTGCTGGCGCTGCCTGACAGGGTGGAGTTACTGCCACCCAGTGCTGACTGGGGACTGGTGGGGGAGCCGGGGATCGGGTGGAGAGGAGACTGGGAGGAAGAAGAATGACGATGAAAACCCCAGACAGACAGGAAGACGCCAACGTAGCAGATCTGGAACCCTGGTTTATTAACAGGGTTGATGTGTGTGTGTGATGTGTGTGTGAAGACACATCACAGATGTGTGATGTGTCTTCTGTCGTGAGCTTCGTCTCTCTCTTACCTTCCGGAGTGACCGGACTGGCAGAGCAGGAGGAGGGTCGCTGTTCTGGGGGTGATACGCATCACAGTGCATCAGAAAGTGTCCTGTGGAATAAACGTCATGTCTGCATTAAACCAGGACCGCACAATAACAGAAGGGTGGATTCTGATCCTACACCTGCCGTTGTGTAGATGTTTCACTCTGTCAAATGCTCTTACTGTCATCTAGTACCTGGTGGGAAGGATCTGGGAGGGACGGGAGGCATGATCACCCCGCCGGTGGATGGTGGCATATAGGACACCTGATCTCTGTTCTCTCCATCCAGACTCCAGCTGCTGGGAGCGTTTGAAAAGACTGGAGGAGGCAGATAAACGCGTCAGCGACCAGTGACTTCAGACACTCTGGACCCTGCATCTTTTAAATGTGAGCGTTACCTTTCTCTGGTAGGTTCATGTGAGGATCAGCACAGGGCTTACAGGGGCTAACTTGCTGGAATAAGGCACGCTGCACGTGGTTGTTCTGCGAGGAGTAAGAGTTTAATGTTTTCAGGTTTTTCCATTTTTCTGCTCATGACTTTGCTGCTTTTGCTCAAATCGTCTCTGCAATCGATATATGGCTGCACGCCATACTCCTGAACGTACTTTGTTTGGTGTAAATGTGAAGCAGACCAGTGGTCAAAAAGATGGAAAAAGGAAATGGAAAAAAGAAAATCCAGCTTCAAACTGATTTGAGCTGCACAGATGGAAGCTGCATAGGTCACATGACTAGACAAAGGCCACACTGTCATCGCAGTGATCTTATATACAAACTGCTATTTTGTCTGGTTTGACTGGAGCCACTGTTGTCAAAATGTGTCTGCAAAAACCCGTCTTTACACACCGCCACCTGGTGGCCAGTAGTGATATTGTATTATCAGTCAACACCAGGCAGATCTTGGTCTCCATCTAGACAGTTTGTCATGGTGACATTAAGAAATCTGTACAGTGTTTATCTCATGAGTAGGACTTGTCCTACCTGTCCATTCTCCCCCATGTTGTAGTACATGGAGTTGCTTGTCCTGTCACGATGAGACGGCAACAGCATCATCACTTCCCGGTTGTGTTTGGCCTTATCTGGCAAGGAGGGAGAGCCTGGACAGACCACAGACATGAAAATGTACTAATTCTAATTACATGTGACAGAGATTTATTATTCTCCCAGAAAAGCACATTTATACCATTTATATCACTGGAATAATCCCTGTTGTCTTAATCTCAATCATCTTGATGATCGATGACGCTTCCACACAATACAATATCATTTCTGCAGCTGCGCTACTAACCTCTGGCACTTGAGGGAGCAGAGTTAATAATCTGAGAGGAGTTAGAGCGGATGGAGCTCAGGCTTGATGAGGAAGGGCTCGGCTGCAAAACGGAAGGTTGTTCTGTGAGGAAAGCGGCTCTTCTCTAACAGAACGTGTCTCTTTTATTTCATTTGCCAGCAGGAGCTCCGTACCTGCATGTGTAAAGCTTCCTCGGGGTGCTCCCCCATCAGGCCATCGGTCATGATGACCAGGTTTCCTGCCTCGCTCGACGTGTGGGAGGACAGGGAGGAGGACGAATGACGGATGGAACCCTGAAGGTTCAGAGGACTGAGGGACAGGCAGAATGGACGGGAACATGAAACAATTCTGTTTACATTTTGCAGGTATAACTGTTATTCTAATGGGACATTAAAGATGACTGACCTGTGCCTGTGCATGAGACGTACGCTCTCAGGGCTCATGTGGTTGTGGGATGGCAGGATTCCTCTGGGAGAGTTAACTCCTTGAGACCCTGCAGGACCAAATCGCTCCCCTCCAGGAACCCCCTGCTGGGACCCGAAAATATACTGCTCTGAATATTAACACTGATCAAATGTCATTCAAACTTTTGCTTATTACATCGCATTATCGCTTGGAATTAAAAAAAAAACAAAAACAACAAAAAAAACAACCTTGCCATTGATTTGGTAAAAAAGGCTAATTATCCAATCACCGCTTTGACTGACTTCTGGAGCTTTTCATTGTTTTCTTTGACCTGATACTGACAGCTGCACAGAGCCGCTTCCAAATGGACGTTTTATAACTGGAAACAACCTTTGAATATGTTTAATTTCTAATAAAGAGCAAACAGACCACAGCTGGACATGAAATGACCTTTCAGGCCTCCATCCAATTACTGACGAGGCTCTGAAAATGGAAAAATTCCCCAATAATGAATCCCATCTTCATTTTGGTGTTGAAGAAAAAGAACAATTTTCGTCATAAACAGACAAAACAGCCCACTTGAAATATCTTTTTAAGAAACCCACAAAACTCACATGGTGTAACCCGGTCCTCATCATGTGAAACTGGTCCACGAGCTTTTTGTGGAGGGGGCGCATCTCCGGGTGCACCAGCTTCTCGTGAACGGCCAGCCCCACTCCCAGAATGTGAACCTGCAAGAGCACGTGAGGCAAAGCCGGGTTGGAAGCAGACGTGTGAGCAGCTTCTGCACGGATGATGAACTCACAGCTGTCTCTGACCTGTTCCTGCATCAGATCCTTCAGATGTGTGATCCTCTCCGTGTCTTCTGTGTGACTGCTGATGTAGTCTTTATCAAAGAAGGCCTGTTGAACCAGAACAACGTTGAGCATGTTGAATGTCCAGCCGGTAAAGCCAGGCTTTCTTCAGCTTCACCTCCTGATACCGGGCGATGCCTCCGTTCACCGCGGCGTCTATGACCCCGTTCAAGCACATGCTGAGCGGGTTAATGTTGCCCTGATGCTGCCTGTGTTGGTACTGGCTGATTAGAGTCCGCAGCTCCTGGGTCTTGTTCTCCACCACGTAGATGGCGTTCTCGATGGGACTCACCTCCACCTGCAAGCACAAACGTTCGACTTGACGAAAGAGGAGGACGTGCACGCACGGGAGAGCGTTTCACGCTCCAGAAGTCCAGTGTGACGTGCTAACGGCTGCCTGAGCTCCTCACCACTTCTCTCCTTTCCACCTCTGCCCAGCGGGAGATCCCGGGAAGAGGACGGGAGAGGATGAGGGTCGTCCTCTCAATCCACAGACTCTGTTGAACGTGGAGACAGACAGAAGTGAGTGTCTGGTGTGTGAGGTCGACTAAAAGCTGTAATGTAGCAGGCAGGCGAGGATATTGAGTGACAGATATCAGCGTTTTGTGCCTGCGGTAAGAGAAGCGTTTGATGGCGATTCATCCATATTACTATGCTGCAAATATGTGAGGTAAATTGTACAAAATGCACATTTCATCTGGATATAACAGGCTTCTGCTGCATGAATCAAACATTTGGTTGCCAGCAGCGATATATTCAGCCTTGCTGTCATGTAGAGGCAGTGAGCTGTGAGGCAGAAATGGACTGTGAGTGACACCGCCGGCTCCATCTACCCTGAACTCGTTGTCTCGGTCTTTGGGCCCCTTGTGGAAAGGCCTGTCGTAGTGGAAACGGCTGACGTTGTTGATGCGGTAGAAGCTCTTAATCCTCTCCGGCACACGCTCCAGCTGGGGCATATCAGAGATGTCCGACACGGGAGTCACCGCGTAGATCTGCAAGTCTAGAGGCCGCATGTCAAGGAAGCGACGAGCGGACGGATGGGCGGACGGATGGACATATTCAGAGCATCACACAACATAAGGAGAGCGGACGTTCACGTGGAGCCCCGGGAGCTGAGCAGGATACACTGAGCGTCACTTTGCAGAATGGTGTCGTCAGGCTGGTTGGGATGCTGCATGGCAATGGCCTGCGGAAATTCTCCCAGCATCCTCTGCTGGAAGTCCTCAAGCCGCTCGTAGTCATAACCACGACAGACAAACTCCTTGTTCTGCAGAAAGAGGACAGTGGGACCCCCGTGAACTGGTGCCCAGTCCTCAGGCCAACTTTTCAACGCAATACTGCCATATCAGTGACTTCCATCTGAAAGTTTGAATAAATCCGAGACTCTGTGGATCTTTGGGGGGTCTCATATCTGCCTCTTTCCCTGCCAATTTTAAGAGCCTGTGCTGAATCTCTGCTGCTCGCTGCTGCGTAGGCTGCACCCAGATGGAACTTCAAGGGTTCTGTACTTGAGCTGTCTGTGAGCCACGAGGGGGAGGGGAGGCTGCAGCCCTGACAACCGATGGAGGAGCTGACACTTCCTGCACAACTAGAGATGTCAATTCTGATGGAAACTAATGACTAATATAGGTGGTTTATGGACACTCTTTCACTTACATTACGGTTATAGCTGCTTTGTTATATAATGGGGCGAAATAAACAACCCCCGAAACAGTTTTTTCCCCTCTGTCTTTAATCAGCTCGTGAACTAGGTAATGCGGACAGTTTGACTGTAGATGTGATGAGTTGCTTTATTGTAATTTGATTTAAAAATATGGGGAAAACTGTCGATTGACCTCAGGTTAATGGCTGGAGCTCAGGTACAAGCCCCGCCCCCGGGATCCTTCTAAATATGACTCGATGTTGGCTTGATATTTGTGTGGGTTTGGGTTTTTTTTTCTGCTTTTACTTTTGATGTGATGTCACAAGAACAAAGTAAAGGTCAAGGCTGACATCGTGACTGGGTGGGCGCCAGCGTGGGCTGCTCCACTTCCGCGAGATGAGAGTGGATGGAGCGAGCCTCACCCTGAGGAAGAAAGGAAACTTCCTGCCGTAGAAGCCCATTCGGAAGAACTCCGGTTCGATCCTCTGCTGTTCGATGATGTTGTCGTAGTACGCTGCCTCCATTTTCTGTCAGAGAGCGAGAAACATGATGAGTAATGACTTCATACTGGTTTTCCCATGAGTGCGGGGTCTGTGCTGGTGATTAGAGCGCCCTCTTTGGTGCCATATGCTGCTCAGGCTGCGTAAGAGGAAAAACAATAACAGAGATTGGTTGACGATAACAGCAGAGAGAAGACGCCAGCGAGGGTTTACTCACCCGTATCCAGCTGAGACTCTGGTAATCATATAAAGTCTCGTACTGGAAAGCCAGCTCGCGGCAGAGGGAGATTCCATATTCCCAACACTAATGTCAGACAGACGGAGCAAAAACAATTAAAAAAAACTTTAGAAATGATGATAACTTCTTACAGGTCCACAGGATTTTGGCTGGCTTCGTTTCCACTGGAAAGGTCACAACAGCGTGGATTCAAGATTTCTTTACAAAGGTCACCGATGTTCCATTACTGTTTACTTTATATCACTTATGATCAACAATGTTTGGATTTTGGATGACGTCATCTCATACGTACTTAAAAAAGATGTTTACTTTGATGAACTGTGGCAGTTTCAAAAGTTTCAAATGTGATAATTATAGATAACAATCATCATTTTTGTTAGCAGCAGTACAATCAAGAGATGACTTCGGCTTAATCTGGGGATTAAATCTTTATGTATTTGATCTCAGCTGCTCTCGGGGCTCCGGCCTCTCCAGAGCAGAGGAGCAGTCATCTAATTTAATCTTGTGGTGTAAATACCAGCCTGGACCAGAGATTCAGGACGACAAATCACATTTGAGTGGACAACCCAACCTGGCCGGTGCTGCTGGGACTCTGGCAAAGGTCACTGACGTGGAAGACTGTGATAATCAGGGTTTGCTCATTCATAAAACTAACACAGTGAGGTATTTGCGGGGTTTATGTTTTTATTGCTACATCAATGCATTTGTAAAGCTTGTTTTTAGCACAGTGAGAAGGAGGGACTAAACTGCCTGGTGATACCGGGACTAATGACACATTCTGAGCTACTAGTTTATAAAGCATTTCCTCCTTCTTTAAAGCTTCTAAAGGTGACTTGCCTTCCCCTTGTTGAAGTAGTGCAGGATTTTACGGCTGAGGTTCTCCTTCCGTTGCCACTCGCTCTGACACGGGTAGTGGAGGAAATCCCTCAGGGGCCGGTCCTCCCACTGCAGCAGCTCCCAGTACAGCAGCAGGGTGAACGCCGCCTCTGCGGGCCAGAGCAGGAGCAGCGGTCAACACAATAACGAGAGAGCATCAGGATCATTTACTGTGAGCCGCAGCTACGGATGCTAATGTCAGGTGAAGTGACGTCCTGCAGATCCTCAGGAGGAGCAGATGGGCTGTGACACATCGCAGCAGTTTGCTCGTGCACCGCAGGCCAGAGGTGCAAAGTCCCCCTGGTTCAGAAACAAAATCTTCTGATCTATTTTTCATTCTTTTTCTTAACAAGTATGATCATCCGCATCTTTGAAAATAGCATTTCTCTTTATCGTAAAAAAAAAGAAGAACCTCATAAAAAGGTGCTTCCGCTCCTAATTAGCAAGCATTTCTACTGTTTTGTCAGCTGCCTGTTGTTTCTCTTACATAAGTAATAAGCACAGTTACAGTTTTAAATAGTAGCATTTGGCCACATTTGCACAAACACACACGAAAGCCCCATGCAGCCAATTCTGTGAAGTCACTGCAATGATCAGGAAATCAGATCTGATTTGAAATATTTAGCAGTTTATATGCTATCTTTAACTGGCGTCACCCGCACAATCCTGCGGAAACCAGATTTTATTAGGTGAGGGAGTTTTGCGAAGAAGCGCATTTTTTCTCACACTATTGCATTATTTTTCTCCACGGTGATTAAAAAGAAAAAAGGATTTAAGTGGTTAGCTGGGAAATCCTATCACACCAAAGCCCTAGAGCAGGTTTTTATCAGATAGAAAGATGTGAATTTGCCTGTGTTGGTCGGTCGTGGTTATCCACAGCGTTTGATGTGAAGACAATGACACAGTTTTCCCGCAGCCATGACGCTTCTTATCTCTGCCGTGTCTATTCTTCCCCAGATTTCTTTACTGATAAAGAGGCGGTAAAAACGGCCAAAGTGGGTGCAAGAGAACAAAGGCTGAGACAATCTGACACTGGTGCAGGATCACACGTCTGGTTTGGTAAAAACCAGGATGCTAAAAAAGAAACATATATAGTTTAAATAACAAGATCTGGCCACATCCAGGCGTCCTGGCTGCCCTTCACACCACAAATGAGCTTTGGAAAAATCTCCAATGCTCCATTTGTTACCGTTAGTCTTTAAGTCATTTCTTTCCAAATATAGCTGAGTCTCATGTGCGCAGAGTGTTTAATCACCTGTGAAGTCCTCGGCTTGCAGGTGCAGGTCACACAGCTTGTGGATGTAACGGATGTACATGTCTTCTTTGTTCACCTCTGATTTGTAAAAGTTCTGGTGTGATTGAAATATAGCAAAAAAATATGGTAAATATCATTTACATATCTTAAAATCTTTGCTTCTGGAGCCGTGCGGCACCGATGGCTCACCATCAGGTTGACTGAGCCGCCAATTTTCTTGGTCTCCCCCTCGTCTCCCTTCATGCAGTCCCTGAAAAAGAGAGGATCGTTTGTCTTCCTTCTGTTATTTCACAGCATGAATCACTGAGGCCATTATTGTGAAAAGCCAAAGCACCTGTAATCCAGCAATCGCTCCACGAGTCTCGTGACGGAGGTGACGAATGAGATCCCCGTCTCCCTCCAGGTCTCCTGCTCTATCTTTTCCAGCAGACTGCACAGAAAATACAGACGTTTCACTTAATGAACGCCAGCGAGTGAGAGACATGATGGAAATGTGAAAGGGAAGGAATTGCGCCCTCACCTCGGATAAGGGCCGAAAAGCTGCGTCCTGCAACGTTACAGCCGAACAACACGGAAACAAAAGTAAGAATGGAGAAACGTGAGAGCATTCACACACACACTCAAAGTGGAGGCGATGCTTACAGAAGGCTGAAGAGCTCCCGGTGATTATCATCGCCTTTCCCATCTGACACCATGCTGTCCAGCTTATCCATCAGCTCTGCCTCCACCTACGCACACATTCAGCCAAGAGATGAGGGTCAGCTCTCTGACAAAAACCCCAGCCAAAAACACACACACGTGCACACACACAGGCACGCACACACAACAGAACAGACCTGTTTGAAGTTGCCGTTTTTCCTCTGCTCCCAGTCCATCATGTCATGGAAAATTGGGATCATGATGTTTCGGACCTCGGTCTGAGGCACCAGGGTGACACCCAGGAATGGACCCATCATTCCAGGGATAAAGTGAGGCTTGTTGTCGCCTGAAACAGGCAGATGTTTAATTTAAGAAAAGGAAGAAGACAAGAAGGAGGAGGAGGAAGAAGGACAGACCTAATTTTTGCCACATGCTGAAGAGCTCATAAGCCATCATCACTCTCATGTCTCCATACCTTTAATTAAAAGAAAGGACATTTCGTTTGAGTAAATGTGAAGACTAAAGACACCATCTCCACACTTTGCTTCTCACTTGTCCTGTATCTTCTTCCTCTTAGCCGGGGGGAGCGCCTCCAGCTGCAGGCTGGGCTGGTTGATGTACAGAACGGTGAGGCTGAAAAAGGAGTTCCACACCTAATCCGTGCAACACAGGCATGAACAGCAGCGCACGTTAGCATGAAGGCTGTCAGAAACAGCTGATCATTCACCCCCCCCACCCCCCGCCACACACACACACACACACACACCTTGAAATCAAAATCTGCCTCTGAGAAGTTCTTGTGCAGCGCCGGCGACAGGAACTGTGTTGTCACAACGATGATGCTGCAGAAAGCAAACACTAACGCCATCAGCCGCCTTAACGAGGTGGCGGCCAAAAATAGACGAAGAAATTTGCGGCGGCGGTGTCACCTTCAGAGGAGAATTATCTGAAGGCTCTCTGATCTAGTGTTTGGCTGTATTCCCTTACCATCTCTAGGACAAAGACTGCACGAGAGGAAGCGAAAAGCAGACTCACTGACTGGTGAGAAGCCTCATCACACTCCAGTCTCTGGGAAAGATGGTCAGTTTCATCAGGTTACGGAACACGCAGAAGATCTTAAGCAGGAACTCCTGAAAAAAAAAAAGGGCGGAGGGGTGCAGTTAGTTAGCCGGCTGAAATGGGACAAGGTTGGTGTGTTTGCCAGCGTCCCACCTTCAGCTCCTCTTTGCTGTGGAAGTTGTTGAGTAGGTGGTGAAAGTGGATCTCCGTCATCTGCTGGAGCAGAGAGAGGAGGCAGGAAACATATTCCCCCTGCACACGGGAGAGAAAACGAAACTTTCAAAAGTCGTTTTTACAAGGTCGAACTCGGCTCCACTGCGCAACAACCTCTGCCTGCTAACCAAGGACAGGATGTTGCCAACAAAGCCATCCAACCAAAATTCAAACTCATATTATGTGTTACAGCAAAGATCCTCAGAAACCTTGTCTTTTTTTTTTGTATTTTTTGCTTACCGTTATCTCAGCAGTGCACTGTGGGCACCGTTGGCCTCTGGACGTCTCCACTGAGTGAGATTTGCTCATGATGGACAGCAGAGTCTGCAGCAGCACATCCAAGAGGCTCTCCACCATCATCTCCACCTCCTCCTGCACCGAAGACTCCTGGACGCACCCATCAGAGACAGCAATCATCAGGATCTTCTATCGGAAAGGGCAGAATTTCATGTCACATGCTGCTGCTAAGGAATACCATGGAGCTGGTTTTAATTATGGAAAAGATGCTGCTGAGGATTCCAGAGCAGATGAGCAGCTCCCTCTGCTGGCGCAGGTGCAGGTGAATGTGGTGCAAGACCACAGGCAGCAGAATGCTCCGAGACTCTGGAGGCAGAGAAAAAGAAAACACGCTATTAAAACCTTTCACATCACGTTTTAGAGCTGGGGTATCGCTGCATAGACCATCGCGGGTCTCTCACCGGGAAAGAAAAACAGGCGGCTCTCGACCGTGCGAGCGATGGACTGTAGCTTGACTACGTCCATGGACTGACCGATGTCCACTGTGCTGGGCATGCTCCCCAGGGTGCCCCTGACATATTCAGCCACCTCCTGAACTGTGAACATCTGGAGCAACTCGTCGAAGATATCAGGAAAACTGTTCAACAGCGCTGCCTGGGGAGCCGTTAAAAACAAACAAACGCACACAATCAATGTTTTATATTTAACAAGCGATCATTTCCCCATCACTAATGCACACAGGCAACCGATCGCCATCTTTTCACAAAACCGCCTGTGTCCTGGAAATGTTCACATTGTTTCTGTGGAGCAGGAAGAAGCGGTGATTCACCACCCACCAATATTTCACTGCATTGTTCCAAAGTTGAGGAGCAAACAAACTAAATCAAGAACTGACAGATAAACAATAGATTCCTGAGATAATAGATACGTCTATATTTTTCTTGTTGAGGCAGATTTTGCACAGTTAAAATGATTAAAAACTTATAATGACTGTTTTCAAACATGAAAGCCACTGTTTCCCCTCAATTGTTCTCCAATTATCTGCACAATAATCAAATCTTGAGTACTAACTTCAAATCACTTCATGGTGTGGACCCATGGCTCCTGCTGCACCGTAGAGCAGACACAAGGGGGCGCTGTGATTTACTGAGATGGGAGACAGTCTGAGAGCGTGACCACAGACACGCATGCAGCTGATCACCCCCCAAAAACTGTCCGACAACAAGCTGAGGATGGGAATAACGTGTGGGCGAAGCGCTGAAGTGAACAGCAAGTATGGAATGCAAAAGTGAAATAAAAGGAGATCAATAAATGAGTCATGCATGCGCACAAAGAGCATGAATAAAGGAGGGAAAACATAAATAAGACGGCGTGCCAGCAGACAGACGTGAGAGGATGTCTGGAGCGCCTGACCTGCGTGAACACCAGGTTCTCCGAGCTGCGGCTGTCCAGGCTCAGGACGAAGCGGATGGACTGGAAGAGGTCCTGGATGCTGGCTCGGAACTGGTCCTCCTCCATCCCGCAGGTGGCTCGGGAGTACAGGATCCGGGACTGGACGATGAACTTGAAGAGGTACTCCAGGGCCTGAGGGGATTGGCGGCAGAATGCAGACGGAGACATAACGTCAGACGTTGTGTCCCCTAACTGGGAATAAGCGCTGACTGTTTTTTTCTGATTGATCATCCAGACACAATTGATGCATCAAATAAAGGCTTCCAATTTTCCCGTAATGGTCACTTTTTCCCCATGACAAATGAATCCAAAGTTCACTTTTCCCACACAGACAGTCTTAGACAGGAGCCCATCGTCTCGCCGGCCTCTTCTCTGCGTCTCGCTAAGTATTCCCAGTGGAAGCAGTCGGGACAGATGAGACAGGAAGTGAGTGATACGCTACCCTCATGGCTTCCTGGATGTGGTCCTGTCTGACGACCTCAGCCGAGCGGTCCATGTACCACTTCAGACAGCGGATCAGCTCTCTGCCGTTTAAAATAACAGGTGTTTATTCAAGCAGCGTTAAGGTGACACCCAGACTGTGACAGGGGTTAGACAAAGAGACAGACTGAAGGCTTAATGTTGACTGATGATTCAAATGTGTCAAACCGCTGATAAAAAAAAAACCTACTTTTAATGAAGGAGAAGAGAGGCCAAATTAACTCTCTGTACTGGGATACAGAGGCTAAATTAACTGGTTAAAATGGGACAATTAATAAGTAACAAGTATTTCACTACTTGAGTGAAACCTTTGTATAATTCATCACAGATCTGCTGCGATGTCCAAACCAACATTAAATCTTATGCTTATTAAATGAATGTAGCATTACTTGTATGCCAACGCTCCTGCAAAGTGGTTCTGGATGTAGGAGTCCATGACGGGTCTGAAGTGGTAGAAGCGGCTGTCCCTGAGCAGGTTAATGATGAACACCTAAGAACAGGAAGAGAAACGCGTTTTCTCTGCTCGGATCTTAACAGGACTATATGGCTGCACTCCTTTAATGCTCCTACCAGTGACTGGAAAACCAGCGGCCCATATTTATCGGTGTTGTCGTCTAAAAGGCAGAAAAGCGTATCCAGGACATCTCGCAGGAACTGTGGGAATAAAAGGAAACGACACAAAAAGCATCAGTCACCATATTAAATATCTTCCTGAAAACTAAAATAGAAACAAAGGATAGCCCCAAAACATGGCAATGAAATCCATCTTTTTTCTCCTGAAAGGATAGCACCTTTTCTGGTCATTTACGTTTTGTTTTTTCATTTTAAAACAGTAAAAATTAGGCGCGTTTAGGCTGTAAATAACTGTATCAAATCACCTAGAAGATCACATTCTGGATCAGTTACCAATCAATACGTATTATGCGTTTAATCCAGCATGACTTCCAGCCTATCCTGTAACACAAAAGCTAAATATAATCCGGTCGATACCTTGACGATCTCCTCCCCGTTTATCTGCCGTAATCGGCCCAGGATGTCCAAAACTCTATCTGGATGTGCCTTCCAGTTCAGAAGAGCAAGAAGGTCCACTAAAAAACACAATGAAGCCAAATTAAGATGAGACAAAGGGAGGAGACAGATTTCATAGCTGAGGAAACCGGCAGGAGGCCTCAGGTCACCATTTTGTGTGAGCTTGGTGGAGCAAAGGATGGTGGAGACCCAGAAGGTTTCTTTGGGGCTCCTCTGGAAGGGCAGGTTGGCCGGCAGGTTGGGGCAGCTGTTGAAGTCTTCCTTACAGCAGGGCAGGCTCAGGTACAGGCCCTGGTTACTGAAGGTGGCGTTCTCGTCACACTGAAGAACGGACACCGGGGGGAGGAGGAGACATGAATGGCTGATGCAGCAAAATGGCTGCTGCTCAAATGAAAGGAGCTAATGGAAACCAAAACCCCAGCACCGCCAACACGGGATTCCTCCACGTACCTTGTAGACGTACAGCTCATGGACTTCATCTGACAGCGTGGTTCCATCTTCTCTCATCAGAGGAGTGAAGGCAAAACCAAAGAGCTTTTTCTCCCCTTTGTCTTTGGCTAAAAGAAGAGGCTGCTTAGTTACACTCCACCAACGGTACGAGTCATGATTGGTTGCCGTCTCTGCCTGTCGGACTCACTGGAACAGTGTCGGAACTCGAAGCGCAGGTGGGAACCCCTGAACCGGTCTATGGGAATGGGCAGCTTGACCATCTCGTTCCAGCGGGGGCTGTTGTTGTGGTAGAGCACGAAAGAGCGATAGTCGCTGGCGTTGGGCTCGCCACTGCCCAAGCTGATGCAGTCCTGGGGGGGAGAAGAATCCATTTGCCTTTCATCTTTCTCGAAGATCATTCCTTGCATTCGCGACAGAAGGAATAATTACGGTACACGCAAAGTGGCGCAGGTAGTACCTTGAGCGTGTCCCCGTCGGCGTAGAGGACATAGAGCGTGACTTCGATGTTCTTCTGGACGCTCTTGCCTCCTCTCTCAAACTCGCCACGCTCCACACTCAGGTACAGATCGTTGCGTGTATCGCCTAAAACAAGGAGGACATACATACTAATTCAGTAAATATATTGAGAGCAGATATTCACCCACTACTGAATTAATGTGTGTAACATTTACTTTGAATATAGTAAGAGTTCAATAATCAGTCTTCTTCAGTGGACTAAATGTATTTGTATGTCATTAAGTTCTCCAATGACCCCAATACCCTTTTGTACTTGTACTGCAGATCCCATATTAAAATTATTTTTCACTGCCAATAAAAATAAACTGTTGCTCCTGGCTCTGATGCAGCATGCAAACTGCAGACCAACTGCAGACCATCATTTATGGACATGATGTGCACAATGTTTGGATCCCTTAAAATGCACAATAAATGTTTGGTATATTACGCTACCTACTAACAAATAAATCCACATTCCACCAATGATTATTGTTGTTCAATGGGGAGAACGTTTGCAACTGCAGGTGTTGAGTCAGTTGCAGTACTGTAAACGGCCACTATGATGAAATGGCAGTAAAACACGGTATGAATGAGTCATCTCAGCCTCAGGCTTCCTGCCTGAGGCTACATTAGAAGTGGATAGCATAACACACACCCAAACGCCAAAAAAAAAAAAAAAAAAAGTCCGCAGTCGCTGTTGCATTCTGCGTATTGTAGAATCCAGACTAGCATAAGATAAGGGGGGGAAAGCAGAAGAAAAGAGAGAAAAATGTCTGAGGCATCAGCCCTGTGCATCACTTTTCATTCCTTCAGTCTGGACCTGCTGTCGCGGGTGATACGAGCAGAATCCCTGCAGAACTGTCAGAGGCTCAAATTTAGCGCAGACCTATCAGAACTTCTCAGAACAGCAGTTCAAACATGTCCCCTGCCTCCTTGTTTGTGTGTTACAATGCAGACGTCAGCCTCAGGTTAAAAGGCAAACTGTGAGCGGTCCACACAGATTAGCACGCCACTCCGATGTCCATGTCGTCATCATTCCCGTCAAAACTGCCCAGCTGAGAGGCAACACACTGACGCTCTGCCGACTACCTCAGCAGGTCAGTGTTTAATGGAATAAATATCAGCAGAGGAGGAAGATAATACAGCTATTTATAAACCCAGATTACAGTTATTTATATGAGAGGAGAGGAGAGGAGAGGAGAGGAGAGGAGAGGAGAGGAGAGGAGAGGAGAGGAGAGGAGAAGCAACATTATCTGATGAAACATACAGAAATAAGCACACCGCCCTGGCTTGAAGGCCTGTGCTCTTCTTGGATTTCTCAGACCTAAACAGAGACTCACAGAGACGGACCGAGAGTTTCCAAATACCCCTGACTGTGTGAGAGACGAAAATGTGAAATAGAACCACTGGAAGCTCAGAGGTTTGGTCAGGTGCAGCAGTGGTCAGTGACCACCTCGTCCAAAACTCCAAACGTTCACAATGACTTTAAGGCAGCGCGTTTCTTTAAAGGGTCAAAAATCTAAGATGACTTTCGTCTATTAGGAGCTTTAAAAGCAATGAATAAGATCTTAAAATCAATCCTAAAATGTACGGGGGGGGGATCAGTGAGCGGAGTCAAGATGGGGGGAGGTGTGGTGTCATTTACAGAGTAACTGCAGGTTTCTGTCCTGACCACAGGGCCACTTCCTGCTCTCTCTCAAACCACCATCCTCACTTTGGTCCTTGGTCCCCCCTCCCCCCACAACCACCCGTTGCTCTCTGCAGCCTCACCTGGCAGGATGACATCTGGGAAACCCAGTTTCCGTGTGAGCGCCAGGGCCCGGTTGAACACCGCCTGGTTCTCCCGCCTGATCTGTTCCAGCTCACCTCGCAGCAGCTGCAGGGAAATGATGAGTCCTGGGGGATTGGAGGGGGGGCGGGGTTGACAAAAAAAGGAGGCGGGTGAAAGGAGGAGCAGACGAGTATTTACAGGACATTAGTCAGAGGGTGGAGGAGGAGAAGAGAGGGAGAAATGGTGAGGAGGAACAATATGGAATTATGCAACAAGGCAAAGAAAATGCAGACAATGACAGAGAGAAAGATTTTTGTGAGGCATTAGTCATGTCCAGAACAAGGAAGATGCTGGTAAAAAGAAAAAAAAATGGTATATTTGATGGCCTATTTGCCAGTAACAGTGTGGAGATGACAGATTTACCATAGTTGGTGCTGGGAGCCGAGTACTTGGTGTTGGACTTGCGGATGATGTTCTCGTGTATCTGGTACCACTCGTTCTCATTGTTACATCTGCAGAGAGAGAGAGAGAGAGAGAGGGGGAGGATGTGAGGAAAGTGGCCATTAGTGGGTCCAGATGGAGGGGTTGGGACTGTGCGCGTGGGGACTACATGAACAGCATGTGTCCCTGCGACGATTTCCTCCTGAAGAAAAGGTAGCAGCAGGGGGAGGTGCTATCAGGCAGCACATTAGCCCAAAAGCACAGCTCGCTAAGTGAAGCTGACAGCCAGCTCTCCACCAGCCTTTTTCATTACTGCGACCCAGTGGGCCCCTGGGATAGCAGAGGGAAACGCACGGGCTGGAGCGATATAGGAGCCGACAGTTCGGAGGCAGCGCGTCACTGAATCACGGCTCGCTCTTGGAAAGGGAAGAACTTTACGTCTCAGTTTGAGGAATTTGGTAAAAACGACAGCGCGTATCTCTGTTTCACACCTCTGACCCACAGCTCAGGCTGGAGAGGACAGATGTTCTCTCTGACTGGCAGCAGAAACCGCTGAGCCAGGCTTTTTTCCCCCTTTTGCACCCTCTAACTTAATTCTGACTGCAATCATCCAAGTGTCATCACTCTCCGCCTCTTCCCATCTCCATTTTTTTATGCCTTCTCCGGCTTGGCGGTGGTTCAGGAGCCGTGCTCTCCGCGGCGCTGCCTGCACAGAAGCAGCCAGATTCACAACATGCCAAGTGGCGTATCTCATGGCTCGGGTGAGCCGCCATCGATTTTTCAGAGGACGCTTCATTATCATTCTGGGCAAAAACACTCCAGCGCTGAGAGCTATCACGCACGGCGACAGACGCTCGCTCGCGGTTTCCTCTGGAGATATTCTAAAAACCGAAGGAGGAACTCGGAGGTGGACTCACGTATAAACCTTGAGCACAAAGTCCTTCTCTTCTTTGAGGTCTGTGATGGTATGGAAAACATCGCTCATGGCCAGCACAGCGCAGCCGTAAGGCCGCCTGTACTGCACGTGAGGCGGGCCTTTCTTTGAGTCGTTGAGCAGCATGCGTCCTGGAAGCAGATCAAAGATCAGTCTAATCCCCCACGCCACCACACAGAGATGCTTCTGTACTCCGGTCGTTTCTGTTACCGGTTCTTATGACGTGTGCAACAATGTAAAGGTCTTTCTTTAAGTCTTTACTGCTCAGGTCCTAGAGAGGTGACAGGACACAGGTCAGATTGTCTTAGTGAAGATCACAGATATTCATCTTGAGCTCCGCTACCGTGAAGAGCGCGCACAGACGGTCGGCCTTCTCCGGATTCTTAGGTCCACCATTTTTGTTTAGCCTCACCATGAACTTCTCGCTGCAAGACAGAAACGTTAACGCCCTTAGATTCTCCGCAAAACTACGGAAGGGTTCAGCGTGGGGGGGGGGCGCGCGCCACGCCGCGTACCTGATCTGCTTGGCCTCGCGGGTGTCGTACAGAAAGAAGAAGACATCAGCGTCCTCGCTGATGCTGTTGTAGGTGAAGCTCTTCAGGTTGATGAAGAGGTGGTGCGACACGGGGACACGGCAACCGTCACCGTGACGCTGTCTCGCGCTGTCACCCTGCGAATAAGGACGAAAGTGAGCGCTCACAGGACTGCTGCCCTGCACGTATGAGATAACAACACGCTCGAAAGTTGAAGAGTTCACTGAAATTGTAGATTTTTTTTGTACATTCTGAGCCACCTCACACGAGCTAGCATTAACATTAAATTCTATCCCTAAATTCAGATCAGAGCCATCAAGCTAACTACTGTCTTCGTGCCAACACTCAAAAGCTGCTGCGGTGCAGGAGTTTTGAAACAGTGTGGTATTTATTTGGTATTTCCCCCTCTAAATGCCAAACCGCAACTAAATAAATCACAGTTTCTACAGAGAGAAAAGCCAGGCTGGGAATTGCATATGGAAATATTACATCTTTTACTGCATTTGAGTTGCATCCATTTGTTTAAATTCCATTAAAGAGCAGCACAGGAAGTGTGTGTACCTGGTATAATTAACACACCCATGTAGTGTTGGTCTGAGATTTTTTTTGTTTTTAATGCTTTTAATCGAGCACAGTAATGACACCTGCTAATTTAAATTTCATAATCAAGCTTTTAGCCGTACATGCTCTCAGACTGGTGCAGCTAGCTAATTTCTATGCAAGCAAAGGTAAAAGATCCAAGTCATAATTCATGCATGGAACTACTTTTGGGAAAGAAAAACAAAGAGTCGGAGAGGGCGTAGGTGGTTCATGAGACTTTACCTGGTTTGTGCTTTGCTGACCACAGTGTCTGCTGGAAACGTGCTGAAAAGGGAAAAATATCAGATCAGTTGGTCAGTTCTTTACTCTTCCCACATCACATCACTACCTCAGCAAGGCTTTCAAATCTGTCTGTGCCAAGTGGCTGCAGCGCTTCCACAGCGGCTCTAACCGAATCCCACATGAAGCCAAACGTGAGTGTGTGGGAGAGGACAAAGCCGGCAGCGCCCACACACACACACACACACACACATACACACACCTCTCTGCTCAGCAGCCTGAAAGAACTCCTCTACTCCCCTACACGGAGCGGTGCCAAGCCCTCCGCCGTGCCAATAACGAGCTCACTTTCATCAACAGAGTCACTGGTCCTTTTGGCACGGATGAGCAACACCGTTGTCTCCGGACGGGGCATTTAGCGCACAGTCATTGTGCAGCGGGATGAAGAGATGTTGTGGGGGAGAGACTGGAGAGTGTTTTGATAAGCATATGGAGCCTAAGCTACTGACCAGAGAGGATCCCCCTCCTGCAAGACTCCAGCAGAAGATTTCATAACATCTGTGCTGCATTTCTAAAATTGGATCTGATTCAGTGTGTGTGTGTGTGTGTGTGTGTGTGTGTGTGTGTGTGTGTGTGTGTATCTGTTTAGGACCAAATGTCCTGCATCACTGAGATACATTTGAAGCGTGATTTATTTATGGGGATATGTCTCCAGTCTGGTCACGGGGCTTAAAGCAGCCACTGCTTAAATATGTAATATATTTATAATTAAAAAAAAAAAAAAACTAAATTAAATATTAATTTGTGTGCATTTTCCCGTAGCGTCACCTGGGCCTGTCAGTCTGCATCACGCCCACACTTCCAGCATCACGTTTGTGAAGGACACGTGTGTGCAGGGAGGGGGGACACACTCAATATGGTGGTAAGATAAGCGCCAACATATCCAGTAGGACAGCAATGGCGGTGCATCAGTGTTATCGCTCTTATGGATGGTTTGATAATTAATATATTAACACGTTCAAGGGTGTTTTTAAATGCTGCACAATGGCTGCGAGGCTCACAGCTCAGAGGGTTTAAAACCAGAATCATATGATTCAGATTGACTGTTTAGAACCAACATGCTGCAGGAATGAGATTTAAAAGTGCTTTTATCCTTCACAATGTATGCTTCTGCAGTGCTAACTCATGGAGCAACACTGTGCAGAACGCACCGCTTTGTAGAATAATTCCACGCCACATACCAGTTTGTACAGCTCTGATATGCTGATCTGATCTGGATCCACCATTTCAAACTCCTTTCTGGGAACGAGGTCTAAGCCGAGGTGCCTGTGGAGAGACAGGGAAGGTTTACAAAGAGACAAAGATGGGAGAGAAGTCATCAGAGCTTCGGTGGAAATATGATCAGAAAATAGAATTTCCGAGAGCAAAATCCACTTTTAATGATTCTAAGAGAACAAAGCCTGAATTCCATCCAAAATCAAATCATCCAGCATCACTTTGGACGTTTCATTGCATATTTCTGTGCAAGTTTCAGCTTGTGTGCTACTGTAACTAGCTGGTGCATTAACGGATTTGTGTGGGGCAAACGTGTTAATCCGCAGCAGCTTAATGAAGGAAACACGAAGCAGAAAACACCCACTTACCAGCACGTTAATGGCTCAGCGATGAACATCTTATAAATATATAACTGTGTAAAGATTACAGGCAGTTATATAACATTTACATGAACTCCCTAAGTGGGGAGGTTTTCATTCAATCTAGAAGTTTTGCGAAGATTCCGCTTTTCTATAAAACTCTGTGTCATTGCAACAACTGTTTGGCATCTTTGGATGTGTTGCTTCTGTGGTTTGCGGGATTAGAGGAGTCAGGAACGCCGGTGTCAGACGTCACACTGCACCCGATCGCTTAAACACACTCGCGTGGCCTAAAATCGCAGCGCTGCGATCCTCTGACCATGAAATTAGATTACGAAAGCTCTCAGGTCAGCGTGCGCCGCAGAGCACTGACCTCGTCACGCACGTGTGACATACAGTGTCCCAGATCTTCTGGGGGCTTTAACGTTTAAACTCATATTAATGATCCAGCCAGTGTCTTCGGGGATCCCACAGGCGTAAATCTCCCCGTCAGCCTTGGCGTCTTTATCTCCGTCATAGTTCAGTTGGGTGGAATTTGGAACGGCAGCACTATGACTTTACAGCTCCTCCAGGGGGATGCGCGTTGACTTTAAGCCGCTTGGGATTCGCTCATCTGCTAAATGACCATGAAATTCCATCGCCGAGGATTCTATTACGCAGCCACTCATCCGGCGTCGGAGATGTTTCCAGCGCCAAAGAAACAAAGCATTCCGCATTCCTCAGTAGCCACCAGTTAAAAAAAAACAAAAAAAAAAGAAAAGAAGAACAAACAAAACAAGTGTTTGAGGGGGAGTTTTGTCATGCATGCACACTCACTCATTGCCCCAGTCAAGCCGTACAGTGATGTGGCGCTTGATCTCACGGGTCTGGTCCTGGGCGAGGTGCCCCTGGATGAGCTGCCGCCGCAGGTCGATGAGCTCGTTCATCACGTGGCGCAGCTTATGGAACAGGTCCACCTTGTGTTTCTGTTGGAGCAGTGAAACGCCGAGTCAGGAGAGGCGAGGTCTCCCGATGCTTGATGGATCGACTGTCAGCGTCAGTGTGAACGAACAACGTTACAAAAGTAAAAAAATACCAGCTGTGATATGTTAGCCAGGCTCTGCAGGATGAGCCGTTAGCATCAGCACGGTAGAGAAATGAAACAGAACATCTCTAAAAGCTGGTCTCCTCTGACCTCCTCCTGCTAATAACATTCTGCAGCGTTCATCGCAAACCAAGGACAACTTTCATTTTGGGCCTTTTCTGGTCGTCCTGAAGCTGTGACAAGTCCG
Organism: Pao palembangensis; assembly: GCA_015343265.1. Taxonomy (NCBI): domain Eukaryota; kingdom Metazoa; phylum Chordata; class Actinopteri; order Tetraodontiformes; family Tetraodontidae; genus Pao; species Pao palembangensis. The sequence goes on from CM027090.1 coordinate 10,991,159, forward strand.
AGTTTCCTGGCAGGTTTGGTTCCACTAATGCAAAGACCGAACACCACCATGGAGACTGTGCACGTTTAATGAGGATCAACAACCAGCGCATGTTCTCTGACGCTGCTAGCTGCAAAAAAAAAAAAAAAAAAGAAAAAAAAGAAGAAGAATTCTGTCAGGGTCTGGTTACACACATCAGAAAACGTGCTCACAGCCTTCCAGGTCACTCCACTGTGGAGAAAAGGCTTCTATTTATAAACAGCAACAATGAAAGGACATTATCAACACTGAGCAAACGTTGCATCTTATTATCGAGGCAACTGTGGCAGCATGGCCGTATCACACGGAGGGTGAGCACCAAAACAAGCACTGTTAAATCTGAACTTCGCATTAATCGAGCTCCAGAGGAAGTTACATCACCACGCCGATGCCTCGGGTGCCATGCTTGTTCAGAGAAGACCTCAGCGAGAGGTTACGTAAAAGCCAGCAGCCAGCTCTGCAACGTAACCACACGGCTCCCCGACGCAGAAGCCTACGAGCACTTCTGGCCGCCCTGCAACCCCGCCCCCCCGAGGATTTTAGAGGCTGGAATTTTACAGTACTGGTTTCTGCTGGACGAGTAAAAGACCAGATATTAAGATGGTGCAGGAAGAGATCAATCAATAACGTGGATGACGAGGCGTGAAATTGCACATGACAGAACTTTACAGGCTTTTGACTGCGTCCACCATTTCTGCTCATACAGAGATGCTACATGAGAATTTAAGATGACAGTCAGAACAACATGCTGAGGGGAAACATCTAAAGGAGCTGTCGTGGTACATTTGGGCTGTATCTCCAGATGTTCGCCACTCTCAGGTAGAAGAAAGACTCTTTTACATCAATACCACCACCCCCCGCCCCCCCGAGGAGGACGCAGACAAAAACCACAAAGGATGCAGGCTGTTTTTTTTGCATTTGTCCCAACTGCTGGGGTGCTGCTGCTGCTGCTGCTGCTGCTACTCACCACGTAGAGCTGCTTCCACAAGACCCCCCATTCCTGCAGCGTGGAAGTGGTCTCTGTGATAATCGGGTCCTCCAAGGGCACCACCGTCTCACACAGGCTGAAGGAAGAAAACACGTACAGTATGAGCACACGCATTACACGTGAGGGAGGGTTTTTTTATCTGCGCTGGCTGTGATGCACGCCTGTGGCCACGGGGGGCGCTGTTGCTAAATATGCGCCTGTTGCCATTTTTGCTATTCAACCTCCATGAAATGCGGAGCGGAAGCTGCAATGGTGGCAGCAGGAACCTTGTGTTTGTTCGTGTGTCTGTGCTAAAACCAAATAATACTGACCACAAACTGGTCCACAGTTGGCTGAAGGTGTCAGCAGAAAATTTCTTGTCAGAATTTCATGTGTTTTTCTAAAATCACAGTCCGCTCACAACCAGTGTCACCAGCGGCTGTTCATTTTACTGGTCAATGTCAGCAAACACAGCCAAAATTTAATGCCGCCTTTTTTTTTGGTTTTTTTTTTTTTAAGCACAAAAGGAAAAAGAAACTTTATGAGTTCTGTTTTTGAGTAAGTGTGCGGTACAGAACAACCAGAGTTGAGTAATAGGTGGTGTTTTTATTTATACCTGATTTGTTTTTCTTGCTCAGTCTGCATAATTATGGCTTCTAAAAGAGTGCAGTATTCCACAGTGCTGCTTTTCAATTCTTTACACACTCAAAGCATCCAGATGTTTACAGAAGCTCCACCAGCTGGTTTTGAATGATGATCGGATAATTATTGATGTTCACTGGGTTTTATATTTCTGATTAATCTCGTTACTGAAGTGGGAATTACAACACTCCTGCTACTGCTTCTTGCTAGCTTTTAAAGGAGCCATGAGGCAACACAGGATGAAGACTAATGAGGTCTTCTGCGGCTGCAGTTAGGGATGGAGACGGAGCACTCCCAGCAAAACCGCTGCACACATCCTCCCTGTCAGGGCGTTTGGCCGAGGTTAGAAGACCCATCTGCCACTGAGCTCGACCACACGCTGCAGACGCTGCGGTGCAAAGCACGTCCATCCATTACAGAGTGAGCGCTTGTCTGTGGCAGATTCCTTAGGAGAACTACAGATTGTTGGGAGATTCAGCTCATTAACTCGATTAGATAGCAAAGCAAAACTCCCATTGTGCATTTCCTGGAGCGAGGCAGCAGCAGTGCGTCGATTTCCAGCACTATGAATTGTCTGAGCACAAATGGGAGCCCTGGTCTTCTGCAGTGGAAGGTAACAAAGCCGGTCTGAGCTCAGCTACAGACGGCAGGCTGCAGATTTAGCATCAGTCACTTCCAGCTGCCTGTTTCTGTTGTTGCCTTTATAATCTGCCCGTTTAATACGCATTTATGCAGATGACTTAATGTTGCTAATGGGAAAACAGTTGAACAACTGCTGACATTGGATATTTTCATTTCCTGACATGAAGGTTGTTGCAAAGTTTATTTCCTGATGATTACTTTGCTGTTCATTATAAATATGTATAATAGTGTTGATGTTTTGAACCGTAGCTTACAGGCATAGAAATCATAGATCTGAAATCAATTATTACTCATTCAGCCCCACAGTGTGACAAATCCAGACAAATACGGTACCTATTCTGACTGGTGGTTAAGCACATCTGGAGAATTTTATCATGTCTTAATGGATTATGTGTAAAATTCAAAAGTTCCAGGCTGTAAAATGTTTTAAAAAGGTTGACTGATTGCATCTTTACAGGCAGTTTATTCTAGATCTTACCCTCGGTTGGTCACTGTAGACTTCTTCAAGTGCACATAGCTGACCGGGAAGATACCCTGTGGGCAGAGAGAGGTCAAGTTAGCGGCTGTTACAGGAAACATTCACGTCTCTCAGTGCTGCCTAGAATGTTCAGCATTCTGTCTCGCTGTTAGGTAGAAAATTTAAATCTGTGTTGATATTTGCACGAGAAAATGAGATTTCACAGCTCATTGTGTGAGATAACTTCTTCTGTGTGCGTTCTGTCAATTCCTGCTAATCTGCGAGCTAATATTTCCTCCCTGCAAAACAATGCTGTGCGTGAGCCCGACTGCGGCTTGGCCTGGTGGGAGACTGGCCGGTGCCAACTGACATTCTCGCGGTTCATCGTTCTTATTCTAATCTAGCAGATGTGAAAGACTGACTGGAGCCAGCATAACGGACTCTGCTGGTGCAGAGAGAGAGCGAGAGAAAGAGAGAGAGTGAGAGTATGGGGGCGAATGAATGTGGGCAGCTGGGAACATAACAAAATGGAGGGGTGTTAGCAAGTACTGTAAATAGCCCAGGAGAGTAGAAAAAGACAGCATGTAGCCACGAACACCTACATTCGCCAGGACCGGACAGTTTTTGTGCTTCTCGGCCTCTGACATTTCCATCTAAAGACTGGACACAAGAGTCGTCCAACCACCTGCTGCTCGCAGCTTTCTAATAATATAGCTGCTATTTATGCGTCCGATGGCGCCCGTGTTTGTTGGGGGGGGGGTCGTCTCAGGACTCTGTTTCCTACGGTCGGTCTTATAGGAAGCCGATGTGGTTGCATATACAGTATCCATTTACTGCAGCGCTGCTTATTGATCCTTGTTGGCAGTGATGCTGTTGCGTTGCCATGGATATGGCGACTCACTGACGGATACCATCGCTCTCTCCTGTGCTAACTTTCGAAGCTGTTTTTGTTGTTTTTTTTAACGCTGGCTGGGTGAAAGCAGTTTAATAGCGGCACCATCTGCTGCTTTAAAGAAACCAAATCTAGATCAGTTTTTTTCAGAGTTCTGCTCAGTTTGGGCCTAAACGGAGGGTCCACAATAATCTTTAAAGTGTATCTTTCTGTGGCAATATCAGTGCGTATTAATGAAAAATCCAGGTCAGGAGTTTTCTATTTTTGTCAAAACAAAGCTCTGTCCAATAATGCGATCAGTCATTAAGGTCTTTGTTGTCTAGACAAAGTTATTTCTGGGATGCAGATCTCTCCCATCGCATCATCATTCACAAACCTCTGCACAGAACTTTTCACTTCCTGTCTCTGAATTACTGAAGTGCACATATAGATCGGCCTTTAATCTACAGCGTGTGTTTTGTGTGTGTGTGTGTGTGTGTGTGTGTGTGTGTGGTCCTGCTGCTGCACCAGTCTGAATCTAAATGCTCAACAGTCGGCTGCAGCGACCGCAGGACGTCAGAGCAGCAATTTGTGCTGTTATAATTACCTTGATCGAAGGCTTCTTGGTGGAGAAGCCTCTGTACCAGCCTGAAGGAAGAACCAGGTTCAGATGAGAAAAGCTCAGAGAAGCGTCCGTGCGCCATCCCATGCAGACCACTAAACAGCTCATTGACGACTGCTTTGGATAACAATCACTAATTTGACACTAAGGTTTTCTTGGATTTAAACGCTTTTATCGCAGTCTGAAGTTTTAAACAGGGAAAGTGAAGCTTGTTCTATATGAAATAAACTCCTACAGGGATATATGGAATTAAGACAAAAAAATATATATACATATTTTTAATCAGATATAAAATATCAGCCTTTTTCTAATAAAGAATTGTTACGGTACACTCTTGTTTGTCTAATTTCAACATGTAAACAGCTGAACCTTCTCTGTGTTGGAACTTGGGTTTAGAAATATAGAAACTACTATAAACATTGATTTTATTAGCTTTGGGATGAAAAGACTCCCACAGCAGCTGAAACCAGAAATATTCCCATATAAAATACAGCAGAGCTGACACCATCGGCCCTCTGAGCCACACTTCCTGCCTTTGATCTCACCTTCACTCTTCTCCAGGATCTGCACCGTTTCGCCGATCTCCAGGACCAGAGCCTGACATGTTGCTGAACGGAAGTTGCAGATAACTAAAAGTGTAAAGTAAAAAAAAAAAAAAAAAAAAAAAAAAGACACTGGTTTAAAAAATAATAACAGTTGTGGAATTACGTACATTTGACCTGAGTGTTCAACAAAATAACGACAAGTGGAAATGAATAAAGTCCCATGCTTGGTTTCTGACCCGTGATTACGTTGTGCACCGGTTTGTCCTCTGGGGCTGCAGCAGCGTATTTAATAAGCTGTTTACCACAAACATCCACGTGCGGTGTCACACAGGAACCTCTGCTTAGTGAACTGTAAACAAGCTCCCACCCTGAAGTAGGGAGTCATTTTAATAAGCAATTAATTCTTAAGCGGCCTGATTTTTGTGCGGTGTTAAGTTAATTAAACTGCATCCCAAAATAGAGCCCACACAAAGTGCTACATGCTACGGCTAAACGATGCTTCACGTCTAGTCAGCGTCAGTGCAGAGATGCCCCCGCCCACCGCCGCCACCGCCGCCGCCTCCACCACCTGCTTTGTTTCTGCACAAAGACTCGTGTGGAGGAAGTTAGAACATGCAGGGCTGAGTGAAAACAAACTTGTTTAATAATGACGGGGCTCCACTGACAATTTTAAAAACCTACAAACATCGGCCCTTCGAGGAGAGCTTGGTGTGAATCATTATGCTAATAAAGTAGCCAGGGGACCCAGTGAGGGGGAGGACAACGGGGAGGGGCTTCAGCCTGTCTGAGGGTGGCAAGTGCTTAGTTCCTGTGCTCGGGTAACTATGGCAACAGTCTACCAACTGGAGGGCTTTCTTTCTCCACTGTAACTGCTGCAAGGATCAGAGCCTTTTAGAAGGACGAGCTTAGGGATGCTGCATGGCTGCGTAATAGAAGGATAGACTTAAAGAGCCTCCTCGTCACCTTACCCAGACCCATTTCCTCACACGGGGCTAAGCATTTCCCATTTGAGTGTCCCGTTCTTCAACAGCCTCTATTTCATTTGAATTGCAAAAACTGCACTCAGGACCGCTTGAAAACCCTTCAGCGGGGGCTCACATCAGATTGTGATGACACCAGCAAGTTAGATAGAGATGAAGTCATCGCAGAGGCTCGTGTACGACAATATGTCATCGTCCTCCTCACAAAACCCTCCGGCCCTTCATACTCCTCCACTGCGGCTAAAAGCTGCAGAGCATTAGCATTAGCATTAGCATACCCTGGAAGCATGGCTATCGAGAGTCATCTCCAGACTTTAGTGTGCTGAACTTAGGCTGCTGGAAGGGGGGAGGGCTGGCAAACGACAAAGTTTCCACACAGCAACAGTTCATCAATCCAGATTATTCTGTTTAATCTAACTTAAGATAGCCCTAGCAAGGCTGTTATTTGATTTTATGAGCAAGAGTTATAACATGACATATTCTCTTCCAGAAGCAGCTACACGCTACCTATCACATCAGTGGTGTGCAACCTGCAGTATTTGATGGTTTGGCGGCGTTAGCATGTTTATGAACCCACAGCTACACAACATTAGGAAATTAATGAAGAAAACTGGGAATAATGTAATGCTCACTGCGTGTTTTAGAGATAATGAGCCTGTGGTGTTCATGAAACTGTGTCTGAGCGTGACCTTTGACCTGCACAATCTGTACACGCAAGCCAAATAAAATCAAGCGTAATTTGGTTTGAAACATATCTTCTTTTTCAACAGATGGGGGCAGATTGTTCCGCCTCACTGACATTAGGTGCCGAATGTAGCTGAAAAGTGCCTTTTTCTGCACCTAAAGTGGGGTAACACCCGGCATGCGATGACCTTGCGTTGGAGTCACATACAGTACAGGCAGTACTGAAGGGTACAACGGCTCCCTGGGCGAAATATTCTGCAGAGCGAGTGGAGATGCAATCGGAAACCTGCCAGCAGGACAGTAACGCCATTACAGTTTATAAGTTACCTGCTCTCCGCCCCCCCCCAACCCCAACTGAAAGCACTAATGGCAGCACTGTAGGATCATTAAAGAGGGCAGCATCTCGGCTAAACGTTAGCACTTAAATGCTGTCACGTCTGCGACGGCTGAAGCTCGCAGCAGTAATGCAGAGCGAGCATACAGACCACGAAGGCCCTGTTTCCTTGGCTTCAGCACTCATGTCCCAGTTTTAGTGAAGTTTTTTTTTTTAAAAAAAAAAAAGCAGGCTTCAGCTACTGAGTCATGTTCTCCAGCGTGACTTGAACGCACTCCCACCTGCGCCGGGGTCTTGCTAACCTAGAGATTACTGCCTGAGACTGGGAGAATCACGTCCCCAACTCAGCGTCATAGAAATCTAGGCTACTCAGCTGCAGGATGATGATGATAACGATGATGACGAATGTGCGCCGCACTCTTTTGTGGGGTTGGAGGAAAGTCTGGGACTAAAGGACTTTCCAAATTGGACTGAGAAAAGTTGCGAGCTGGGGGAGATTAAAGTTCATTTTACAGCAAAACCCCACAAAGTAAAGCTACTCTGAGCTCCAGTAATCTCTCTAATCCAGCTCTCAGGTGAACACGAGCTCCAACTTTTGTTCTGCAGTGAACACGTCTGATCTTGGAACTGTCCTCTCCAGGTAATGGCGGCCCAGCCTGCACAGGTATTTGGTGCGGTTTGCGTCTGAGCCGCTTCCATGTGGCCGCAGAGGGAGCCAGGTGATTCATTTTATGATTCTCGCTCTTACAGTCAGGGCTCATTCCAGGAAGGTGCAAATACGTTCTCTCGGTAACGGTGGTTCAGGAAAGGATGAGTCAATGACTCGCGTGCAAATAAGAAAACTAAATCAGAGGACTGCGCCAGCAAAACCCACGCTGCAATGAAGACGGATTTGGACTTTTTCTGCAGCAACAGCATCAAAACATGCTTATTGAGTTTATCCAACAAGTATTCATTTTGAAAGACTATCGATTTTAAAGATAAATTATTCATGGTCTTTATTTACTTTATGGAAATTCTGCTGTTCCCTGCAAAATGAGCAGGAAAACACACACTCACACAAAAAAAAGAATTCACAGGCTTATTTATTTATATGTGATCTGTCATCTCCAGATCTAATATTAAATTTTAAAATAACTTGCTTGTAGTTCCACAATTTATCTTTAATCTTGCTTTCTAGTAGCATTAATAACGTCTCTGGCTTCATCAAATCTCTGAGTGCTGGTCCTGATTTAATAATCAACACGTTGGGGCACCGGATACGTTCTCTGACTTATTCAAAATGTTATTTTCTGCCAAATAATTGACAAAAAGAATTACATTTTTCTAGAGTGCAGCTGTCTCTTCCCACTCGGTTGCAGCGCATAGGAAAGGCTTAAAGTAAAAAGTAAAAAAAAAAAAGACTCTAAAAGCAAAATCAAATGAAGCTGACAGTCTGGGCTGGGGGCTTTATCCACACGGGTATGTCAAGCCCCATATTGATGTTTTATAGGGTGGTCGTATGGCGTTTTTGTATAAAGGTACAGTATGTACCGAGGTAACCGTGCACATCACCATCAGCACCGGCCAGACCGCAGCGCCTGATGATGCGGAGGCTGCGCCGAACTGTTGCTTCATCACGCAAAGAAAAAGAAAAAAAAAAAAGAAAAAAAGAACCTCCTCTCTGTTGAAACCCAGCATATTCAAAGACATCTGTGATTCTGGATTAGGAGAGATGACACGAAGCCGTTCGAAGGCGCCGATGTGGCTGGAAAGCGCAGATATGACGCTGGCTGAGGGCGCTGCGGTCTTTCTGATGCCTGCAAACAACGTGCATATGTGTGGGCGTGTGTGTGCCTGCGGGGGGTCATGTGAAAGAAAGCATGAGTAAGTGTGCAGGAATTAAAACATACAGCATCGGGACATGACTCATCCCCTTCTATAGCATTAGGATGTACGCTACTGCGGTGGTGGAATCGGAATATCTGCAACACGATTTTCTACCTCTTTTCAAACATTTTCTAAAATGCTGCGTGCTTTCTTTTTTTTTCATGTCTTCCAAAATAGTGGTGGTCAGCGCAGCCCCTGTCGTTGCAGCAGCAGCAGCAGCAGCAGCTTTCTATCCACAGGTAGACTCAGCCTCAATCAAACCTACACCTGTTGGAGGGACGTAGTCACGACGCCCCCTTGCGTTGCCGAGGCGCATCACCTTTTCCTTCCCCCCCTCCTGAACGCGCTGGCACGGAGAAAATATTGAAATGGCACATTGACGCATTAGATTCTAACAAAACCTTGAATCTCAGGGTGTGAGTTTGATATGAAGCAACGCGCGGAGCCGTTTACAGACTGAGATAACATATTTAAGGTGATGGGCAGCGCGGCTTGTGTCATCCCACGCAATTTCCCCCCTATCTATGCAGTCCCTGGCTTTGTATATCAGCCATTATGTGTATGTTTGTCATTCGGTATAATGGCCATAACAGCAGGCAAGAAGAAACCTGGACATCTGGACGAATCTGGGTGTTTCCTCTCACAAAGGATGAGCAGAGTAGAAATTAAAATAATATAAGATTTACTCACCAACTCCGATTTTCTCCTCTTCTGTTGGTATCCACATAACTGGTTATTTTCCCTCCGGTAGAGCAAACATTATGTCGATACTTGCAGATAATGAGGGGGGGACTGGAAATAAAGAGACGCTGAGAGCTACAAACGCTGGCAGCTCATGCACGGACTACATGTCTCCAGCGGAATCCTGACGTTCGTGTGCGCAAAGAGGTGGAGGAAGGACCGTGAAAAGCTCAGCATCCCCAGCTCTATTATGTCCCGGCGTGTCTCTGGTCTGATGCAGTCCCCGCGTTCACCTAAGGGAACGCACACACACACACACACACGCAAACGCACGCAGGCGCACGCACCGTTTTCCGTTCGCACAGGAAAGAAAGAAAAAGCTCGTTTATTCATTCAATTCCTCGTTTCGCCTCTGCTTCTGCTGCCCTCCCCGCTGTCATTAACCCCTCAAGCTGATCCACAATCGGCGCGATCGGGTAGTGGCGTGTCAGTAGCTGATCGGTGAGGAGCTCGCGTTTTTGTTTTTCTTTCTTTTTTTTTTTTTAGGTGTCGAGATTGTGCAAGAAGATACCGAGAAAGGTCCAATATACCATAAGCTGCGCCATCTTCGCGGGCGTCACATGACTCGTTTTGTCAACACTGATGTTCTAACAGTTGCAAACGTACCCCCACCCACCCCCACCTCCTCCAGCGCGCACACGCAGTTGCGTCCGTCACAAGTACAAATTGCATTCAGTCATGCGGGGACACTTCCCGCAGTCTCCCCTTTAAAAAAATAAATAAATAAAAAACCTGGATGTGTCAATTTAGCTGGGCAGTTCTAAAGAATCGGAACCACTTCGGGTTGACGGGTTCGTCGTGGCGCAGTGACGCTGCCGCGCAAATCCGATTCCTTCTAATCCGACCGTCAAAGTTAGGTTCAACGGGGAGCACTGGGTTGGAGTTCTTTATTCACCTGTAACATTTTTATATGCAAACTCCTGAAAGGCATGAGCGGGATTTGAATCCAGAACCTTCTGAGTGATTTTTTTTTTTTTTTTTTTTTTTTTAAGGGTGTAATTTTTGAGTTGAGCATTCAGAAATGTTCCCAAATAATGTCAATAAGTGAGTGGTAATGTTGCTAAACTATAGCATCAGAACAGTCTATGGGGGGATGTAAACACTCAGCCCAATTATTCCAGTACATGTGATTGAAAAACACCTTTAAAAGGATTTTCCCATTATTAAACACACATGTTCATTTAAGCGCATTAAGCTGTACGGGGAAAAGTGACTGGGTAAACGCTGAAGCGTCGGATGCGTTTGATGGCGTGTGGGTGGGAGGGCAGGATTCAACGGGGTCATTTCTCTCCATCACAGCAAGCCTGTGACTGACTCCCATCTGTCTATTACTTAAGGCAGAAGCTTGTGGGCGGTGTTTCAATCACATATAAAACTGCAGCAGTCTTTAACAAGCTAAATGTGCATCCCCACACAACAGACGAGCTAAAAATGAGCCCCAGCAACATAAAACGTTTCAAAAAAGGATGTTCTGAAGGAGATTACTGCTTACTTGTTCAGCTGGGATGCAGCAGGAAACACACAGAGATGCTGCTTCAACAGTTCCAGGCCCAGATGACAGCAGGACCTAAACGACATAGAAAAATAAGTAAAGCTGTAATAACCAGTTGGAAACATCAGAAACCCAAGGTGATGAGATCACATAATTTTACAGGTCTAGTCCAGTTACACACATCCAGCTGTTCACATCCCAGCAGGCTGTTCAAGCTGTATTTGAGACAAAAGGGATGTCAAATGGGAATTTTTGAACAGTAACGTTGATGCTACTGATGTGTCTGAACCTGACAGGCTCCACTTCCTGTTTCTCCTCCAATGGTCTGGTCTGAGACCTCACAAACAATCTGAAATATTAAAAACAGCAAGACTTCCTCCAGATGGGATTAACTAACATTTTTACCGTCTTTAAAGTTCAACGAGACAGGTGAGGATGAACGTCAGCACCTTTCAGAACAATTCAACCTAAGTGAATTATTCTCAGGACACACACAAAAGGTAATTTTTGCAGTTTTATTCATAGTAAAAATACTTTAGATACATACAAGCTGTACAGGAACATAAACTCTTGGAATAGAAATCAGGCAGAAAAAAAAAATGAGAAATGATGAAATGTTTGCACTCTTTTCAACAACAGTGAACTAACAAGGCATTGTTGTTTTCTTATAACGTAACATTTAATGTTGGGGTGCTCCGGAGAGACCTTACATTTGAAACACTTCAAACCGCTAAATCTGATTTGTGATTTTCCAACTGCTCCTTCTGTCTGCTTTCTACGGCCTCGGCTTTCTAATCTTAAATAAATGTATTTATTTCCTTAACATGGGAAAAACAAAAATCTTTTCATTAAAAGAAGGAGTCCACTAAATCCTGACTCTTGCCTTGCAAAATAAAGGGCTGTGAAGGGATTCCACGTATGACAGAGCAGAGAATGAGAAGGCGACGATGCCACGTGGCACTGTGTGGTGAGTTTTGGTCATCGCTTCCTGGGCAACCAGTTTGTGCGTGAAGTTAGCTGCCTCATCCGATCCTGCTTCTGTACTATTTGGCGATTATTTTGGGCAAACTCGGCAGCACGCCGGATCCTTTTCCACACAAACGCAGATGCGCAACCCCCACCCCCCCCCCCACCCCGCCCCCCGGCCTCGCAAACGCCAACTTGGACCAAACAGTCGCAAAAATAAGAGAATCTATATAAAATGAGGAGGCTGCCACACTTGTAATTCTTCGCTCATCATCCAGCCCATTTAGGTCATAAAACTATATTAAATACAATCATCTTTGCCCGCCAATTAGTCACTTTGTGTGCAATGTTTCCTCCTCGGCCCGCCTCTCAGAGCCTCCATGTGTGACGCCCGCTCTTTCAGACGGGCAGTGCTTCATCTTGGATTTTCTCTCTCTGACGGGGAGGTCCCGGCACGCTGTCCAGGTTCCCCGCTCCTGGGTGCTTCCTCACTCGTTCAGGGATAAGATGATGTCATCCTCAAGGTCGGAGTTGTCGGAGCTGTCTGTGTGCGGCAGATAAACACAGATTTAATAAAAACGGTGACCTACAGAGGCCGCGCAAGCCTGTGACGAATGATGGCGCCCCCGAAATGAAAGCAGCTGTGATGATGAAATTGACTCGGATTGTTTTGGCGACCCGCTACTCACCGTTGTCTCCGTCTATGTCCACGTCGTCGTCAGAGTCATTGTCGTCATCGTCGTCTTCTTCTTCTTCGTCCCCACCGTCAACGTCCTCCTCGAGCAGGTCAGCAACCTCGTCGTCGGAGGGCGAGAGTGCATCGTTCCCATCATCTTCCTCCTCGTCTTCATCCTCGTCCTCTCCGCCGTTCTCGTTCTCCAGCTCGGCAGTAAGAGGGTCTGTGTCGACGTCTTCGTCTGAATCGTCATCGTCATCATCGTCTTCTTCCTCTCGGTCGTCGTCGTCCTGGAGATTTTTTAAAATTTACAATTAATTTTTAATGCCTGAGAAATGGAATTTAAGAGGAAATGGTCAGATTTAGAACCTGATCTTCATCATCCTCCTCCTCTTCCTCTGCAAGTCTCTGTCGGCCGACTTCATAAAGCCGACAGACTGTATCATTGTTGACAGAATCCTGGTTCTACGAGACAGACGAGGAAAAACAGAGGTCAACTCCATCATACTGTACCTTAAAAAAAAAAAAAGAACAAGGTGATTCTGAATGACGACAAGGATTACCTCAATCACAGCCAGGTAGCAGTCTTTGGTGTCAGTGCAAAGATCAAATATATTCCTCTTCGCATCAATTGTGGCTAATAGACCAAAGATAATCATTTATTGTTAGGAATATCAGTCTGATGACTGAAATACTAAAGAAAACCATAGTTATTCAGCAACATTTTGTAAAGTCATTATTAAGCTTATTAAGGTTTCATGTGAGGTGTTTGATCTAGATTTACTGGGTGAAAATGACAAGCAGCAAATCTTACCGATGGGTTTGTAATCCGTGGCGTTAAAGGTGCGGAAGGATGAACCGAAGGGACTTTTCATCTGCATCTCCATCATGTCGTCCTCATCGTCAGCCTGTAACATCGCTGCAAAAGGCCAAAGTGTGAATTGGAGGGAATGCTGAAAACTGTGCGCGGCATGTCGGTAAAGCATGGCGAGCGCTGCGGAGAGGTTCGTGCGGTGATGGGCGGAGCTGTCACGGCACGCCCCTGACTCTTCCTGTGGGGTGGAGTGGACCAGCTGGTTCCCTCTGCTGCTGGTCCAACAAAGAGCCTTCTGCCCATATGGCTCTGACCAACTGTGGTGTGGAGCACTCGCACACCTCTACAAGCTCCGTTCACACGTCTCTGCAAACACACACATGCTCTCGCTGCCATTCCACTTACCACCATAAATGACAGTCCCGTTGTTGTTGAAGACTATTCTGCACTGGTCCAGGGCAGGAACTGTGTGCAGCAAGTGGAAGGTGCGCAGATCCCACTGAGGCTGCAGCTCAGGACCATCTCACTCACTCATTTAGATCACTTAAATCTGCGCTAAATGTAATTACGCTGATTTCCTTTGTCATTAACTTCTACCAGATCAGAATCTTAGGGACAGTAAACAGGAGTTCTGAGATGCTACACAACTCTTGCTGCAAACGGCGGTATAGACGTTGAAGGATACGATTTCTGTGTTTATAATGACCTCCAAGCCGTTGGGGTGGAACACGCCGCTGATGTTCATGTTGAACTTGTCAAACTTGTGGATGGCCTTCGCCGTGCGTACGTCCCACAGCACGCCGTCGTTCAGCACCAGGTCGTCTGTGGGGTTGAAGGTGGCACAGTTCCTCTTGTAGTTGTTGGCCAGGTCTGTGTTGTTTAGAGTCAAGGTCACCTGACCTGTCTGGATGTCGTAAATCTGACAAGAAAGAGAAATCCCAAATATGAGCATATACGATTGATGCGTACGGATGATAATGTTAATAACAAACCACATACTCGTGCCATATGTTCCTTAGTCCCGATGACTCGATCTTGAGAGAGTTTACTGAACTCGACGTAATGATCACCTGGAAATGAATGCCTGAAGACAGGCAGCACAGTTTTTGAATGAGGGATGGCTGATATTAATTAGGATTCAGGACCAGTGACGTGCCGTCAGGGGAGGCAGGGGAGGCACGGCCTCGCCTGTCATCATAAAAAGAAAAAAATGCAAAAGAAAAAAATGGTTGTATTTATATCGCGATTTGTACCTATTTACCACTTATCTTCACCAGTATTAAATCATTTGTTATTAAAATCGCAGAACTGCGACATTTACCGGCATTCAACTGCTCCAGTGAGACCTGCAGTGAAGCACCAGCCGGCTGAGCCTCTCCGTGGATTGCGCAATCACTAGGCTGACTGTGCCTTCCATGCTGTAGTGAGACCGTATCTCTGTCTCTCGCAATATGAAATATATTTTCATAGTTTAGCTGATGTATATAATATATAATAGAGCTTTTTTTGCCAACAACTATGTGTGGAACGTGTTTCTTGTGCTAAGCGATCATAAAACGGCTAAAAAAAAAGGCACTAGGTGAGGCACGCAGTGCTGGTGCCTCATACTAGGGGGCGCTCGTGATCCCAAGGATTCTTGTGATTCAGCGGCTGCAGAGTCAGTGACAACGTGCTGCTATACTGCGGTCAATTAAGAGTTGGCAAGAAGTGGAGTCATTTTCTTTCCTGGCCTTACTTTGAAATAGAAGTTTACATATCTAAAAACTTTTAAAACTAAAAGAAGACTATGAAAAATTCTACCGAGTTATCGATGCTTTTGTTCAGAAGTAGCTGCAGATGGACTTTATTTATAAGTAAATGTAAGAACACAATAACGTTATGTTTTTTTTCAATTAAATGTGCTTTTTTTGTGCTACAGTTTGTATGTGTAAAGAACGCTGATATGAGACTTTAAACATAACCTGTTAACTGCTGCCAATCAAATATTGGATAAGACAGTCTGTAGGGTTATATGTTTGTAGATCTGATTGTGATGACATCAGTCCTCACCAGCTACGAACCTCACCGCATGTCACTGTTCAGGACCATGTAAAAATTATTTAAAACTTGACATACACCTGTGCTCAGATACTCCTATACACATCACTTACTTCATGATGAACACTGATTTCATGCCCCAAAGCGCAGACAGAGGGTAACTCCAAGAGGCTGATGTTAAAAGCAGGGATCCATCCTAAACATACACAAATAATGAGTTATTCAGACACTGGCATGATCAAATGAAATCCAAATGACTGTTTTTTTTTTTGTTTTTTTTTTAAATCAGACGTGCTAACTGGTCCCGGAGGTGTTTACTGACCCGTGACGGCTCCAGGTGTGTGATGGCAGAGGTGTGACAGTTATAGCTGGCTTCCTCCTGTCCTGTAAACACGTTGTAGAGTTTGAGCTGGCCCGTGCATGTCCCCAGCATCAGGAACCGCTCACGCGCCGAGAAGGCACAGCACATAAATCCGCTCTTGTCCTCGTCCGCCTCCCTGAACACAGAAATGGGACGAAACCTGGGGAAGAAGAGAGATATTAGTACACGCCAGAATCGATATCACGGGTCTACTGAAGCTACCCACCTGCTGAAGATGAGATGTCTGTCAAAGCAGCCTCCATCCACTCCTCCATATTTTGGATAGATTACCCTGCGTGTGTGTCGAGATGTGAAGTTGATGGGTGCCTGGCGTCTCTGTTTTGGTTCGGGGCATTGATGAGGGGTAAAGAGAGAGAACGGTGGGCACGTTGCCACAGGGTTCTTGCAGCGGGAATGCTGCTCCCTCAGGTACTCGGTAATGATGCTGTCTAATGCCGGGGGAGAGGGCAGATGTCTGTCTAGCTGCTTCTTCATGGCTGGACTCTGGCTGAAGGCCCCGTGGTCAGACTTTTGCCTCAGCACTCGGGTTTTCTTGCAGCTCACCGCGCTGCAACCCACCTGGCGTTCACGAGAGAAAACGATTCGTCCGATGAGCGGCGAGCCATTGCTGCAGTGATGGACAGATGTGGAGGGGAAAGCTGAAGACCCTGAGGGTTGAGATGGAGAAGGACGCGTCTGCGAACTGGTGGATCCAGGAGTGGGTAGATGAGAAGGATGGTTTGTAAGTCTTGACCCGACACCGTTGGCCAGCCGTGGCGTGCGGGGTAAAGTCGCAACAGGCGGGGCAGATAAGGGAGGTGCAACAGAGGGAAAATTCGAGGGTGAATGTGAAGAATGAGAGAGACACGTCATCGGGAGTTCAGCCTCTTTGGTGAGTGCGGTAGCTGTATCGTGAAGGCCTTTGGTCACAAGGTGGTTTCTAATAAGCAGCAGCAGCTCTTTCTCAGGGAATGAGATCCGAGACTGAGCCACCACGCTGGCCCTCTGCAGCCAAGCCAAAGACACATCTGTTCCGATCAGCAGCGGTTTGCCGGAGATTCTCTCGATCAGCTCGGCTGCGAACTTACAAAACTTGACATGTTCACTGCGTTTGTCCTGGAGCACAGGTTCTTTCATCAGCTGTTGGATGTGCCCGCTGCTGAACAGAGGCAGCTTGCTGATGATCTGTCTGACGGTGCTGGAGCGGGACAGGCCCACCAGAGCCTTACACGCCAGAGCTCGGATCTGATCCGCATCTGTAATGGGCATCTTCACCGTCAGCAGAGACAGCAGCACCTGCAGAACGCGTGGGGAAGCATTTAAGTTAAAAGAACTGAAGATTAGCTGGGAACCAAGGAGGGCTGTGTCTTTTATGCCATCTGATAGCTCTACCTTGATGCCATTGTTGGACTGAACCACATTCCACATCTTAGTGAGCACGCTCTCGTTGGCTTTGGTCTGCTGAGGCAGGCGCCGACGAGGGGAGCCCGCGATGAACTTGCCGATGCTCGACATTCTTTTGTCTGGTGCGCAGACACAGTTGATGATGACCTGCAGCGCCGACTTTTGGATCTCAGCATCGTTCACGAACACCTCCCCCTCTGCCACTGCCAGAACGATACTCATCCCTGAGAAAAACAAACAATTAAATGAAAAACCTAGCAAGGAAATAACACATGGAGCATCTTTTACCACAAGAGGGGACAAGCTTTATGAAATCGACAAAATAAAATACAATGACCCAATGTAATAGATGGAGAGTAATTTTAGATTCTGCTGCACTGCATTTTTTTTTTTTTTTTTAAACGCACAAAATAAGGGGAGACAGGCAGGGACGTTTGTAGAGTATGTTAAGAAGCATTACTATTATACATTGTTTCCTAAAACACACATTTTGCTTGAATTCATTACTGCCAAGCAACATTTGATAAATGTCTGATAGTGTCGCAGATAACACCTACCTATAGTGGAAACAGAGGACCCCCCCTCATCAACCACTGCAACAGCCTCAGACAACAGCAGCTGGGTTTTTGGTACAACTGTGAGGATACTCAAGATGTCAAGGGCGTAACGCACCGTATCGCTCCTACAGGAAACAAAAATTATCACATCACTGGTCGTCTGGAAAATTCAGCAATCTTGTGAAAATTCTTCGGGGGGGGGGGGGGGGGATTACAATCTGTTCCACACCTGCCGTAATATGTCGTCCAATCACAGGCAATTGAAATGAGCTGCAGGAGGAGCTGGACACAAGACAGCTTGTGAAAGAGCTCTGCTGGTTCCCAGTAAAGTCGGGGTGGACTGTACTCGATCAGGAACTCCATCATTTCCACCACCTGCTCACGGCTGTAGCTGACCGCCTGACAGAAGCAACACCACCAATACATAAAAAGTTGATTATTTTTCTTATATATTAACAACAAAATGTATCTTCTCATCTTGGCTTATTATTCATGGTTTATAATTTACATACCTTGTAGTAGGGTTGGGAGTGAATGGGAGCGCCCCCTTCCGTTCGCTGCAGGGACTGTTTCACCTGCTCTACCTTGATTGCCAGATGGGCCTCAAAGTACCTCCGCAGCGCCATGCAGGTGTGTTTGGCTGTCTGCCTGCTGGAGAAAATCTCATCATCGCTGAGCAGCGCTCCCTGGTCCTCAGGATTCAAAATCTCAAGTGTGCTGATCTGGAATCAGTCAGTTCATAACAATTAACATGAGGTTTGTTGGCAAATTATTTGACTCTTTATTCATTCAGTAATGGTGTCACACTTCTGTGAATGATTCAGATTGTTTTAGCTACGCGGTTACTGATACCTACCAGATTAACGAGGCGTCGGAGCCCGTCCTGCTTGTCAAACAACTCCAAGACGGCTCGGAAAGAAAAGGAGATGGAGAATAACATTGTGGCGTGGCAGCAGCCAGATGCGTGTGAACATTCCAGCAGCCACAACGTGTAACCAACCACATCTGACAGGATGGAGTGGGGCAGCATACAAACCTTGTGAGCAAAAAAACACAGAAGTAACTATAAGTACCTTCAGCTTACTCAAAACAACTTGGAAACACACAGCAAATCAAATGAGTCCAGAAACAGTTTATGGTACGATTAAATCTTTTTAGGATCAGATATATTTGGTGGATCATTAGATTTGAATTTTTACCCTTTCCATAGCGTCCTGGTTGTAGGCAAGATAATAGAGGCACAGAGAAACACCAGTAGCAGCCATGGAAGGCCTGGGTATTTCCAGCAGCTTTTGAACTCCTCCATGAGCCACAAACTCAGCAGCAAATTTCTTGTGTAACAGAAGGGAAGCCAGGTACTATAAAAAAAAAAAAAGAGAAAAGTTAAAAAGTTATCTCAAATTCTACTGTTATGGCAGCATGCATGGCCAACTACCACAAGTATGACTTTACCTTAAGTGCCTCAAAGGTAAGCTGCACATCATTGGTCTGCTTGAGATCCATATAATGCATGAGAAGTTCTCGAGCTCCCATCTGCATGAATACTGCTAGCAGCTACAGCAAAATGGGAAATGTGCATTCAAAACAAGTGAATTGTGGCAACTGACTTTAGATTTTTATGGAAAGCTTCAAACAAATACCGGTCCCATCACATCTCTCAGAATAGAGTGACATCTACTGGACAAGTTAAAATAAGACAGGGAAAATAAAGACAAACCTCCTGATATTCTCCCAGAGGTGTGAGATACTGCAGGATGAGTCTCTGCTCGATCTCTGGGGTCAGCGGGTACAGATGATAATTGTTGCCAATCACCCAGGGGCTCATCTCAGACCAGCTGCTGTTGGAAAGCTCACTAAAGTTCCTATCGGGCTCTGGCAAAGAGAAATTGAGCTTGTGATTTAAAGTCCTGCTGCCCTCTCGTTGTGCCTTCCGTCTCAGGGAACCGCTGACATCTGCGGCACTCTGGTGCGTCAAAGTACCCGGTGCAGTCATGGGCTTCATCATCGTTTTTACAGTCGAGTTATTGTGGCTGCTGGTTTTACGGGGCGAGCTGAGATGGAATGACAGCTCGTTTTCAGGCTCGAGGGTTGAAACGGAAATTTTTCCATTATCTTCTTCTGGCCCCGTACTCCTGCTTTCACCACCATTTTGCTCCATTGTAAAGGACTTCTCTTCAAAGTCTCCATCCACAGCCTCCTCATCTAAAGGCAGTAAAGGCTCGCTCAAAGTCTTCCTGGGGCTGGGCCGTTTGATTTCTCTTCTGTTCTCAGCATCCTTATCCTGAAGCTCACGCAACCGATGCAGCATCAAAGGCACCTGTTGAAATAAAGCATATTGTTGCAATGATGTTACTTTGCATCAGGCTTACATTTCCTTATTGGCTGCTAAATAAGTAGCACAAATACACAAATAAAAGTGTAAATTTTCAATTAAGATATGAACATTAGTGCAGTAATGTTTTAGTATGTGTCAGGAAACACACTTTTCTATTGTTTTCACAGCTCCCTGTATTAAAAAAATAAATGATAATGTTCATGATGAAAAAAATGTGGCTTCAGAGTTTGAAGACCCAACTCTGACAAAAGAAAGGCTGCCTTGGTAAGCTTAGCATTATACCCCTCTGCTGTAGGTGTGTGTGTGTGTGTGTGTGTGTGTGTGTGTTCAGGTGGTCTGCGGATACAGTACAATATAGACAATATTTTGACCTGATGGTATACCTTGTGATTACTTTCACATTCACTCACATTCAACAGCAGAAAACCCTTACTTACCAAAACAGAGTTCTCCTCCCTGTAGTTGGCTGCAATGTCCTGGTTCTCCATAGCACCAGCCAACAGGCCTGTGGCATAGATTCTGAGGGGTTGCTCAGCCTCCTGTGCCCACTTAAAAAGCCGTTCAACTATACCCTCCTGAGAAGAACAAACAAATAAAACCAATAAACACAGGAAAAGGACATGATGTGGACAGAGATATAAGAGAATGATGTTCTTTCAACATTTTTCAGCCAAATGATTCACCATAAATCAAGTGTTCAGATTTGAAAGTAAAGGCTTTTTTAAAAAAAATCAGTTGTGTTTGTAATAATAATTGTGTAACAGTAGCATATTTGTTTTTTTAGACAGGTCAAAGTATGAACTGAACTGGACTTCAGAAATGACAACACTGTTAAGGCAGCACCCACCTTTTCCTGAAAGACCACAGCAGTTTCCAATCCAGGCATAATGTTCTGAAGTAGGCGACAAGCTGCAGCATTAAGGGGAAACTCTCTGCTGGTCATCACATAGCTGTTCACCAGCTATAAAAAAAAGAGGAAATATCAAGTATAAATTATAATAAACGCTCTTTATTTAGCATCAATATTGCTTTTAAAATTCTTACTGCGTTCATAAAGTCATCATTCTTAAACAGGATCTTGAGCAGGTGCCCAAGCACACATTCTGGATCAGCTCTCCCTAGTGGTCAAGTAGAAAAATGTCAATAACATGTCTTATTTAAATCCCTTAAAATTTTGTCATGATCTTTTACTTTTAATACCTGGGTGGCGATCATCAAAAGGATCTGGATCCACTTTGTGGTACTCCTCTGTCTCCTTCTCAACAAGCTCTGAGATGCTGAAAGTTAGATTTTCTATTTTGTTACATATGTATGTTTTTTACATATATTTGTGTAGATTTAGTCAAAACACATCATATGGTATGATGAAATGTTTAATTATTCAAGAAGCCACTGACTTTGTGAGAATGTTAACCAGCTCCTTTGTACTTCCTTGCTGTTCTCTCTCCCACTGTTCCAGTAGAGCAGTCAGCTCTGCCTTGGAGTCCACACTGGCAGATGCCGACGCCATAACCTCTGTGAGAATGCATAGACTTTAGATGCATTAACGTCGTCATAATGAAAATACGTTAATATCTGTATTTGTTACCTCGGAAGCAACATTTGTAAGCAAAGTGGTCTAATACGTGCAATAAATTTAAGAAAACCACAAATCATTTTAAAGTAGCGATATAACTGTTATATTTACGTTTTGTATTGTTCTATAGTCGAAAAAAGACAGAAGATGTGCTCTACTGCTTCATAAACCCAGTCAAGTGTGCAGGTGCAACTACCCTCCAGAGACTATAACTGTCAAAAACGAATGCCCGCTCCCGTTCGATGGAACTATAACATAGATGTAATAACTTAATTGTATATTTTTTACGTAATTAAAGCACTACAAATTTGGTTTAAACACATGCATATTCTTGGTGTAAGAAAGTAACAACACAACACTGCTGTTGCCTTTTGCGATACTGTGGTCGTTAGCCAAGCTGTGGCTAAAACTAACATGTTTTAGCGCGCTACTCACAATGTGAAAGTCTGTGATATAGCCACTTCGCTTTAAACTGATAAGTCTGCATAGAACCAGTCATTATATCAGATTTAAATACCGCTAAAGCCAAAAAAGCAGCGTATTCGTGTAACATTAGCCTAGCTACATGTCAGCATCACAGGTAAGCCCTTGAGCTTTGCAAACATGCTAACTTTACCTCGTTGTTTCGTTCAGTTCGCCTCACTTTCACTTGATTTCCCGGGATTCAAATGTAATAGTACAAGCTTCAACTCAATAACCTCTAAACCAATATGTACACGTCGACAGCAGTTTCACCAACAAAGCCAAATCTCTTTTATCATAGCTTTGTGTTCACGTTTTATTATCATTATGGCGAGCACGCTACATACGTCATTTAACATGCGACAGTCCACTTTTAATGACGACACGCTTAAAGGGCAACGCATTGCGAAACACGTTCTATACAAGTTGGCTAGTTAATTGCCGAAAACGTAACATTTGATTAAACAAACAAAAAAAGTAATAAGTATGTTTTTTATGTAAAGTTATATAAAATGTAAAAAACATCTATATATAAAATCAACCTTTCCACATTAGGAAAAAGATAACATTTGAAAATATTGTACTTATTCAATGAAGTGGCGAATAATATTCAGTAACATTATCATGCAGTTGTTTTTGATCGTTACATGGTAATATTCATAGGTGAGATTAGTTTGGAAGCTGCAATAAGTGTCACTACAGTACTACTCGGAAAATTAGAATATTGTGTAAAAGTTGTTTTATTCAGGTAATCCTACATAAAAGGTGAAACCTCATTACACATGCAAGATTTTACTTTCAGAAGCCTGACATTTTTGTATTTAAAATTCTTTTTTTTATTAATTTTCTGAGTTTTTGAATTTAAGGTTTTCTGAAGCTGCAAGTCCTAATCAGCAAAATCAAAACAAATAAAAGTTTGAAAAATATTGATTTGCCTACTATTTTATCTATATAATATCTACATTTCACCTTTAAAGTTACAGAAATGCATGCACTTTTTTAGGATATTCTAATTTTCCGAGTAGTACTGTATGTTCAAGACCTGAACTGTCCATTTGTTATATGAGAACTGACACTTGCAAATGCAATGACTGAATATAAGGATGTAAACACATAAACTGTCATTACATTACAGTACAACAACAGGTAGCAGGGTAGTTATCGGCATTAACTTTAAACTCGTTTCCATAAACAAAGTAAATGTGAGAGTTCCCTTTCCAGGTGTAGGTGACCTTTGTGACGGGGATCAGTTCAATGGTCTGACGCTGCAAAAAAAAGACAGCACATGCTTGTTAGACAACAGATATGAAAAGGGTTGTTGCTAATCCATTAGCACGGCAAGGCATGCTTAAGTGTAAATGGTTGAATTGGCCCAAGTACAATTAAAGATTATATTATTTACAAAATAACATTTTTTCTTAAAAAAAAAAAAAAAAAATCAGTACCTGTTGTAGGATGCGTGATGTCTGGGAAAATCTATTCTGGTGGTCACTGACAAATTGCTGTGAAGCTTGTACCACCGAGGGGTCTGGAAAACCCAACACTGGGTACACCTTTACAGGACCACAAAGAAAATATTTTCATCAAATAACCAAATCAAAGTAATTTTTTTAATCTTTACATGAACAATGTAAGTACTGACAACTTATTCTGCTCTGGATTTGAGGGGAAAAAAATCAAAATCATTGTGAAAGGTTGATAGAAAAACAAACAGTCACTATAGGCCATGCTGAGAAGGTGACAAACTTACCATGTACTGGGAGTCTCTGAAAACCTCGTTGCCTGACACCTTGCTTAAGTTGTCCACCTGCAGTCCGCTTGACTGCTCCACCACGTAGTCGTTAGTATTGTTGGTCCTGAAAATCAAATAGTGATTGGGGGTTTTCAGGTCTAAATCTGCACTTTTGAAGATCCCTGAGGTGTTTTTGGTTATCTCAGTCATGTTACCATTTCACAGTGAGGTTGATGTAGACCAGAAGCTGTTGTTTTCCATGGCACATGCTGCACTGCTTGGATCCCCGTCCATGACAGTGACTGCAGCTGTAACCACAAACGTGTTTATCATTAAATGACTGGACAGTTTAGGAGCTCTCCTCACTGATTGCCACTCACTTTTCTCTGCCCCTGCCATTGCAGCGATGGCAGCGATTACCTCCCTGGCTGAAACCAGAGCCATTGCACACCCAGCAAATTTTCTATCGGGGCCAGGAAAATCAAAGGTATGATTAGAGAGTCTGTCAATACCTCAGTTGTGTAAAGGAGGCCGTGGGGAAGGACTTACATTTCCACACCCGGCACAGTCTTTGCAAGGTCTTCGTCCCATTCCCACACAGACGTGGCAGCCCTGCATGTGACACCTTTCTCATCAGAAAAACATGAAAGCAAATACAACCACATTGACCTCCATTGAAGACTTCATCATTTACCTTGACCGATGAGGTGTAAGGCACCCTGACCACCTTTTTGCTGTCCGAGAAAAAGCTGGGAGGTGTTGCAGGAATGTCCCACGGTCCAGGAGGGGGCTGAACATAAGCATCTACCGGCTGGCCTGCACCCAACAACAGCAGTACACCAAATTACCAACATTAGGAATAGCTGTGATGGGACAGAGAGCAGTCAGACGGCACGCCGAGTCAGGACACATCACCATTGTAGGGCTCATGACTCCATTCCGTCGATCTGGATTCACTGAAGGTTTCCAGGCGATACTGGAACACATGAGGGGTTTTATTTACGTCTTTATTTTTGGTCATTTGATTCCACCCTTACTGGGACACCATCTCACCCTGTATGTATTGAAGGCCTCCATTCTAGTGATGACACCATCCTTTGCCGGTGCTGTCCTGTAGCAGCACTTACTGGTGGCAAACAGGACAAAAGCCTCTCGAGCTGTATCCTCCGTTATGGACGGGATGCTGTCAACAGAGAGAGTGGCACAGGAACAGGAACTCTTAAGAGGAAGTAGCACTTATCACATGATGGAAATGACTTTCAACCCCCAGTTTAAAGTGATATTTTGCAACAAAGCTGTGTGTGTGCGTGTGGTACTGAAAGCTTACTTCCAACTTGGTGGTTCCGGTTGAGGTTCAGGTTGTGGAGCTGGGAAAGCAGGCATGGGCGGGGGGAGATACCCACCTATAACATCCATCCAAATAAGCTGAATTTATTTATTTATTTTAAAAAAAATCTAAATTATTCACAAACATTTTATTTCAAATACAGCAGCTCAACCCTACTTTCTCTAATGGCACAGTCTGAGGAGTGTTATCCATAGTTTTTATTCATTATTTATATAGTTAAGACTACATTTTTAAATTTTTTCACTGTGTTACCGTACCTCCTCCTCCCGACACCGTTCCTTCATAACCGGGCATGCTGTCAAACATACTGGCTGGAGGAGCGCTGGGCCCTTCAGAATCAGCCGCGGGTGGGGTGAACATCGCTTCAACAAAACCGAAAGAACCAGTTCAGTCGTCCGGTTTTTTTTTTTTTTCTTCTTTTTTGTTTGTTTTTAAATAAAAATTAACTTTTGATAAAAAAAAAAATAAAAAAAATCTGGAAAGGACTAACAGGAAAAACAAACACGCAAATGTCTGTAATTGTTTCGCGATCTTAGCACGTTTACAGGGATTCTCACGTCATTTTTGACATGTCTGCGTTAAAAATGTGCCTGAAAAGTCTGAGGGACACGACTTACCTTGCGCCATCAGCCATCCATTAGGAGATGAATTAAAGCTGCACTAAAGACACGCTCGCTGCCTTTGTGAATTCTGTACTTAAGAACACTAACACCTGTGACACACAAACCAGCAACCGCCGTGGTGTCAAAAACCGCAAACCACCTGTACATCATGACGTCACCGTGATTCGTGTGCGGTCCAACTAAAATGTGCGTGGGGGTTGGGGAGAATTAAAAGAATATTTGGTTTTTAACTACAGCTCGCAACATGTGAAAGCATCTTAATGTATCGACAACAATGTTTTCACAACTGCATCTTACCGGGCCTTGCCTCCGCCGTTGGAACATACCCGGGGTTGGCCACCCCGTAAGTGCGGGTTTGGCTAACAGGAAAACGAAAGTAAGATTAGAAAAAAAGAAACGTTACTTTCATTTCAAGTTAAATACACACGTTCTCACCTCAAAATAGGCTGAGATTCCATTTTAAAATACTGGTGAAGGACTAGAGAAGCGCATGCCAACCCTCCTAAGTTTTCAAACGTGCAATATTTAGAACAATCATGTGACAAAAAGGAAATAATTTACCTTCGATTACTCCCCGCCCACATTTCTACGTGTCAGGCTCTTCTAATCCCCTTAACCAGGAACTGATTTTATTTGTTGTATTGTTATTTTTTTTTTCGGAGCTGAGAATTGTCAAAAATATGCGTCTTTGAGATTCGATTCTCTCTCCTGACTGAGCTAAGTCCTCCTCCTCC
This sequence comes from Pao palembangensis, assembly GCA_015343265.1. Taxonomy (NCBI): domain Eukaryota; kingdom Metazoa; phylum Chordata; class Actinopteri; order Tetraodontiformes; family Tetraodontidae; genus Pao; species Pao palembangensis. The sequence goes on from CM027090.1 coordinate 11,017,648, forward strand.
CAAAGTTTTATGTCCAGGAAGTGCGTAACTAGTTTTTAAGGGGTATGTAGAATTTTTCTTTACATCTTAATCACCTTTTTAAAATGTCTAACCAGAAATAAATTAAATTAAATTAACTTTATATCGATTTATTAAACTTACGACGGAAAGCGTGAACGTCGAACTAAATGAAAATACAGATTGAAAAGACACTACAGTACCCATAAGCCTTTGTAGCATACGCGGAAGTCCTTTTCTCTCTTTCCGCCGTTCGAGGAGTCCCTTTTGGATTTACATCGGCGGGTGAGTCTGCTCAATCGCTTCTAATCTGTTAAATTAATGGGGTGATTTGACCATCCTGAAAAAGTTTCTCAATCATACACCCACATCGTTCGTATTTTGACCGAATTTCTGTTTTTTGTCCACCATATGCTGCCGCTAAATACCCTGAGATACCCACGGCTAATATACCGGTCATTTGCTCGCTAGCACAATCTAAGTGTAACGATTCATCATTCAGCAGTGCCCTATTTCACAACGTATGCGACACAAAGATCTAGAAACCATGTTGATTGAAACAGTTTTATTTTAATATCACCTGTCCTAAACCGTGTCGAGTGGTATATCATGGCTACTAAGCTTGCTTGACGATGATCACACTAGCTATGCTAGCAGGTTTACACGTTTTTAGTAAAGGTTAGCGTTTATTTGTAAAGTCACTAGACCTACACGTCGTTACTGCTGCTGTACGTAATTTCTTCAAGTAGAAAGCAGAATTGTTACATGATAATGAATTACCCAATTCGTGTAGGTGGTCGTTTTTAGCACGCTATGGTGTTATGCTGCACGAATTCTCCATAAACATGTTTCATACTTTTGTGTCCACAGTCACCATGGCAGCCCTCAGGCCCCTCACAAAACCCAAGATCGTCAAAAAGCGCACTAAGAAGTTTATTCGCCATCAGTCTGACAGATATGTAAAGATTGCGGTAAGAACTCTTGATTAGCTGGGAAGACTCTGCTTGTGTTTGTATGGCTGCATTTGAGATTAACCCATCTTTACTTTAAACAGAGAAACTGGCGTAAACCCAGAGGTATTGACAACAGGGTCCGCAGGAGGTTCAAGGGTCAGATGCTGATGCCCAACATTGGTTATGGTAGCAACAAGAAGACCAAGTACATGCTGCCCACTGGCTTCAAGAAGTTCCTGGTCCACAATGTCAAGGAGCTTGAGGTCCTGATGATGTCCAACAAGTAAGTGGTTTGTTTTAATGGCTTAAACATAACAGCTCTGTGCAGCCTGGTATAGTTATTAACTAACAACCTGTTTCAGTTCACTTCAGTTTTAGAAAAAGGTTTATATCGGTACACATTTTCCACACAGTGTGGAAAATTCTCTAGAGAGATGTTGTTAGTTGTTAAAATAGGTTAAAATTCATAAGTAAAAATGTTAAAACTCATGTTGTAGAGATCTCAATCTTAGAAAGTAATTTTGGGATGATGCATAACTGCCTTTGAGACAGGCTGCTGCCATAATACATTCATTAAAAGTAAAGTGACAGTCCATAAAGGAACATAATAGTTTTATAATATTATAACATTGGTTTATAAACTGGAATTTGCTTCTGAAATGGCAAACTTGTAAATGTCAGAGGGCTCAGTTGTTGTTGTTGTCTGGACATTAGGGTCGGGGGTTGGATTTTAAAGGTGAGGGCTGAAATCTAAATGCCACTTGTCAGCACAGATAAAGTCAAATAGTAGATTTAACAGCTAACCAGTCGGTTTTTGTGCACGTAAATCCACAAAAATAGTTTTTAGTCATTGCAAATATGGTGGCGTTGATTTTAGACTGTTGAGGTTCAGTACAGCAATGCTAATCTAACAGGACACCAAAATATTAGTATTTAATATTAAAACGCAAGTTTTTCTACATGTTAAAGATTTGTTAAGGCAAACTTAGTACTATTTTTATACTAGCGAAGAATGTTAGACGTGGATGTTGTAGTATATTATCATAACCGAGGTCAGACTGGTTCAGATGGGTTGGTGAACCGGTGTGAAGATAATTCCATTTTTATCCTGAACTGAATTCTGCTCAATAAATGACCTCTGACAATCTAAATCAGATGCCATTTAAATCATAATTTCATTTATAAAACATAAATGGCTGCCAAATGACACTGGGTTGAATGGGAATAAGTCTCATTCTGAATGATTTTCCTGTGACAGGACACACTGCGCTGAGATCGCCCACAATGTGTCCTCCAAGAACAGGAAGCTGATCGTGGAGAGGGCCGCTCAGCTGGCCATCAAGGTCACCAACCCCAACGCCAGGCTCAGGAGCGAGGAGAACGAATAAACTGGTTATTGTCAATAAATGCTTAAATGGAAACAAGCTTTCGAGTCATTTTTTTTAGATCTTTTACATGAATAATCTGATGTAACGCACTGTAAATTAAAGTTAAAAGGCCCACTGGCCAAGATTATGATGGGGTAAAGACTACAGCATACATTTCCCACAATGCAACAGTCTTGTACTAGACACCCTGATAAATACTTATACAAACATTGAAATGTCAGGAAGTAGATAACATTTTAATGTGTTATATTGAGTGTTTTTGTCATCTTTAAAAAAAAAAAAAAAAAATCTTCAGAAACAGGAGAATGAAGGAAGTGGGCTTGGGGCTGAATCCAGCCAGTGTGACGCTGATGCAGCCACTACGCCTGAATCCCCCGCTAAGACTGTAATATCTACAGATGCAATCAATCACAAGTTCCTTCCCTGAAACGGAACCTTGTATTTTATGTATTGTAAGAGACAGCTCCCTGCAGAGAAAGTTTCCATTGCATCCTGGCGTTCAAGCTGTGCGCTGCAGTCCTGGTTCCTCCACCATCTGTTGTTCTAAATCTGCCAGAGATGCAGAAACAGCATTTATTTATTTATTCCGTCAGTTTGTGTCTGCAGCTGAAGGATGCGAATCATTTGTGATGGCAGAGGGAGAGAATCCTGCAGGGGTAGATTAGAATCTCTTAACTGATCTTTGTGGAGTGGAAAGGCTCCCCTGAGAGGACTGGATGTTCCCCAGTTCCCCATGGAGGCAGCAGAACATCAGCTTAGATGCAGACGACGTCTGTGAGGCTGTCAGCAAGGGTTCAGACAAATAGGTCAGAAGATGAACTTGTCAGCCAGAGTGGCATTTGGGAACGGGCGCCTTGTTCCCAAACATGTGTACTTCACTTTCCCCCAGTCAGATTCACTGAGGAAGAGCAGCCGTTCTTCAGGAGGGAAAAAGAGGATGATGTTCTCTTTTAGATGTCGGCTGGGAATCATCAGAGGGCGAACCACAGGTACAGTTTCAGCCATTCATTTGTTTTATTGTTTCAAATTACTTCCACCTACCAAATCCATAAAGATTTATATGATATCTTTCTATTTTCTTTCTACTGAATTGTTTTCTTCGCTTTTTTTTTTTTGTCAAACCTGCAATTGGACCTATCCACCACTAGGTGGCGACGCGGTCAACTTATTTTAGGAGCAGGTTAAAATAAAATGCAAATTTATGCTTATTTAAATGTGGATGGTAAAATAATTTTAATATTTTTAACACTTTTTGATCTGTCACAGCAAGTTTGCAGGAAAATTATATTATTCCAATGATATATATTTGCTATGATTATAAAGATCATTTTTAAAATACTGCAAATATGAAGGCTAATGTGGTTATTTTTTACCTATTTTAGAACACTTCAATAACAGAAGAAAATGTAGAAAACTACCATTACAAAGTCACAAATTAAATCTTCAGTTACTTCCTGCTTTAATGCCATTCGCTTCTTAAACTACATGTGTAGTTTAAGAAGCCTGTGCTTTTGACCTTAAAGGAAACATGAAGGTGATGATATTTGTTCTGGAGGAATTTCTTTTCGCTTTTTGTCCTCTTTCGCAGAAGGTTTTATCAGTGCGGCGTGCTGCTCCATCTTTCACTTTATTCTGCCGGAAATTAATTAGTCTCGCTCCATCACGCTGCAAATGGGGTATTAAGGACAAATGTCTCGGAGGAAATTATCTATGCTGAGAAATATTGTGTCCACGGGAACAGCTGATAATTAGGCTCAGAGCAGCAGGTAGAACCAGGGAAAATGCTTGTAATCGGTCTGGAAATCAGCTGTCAAACAGGATGGTTAATTCAGTGTGTGTGTGTGTGTGTGTGTGTGTGTCCTTTCACGATGATAAGAATTTGTCTGCAGTGACCAGAACAAATGAGGCAGAGAGAAGCTGCCAGTGAAGCCAGACGATGGAGGGGTTTGTTGTCAGTGGGGGTGGGTGGGGGTCCGGAAGTGGAGGGCAATGAGTTGTGTGCATGACAAATGATCAGACAGGTGTGGGCGAATGGGGGTGGGTGAGGCCTCAGACCCATTAGCAGGCCTCTGTGTTTTGGCAGAGCGGCGTCAGTGAGCCTGGGGATGAGCAGAGAGGATCCTTCCATCCTCCTGAGGCGGAAACATGAGCTGCAGATGAGGTGTTTCACCTCTCCTGTTGCTTTTAAATGCACACTATTCATTTGTGTATATGTGTGTGTGTAAACTCTCTGACATATTCTCACAAGAATACATGTGTACACCTGTGTCAGAGCGATACCAGCGTGTACAAGCTTTTGAAAACCTGCGTGCAGCAAAAAAAAAAAAAAAACCTGCCATTGTGTACCGATCAGTCATGTGCCAGTGGTGTTAATCACGCTCAGAGTAGAGTGTGTCGTCAGTGTACGTGTGTGCATATGAGGATTTGCATAAGAGGGGTGTTTGACTTGGTGTGAAATGTGTGTGTGTGTGTGTGTGTGTGTGTGTGTGCGCACTGGGGGAGGGACTGACTATTGTGTGTGCCTGCTTCACTGAACCCCTGTGGCAGAGGAAGAGAGGGAGCCAGCCCACTCACTCCAGAGAGAGAGAGAGAGGAGGGGAGTGTGAGCTCATGTGAGTGCATGAACAGTGGGATGATCAACCCTCTGGAAAAGGACGAATGATTAGAGGGAGAAGCTCAAAAATGGAGCCACTGCAAGATGGGAATTAAAGACCAGGAAGCCCTGCTCTCCTCCTGCTTTAGGTCGTGTGGATACACACACTAGATTCATCCTCATTCAGGAGAAATCCTCTACCTGATAACAAGTCATCAGAGGAAGAAACCCGAGAGCATCTGAAGATCCGGATTTGCCCCCTGGAGCTGCATCCATCACTGGCTTAATCAGAGATATGCTGGACTTAACGTACAGACGCCAAGAATCGGGAATATGGTGCCAGATTTGAGGATCTGAGGCGCGATCTCTGGGGTCGTCTACTTTCTCACCTCGGGCGGGACCTGGGATCTGCGTCCGCCACCACTACAGTTCAGCGGGGTTACGTCGTCCTGAAGGGGGCCTGGCTGAGCCACAGCCATGCTGTGTGGTCTGAGGAGAGACACTAAAAACAGCCTTGGTAAGAGCAACACCGGGAACGGGCTCCGTCTCTCAGCTGCTGACCGCGGTTTGGAGGTGTTTCAGTGATCAGACGGATCACATCTGGAGGTTAGATCCAACTTTTCCCAACGGGAATCTCCCGTAACGGGAGATTTAAATGTCGACCAGTGGCTCTGCGCTTCCCACCACGTGTTACTGAGCCGGATTTAGCCAAGTAAACTGGGTCTGACAGGCTCCGGGTTATTATTAAAGTTTGACATCTGAAAATAGAGCTGTGATTTCCCGGTGAATGCCAAATATTCAGCCTACATCCTGATTGGTTGGAAGAAGCCCTCTAATTAAAAACATGACCTCATCCTAATCTGGCGTCACACCGCGCTGATTCCGGGGCCCATCTAACCTGTTCTACAGCACAGCACAGCTCACCGCACGCTCAGCTGCTTCCTGACGGCGCTGTAGCGTCAGATTGGGGTGATTATACCCTGCATGAGGATGGCCTGATGGTACAGTTGCTCCCTGTCACGTGCACAGCCTTGGGTTTGCTTCACCCTCAGCTAATGTTGCCTTTTGACTGCAGTGACAGCTGCCGGACTGTCAAGGGCCCTCAGGACCCTGCGTGGTTGAGGGGCTTTTACGCCCGTGTGTGATGTGTCACTCACAATGTGTGTGTGTGTGTGTGTGTGTATGTGCGCGTGTTCTGTGCCTCACAGCCACGGGACGGGACATTTGTGCAGAGATGTGTGCAGAAATACCATAATGTGCACGTGTGCTCTGTGGCGTACATATGGCCGTGGTGTGCAAAGTTCTGCCTCCGTGGAGGCCCCGTGCAGCCGAGGGAGGGGTCCTGCTGCAGGGGCCTGCCCAAAGGTTTTATGTCAGCGGGGATCCGTCCTTCTCAGCTGTCTGGAGGACTTATCTTCAGATCGCGGTGGGTTCGATTCTCCAGTCACAAATCAGCAGCATGTATAAAAGGACGAGCTTCACGCCTGCAGACAGAGACGGGAACGTGGCAAGATCCAGTTCCGGTTGGCTGGAGGTTCTGATCACAGCTGATCATGTGGTAAACAAATCATCAGGTGTCCATCGGAACCTAAGATGTGACAGTCTTAGAACATAATGCCTTCGCGGGCGTATCATCATGTAGATGAAACTACAGAATATCCTCCAAAACGCTGAATCCGAACCTGAACGAAGACTCTTCCCTGCAGGCCCGGAGCGTTACGTCTGCTCTAAATCGAGGTGCTTTACTCCCAAACTCTACATTCCCAATGTGCAACTTCAGCTGCCATTTTCCATTTGAAAAACCTCACAAATTGCACTTTTCTGTATAGGTTGTCCTTTACGGAGATAAAACAGCTTTGAAGCAGCGAGCTAAGCCTTTAGGCCTCGTAGAAGTTAAGCATGCGCTTGGGGAGAACGGCTCGCCTTTATCACAGAACGTCCAATCACAGCGCCGGACAGATGAAAAGGTAATCCACAGTGGCCAGGATTACTGAGGTGCCAAGTCAAGTTTCCTCTTCGCTGTGGATGCTGACACGCTCGTACGCCCCCGCAGATCAGATTTGGGTTAGGGTTAGAGGTTCCCCTCTGAAGCAGGTTCTGTAGATGACCTGGAAACTATCATCATTTTAGAACTCTTCCTGAAGGAGGCCCTTCTTCAGGAACCTGATCGGGTCAGCCCTGGCAGATCTGTACGTAGTCACTGCACATCCAAGCGCGTGTCATCGTGTGTGACGGGCAGTCGCGTTCACGCGGCCTCCTGCTGTGCCCCATACGCCGCATCCACCACCCACAACCCTCTGCTGTCTCTGCAGATGAAGGACCATACTCAAAGGGGAGCAAGCAGTCCACCGACCATCCGCATTCGTCCCAGAGACGCAGCTTCTCAGGTACAAACTCACTGACGCTGAACACCGTGTGACTCCCTCAGATCTCTGCGGTTTTTTTGGTGCTCAGATAAGGTTAAAGCGGAATGCTGGCGTGGCACACCTGTCATTTACATTTACACCGATTGAACAGCGCAGCACAATGTGGACCGCGAGACAGAATGAGTCCTCTGATGACGGCATAGAGACGCATCCGTCAGAGATAAAGTCAAAGCCATTTTCCTTCTTTTCAGATAACACAAGCGGATTCAAATTCTGTACACGGCCTGTCCGCTCTTCATTTCCTTTTTTAATGACAATGTTCTGAATGTAGCTTTCCCATCAGATTTAAGCCGTAGAAAGAACCTGAAGCTAATTCACGAGTGAAAGTTAAAGATAAGAGGCGTAAAGAAATAATAAAAATGAAAGTCGCACGTGAGAATAACTACAGTGGAGTCAACCAAAGTCAAGCATCGGATATTAAATGTTAATAAGTGACAGTTACTGTCCTCCAGAAACATTAATGGATGTTATTTATCAATCAAACATTCAGCAACAGCTGCGTCTAATCTTCAGTTTTGTTTTTTTTATTATATATTTTATTATACAGTATATGCCATTACAGCTTAAACGGGTTAATAAAATCAGGCTTCATCCTCTTCCTCCTCCTCCTCAGAGGCGAAGGAAAGACAGGTCAGAGAGGAAAAGCACGTTCATGTGTCACCGAGCATCTCTGTGACACATCCACGGGAGAAAAGTGGAATTCTTGTGTGGCCCCTCAGAGGGGCAGATTCTGTCGAGCGGACTCTAACGCCGCCTGTGTCCCTCACTGTCGGCAGAGGAGCACCGAGGGGTGACCACGGTGGACCTGATGAAGAGGGAAGGCAGCAGCCTCGGACTCACCATCTCCGGAGGCTCCGACAAAGACGGCAAAGCCAGGGTGTCAAACCTACGGCCAGGAGGGCTGGCCGCCAGGTGAGATCTCCGCCTCTGCTTTTAAAGCTGGACTTTAATGAAGATAGATCGATCTATCGATCTATCTATCTATCTATCTATCTATCTATCTATCTATCTATCTCTACACACACATATATATGTATATATATACATATATATATATATATATATATATAGACATACTGCTTTAGCCAGTTTCTTACCCTAACCCTAATCATCATAATTTACTGCCGACACTAAACCTGACCCTAATCCTAACCCTAACCCTAACGCTGACCCTGACCTTAACACTAACATAAACCCAGCCTAACCTCAGCCTAAAAACCAGGTCTTAACCCTCAAACAGTCCTTTGAAGTTGTGGAGACCAAATAAAATGGCCCCACATTTCCGGTAGAGCGATTATTTTGGTACTCAGTATGTAGTTAATGTGAGGACACACACACACACACACACACACACACACACGCACACGCACGCATTCGCACACACAAATATGTCTTGGCCAGATAAACCGTCACTTGTCAAGTCCTCGGAGGCTCAGAGACAGACGCTGCGCTAATTTTTCCGAGCAGCTCGTCTTCCCACAGCTGACTCGTTCCTTGCGTGGAATCGCCTGCTAATTCACCGGGTGGGCAGACAGGAGAGAGACGGCCGCTGACATCATGTGACGAGACCTAACGCACGACACGCCGGCCCACTCTGACGTTTCTCTGCCGTGGCTGTCGCTGCAGCCTGGAGCGACGGGATGAACCAACACCACGTCTGTTTAAGTCGTTTCCTCACTGTCTTCGTATGCGACAGTCATTTCTGCGCCCTTCTGCACGCCTGCGTCTGTACGTTAGCCTGCGTCTGTACGTTAGTCTACCGTACCACATGTCCTTCCTCTGACTTCCCACAGGAGCGATCAGCTGAACGTGGGGGACTACATCAAGTCGGTGAACGGCATCAACCTGTCAAAGCTCCGCCACGACGAGATCATCAGCCTGCTGAAGAACATCGGGGAGCGGGTGGTGCTGGAGGTGGAGTACGAGCTGCCGCCCTTTGGTTCGTGCAACAGGGAGTTTAAACAGTTCAAATCAGAACCGTCTGAACCCAGACGCTCACCATTTTCTCCCACCTCCTGTCCGCTCTCAGTCCAGAACGCGTCCGGAGTCCTGACCAAAACGGTGGAGGTGCTCCTGCACAAGGAGGGCAACAGCTTCGGGTTTGTCCTGAGAGGTTGGTGGACGTCACCTTTCCTCTAAATCCTTCATAACGAGCTCCGGCTCCCGGCACCGACGCGTTCTCCGGCCTGTGTTTTAGGGGGCTTCCACGAGGACTGGCGCAGGTCACGACCTCTCGTGGTCACGCACGTGAGGCCCGGAGGTCCCGCTGACAGGTGAGGGTGAAAACACAAGTGTGGTTGTGTGTGTGTGTGTGTTTGTGTGAAGGTGTGTCACCACTTATGCATCGTGACCCGTTTCAGATGATTTGATACATTCAGTATAGGCACAGGCATTAAGAGGGTGATCCCTCCCATACCATGAAGCGTCCACCTTCCTCTTCCTCCGTGCACACTAGGGCCTTCTGCAAGAAATTTGGGCTGCATGCAACACACTGTTAAGTCTGTTCGAAGCAAAAAGGGCACCGCTTGTCCCGAGGCGAGCACAACGTTGCTCTTTTCCCCCGTGAAAATCGAGCGCACCAAAACGCAACTCACCATCAAAGACGCCGCTTTATCTCGTTTATCCTCCATCTCACCTGGGAGCGAACGCTCAAGCGGAACTCTTTAATGGTTTCCGGTGCTGGGAAGCTTGTGTGAGCGTGTCGTGCTGGTTATTTTCTCCTCTGCAGAGAGGGCACGCTGAAGGCCGGCGACCGAGTGCTGAGCATAGACGGGATGCCTTTAAACAGAGAGAAGCACGCCGATGCTTTGACGGTGCTGATGCAGAGCGGCCAGGAAGCTCTGTTCCTGATCGAGTACGACGTCTCTGTCATGGGTGAGCACACACACGGTGAACATGTGCAGGCGTGCTGGGGCAGCTTTGCTCTGGGGGTAAATAATGTGACCGTTTGGCGCTGTTGTTACGCCACCAGGGTGGTTCCACTGGCCCCAGAGCCCTCCTCAACACAGAACCAGTGAATGGTTTTAATAAAATGAGTCGTCGACAATTTTACTTTAAAATGCAAAACTCTGTTTAACCTGTTCACATCTTTTTTGTTCTCACTTCTTGTGATTTTCTGTTGTAAAGACCTAAAAGACTGACAGCTTTAAAGTCCTCCAGCATCCACATCCATCCCTTCATGCTCTGCATCTTTCCTCTCAGAGGCCGTGCAGCAGGCCTCGGGCCCCCTGCTGGTGGAGATAGTGAAGAGTCCCTCCTCCAGCCTGGGGATCAGCCTCACCGCCACAATATACAGGAGCAAACAGGTCATCATCATTGACAAGATCAAGGCGGCCAGCGTGGCAGAAAGGTGAGGACTGCCCCCCCCCCCCCCCCCACACACACACACACACACACACACACACACACACACACACACACATCAGCAGCAGCAGCATCAGTGCACCTGACCCCTCCCCTCCCCACTTCCAGGTGTGGCGCGCTGCACGTTGGAGACATCCTTCTGTCCGTAGACAAGACCAGCACGGAGCACTGCTCACTGATGGAGGTCACCCAGCTGCTGGCCAGCGCCTGTGATGTGGTCAAACTGGAGATCCTGCCGGCCAATCAGAGCGGACTGTCTGTCAGGCCGCAAGACACAGGTCGGTCCCGCAGGGTTGGGGTATAAAAATCCATAATCTAAACTATAGTTCCATACATGTGTGAGCAATGTCAGATTATCTGAATCTGATGTTGAAGTTTTACTCTCTAAATATTGATACTTTTTGATGTACATGTTCATTTAGATTTAAGAATTACTGAAGTTATTAGAAAGAATGGCAACAATTTAAAATCATTATTCCAAACTGAATCACATGACCAGCAAACAGGACATGGACTGTTCCACACAGACTGTATGTAAACTCTGTGTGTGTGTGTGTGTGTGTGTGTGTGTGTCCGCGTGCGTCCATGCCTCTGGCCACATCCTTTGCATCTTATGCATACCAACAAGTATGCTCATAAGAACCCACCCTCGTTCTGTCACAGCCTGCCGCTGCTCCGTGGTCCGGGGGCGTGTTTCTGGGTCAGCAGCTCCAGAAGCTTCTTAAACATGTGATCATGAGAAAGACCGCCACAGAGCGAGCGGTTTCTGACCATTTCCCTATTATTTTTTCTTCTGAAATATCCTGATGAGCCACTTCTTGAATGAGGCATTTCCACACCGCTGATATTTTCCCTCTGGGATTAGACATTATTTGGAGATGCACCTTTTCTAATCTCCTCTGTGGGTTTAATAAGACTCCCACAGCATGACCAATAAGAGATGAGGGGGTTGATGTTCCCCTGTTGGAAAAAGAATGAAATAATGTCATTTCTGGGAGCGTTTCCCCTGTGGGTGAGCTTAAAGTAATCCGGAAGAGTTTCGCAGGTTGGGACTGAAAGCAGTTTCCCAAAAGGGTCGGAGGTTTCTGGAGGTTTCTTCTGGGTTTAATGTGTTCTGATTACATAAAGTGGGATTTAACCAGTTTCCCTGGATATGGAAAAACATCCCCGCCACTGCTGCAGCCGCGCGTGTTTCCAGCAAATCCTGAACCCTGCGAGGAAGTTAGCAGAGATTATTCCCCCCCACAGCAGCAGGGATTACTGTCGTGCGTAAGCGTGCTGACAATTTCAGCTGCAGGAGCCTCTGAAGTTAATTATTTAGGTGTTCTTCACAAAGTCCAGGCCATTTACTTCTTGCTTGACATGCTTGACAGATACAGTTTGACTAAATTTGGAAACACAAGTACGTAGGAGAAGCCAAATAGTCCTACACAAAATCTTATTTTCCTGCGTGAAGCATAAAAAAATTGGGTTAAATCGTTTCTGCCAAGGCGCTCGCCTTTAAAAGACCAAGACAGAGCTGAAGAGGAGACAAATACATCCAATTTACTGCTCACTATCAATGAAACATCTGTGATTTGCTGAAAATCAGGATCTGTCTTTAATTTGGTCTGATTTTTGGAGTTCAGTTTATAGTACTCTGATAAATATTCAACAAAAAGAAACTTTTTATCTCACATCAAGCTAACTGTTTTACTTTATACCTTCATCTGACTTTGTCATGAGGTGGGAAATCTCAAGGATTGTTTTTCATTAGGCTGACACAACTAAGTCTTTTTGCAGAAAACATAAAAACGTGGGAAACTCAGTTCATTATGAGCAGGCGGTGCAGTGTATCAGTGTGTATCAGTGCAATGTTTGTCAGGGAGGATCACTGCTTTCAGAATTCCTCAACATTTCATTGGAGGTTTGCAGAATCAGCCGGTCAGGTGAGCAAGAACACCTCAGCAATCGAGTCAGCAGCTGTTCCCAATCAGGCTCAGAGCTCAAGCCTCGGCAGCATGGCCGTCGGGCACATCACCCAGGCTGCTGGTGCACCTTTGATCGCTTTGGAAAATGAAATGATAAACATGATCTCCACTTTGCACCTCGCCTTTCGGAAGCTTGCTAGTAAAAGTAAGACTTTTGTTTCACTTCCCATGTCGTCTGCTGTGTGACTGATTTAGAGATGCTCACCAAAGCTCATTAAACCACAGGATCTGATCTGGCGCGCCGTGACGAAAACATCAAATATCAATTACGCCAGCCTGAGCTGGTCCTCCGGGCGCAGCGTAAATTTAGACACGGGGGAGCGAAGGCACGGTTTCATGGGTGGGAGTGTAGAAAAGCAGATTTGGGTTGATGTAATGGATCTGCTTGCCTCCGTACTGCTGCAGTAAAAGTGCAGAAGAGCAACCATCAGTGGGACCAGAGCAGCGGCAGCTACTGCCATCCCCCACACGCCAGCCACAGCAAGACATGGAGCAGCCCCAGCCACCCACACAACCAGCAGGACCACTGCAAATGTAAGTTATCACTTATGACAGCACCGCTGCTGGCGAGACACCATAGAAGGAGTCTTTTCTTCTTCAGCACTTTTGTTAAATCATTTCCAAGAGGTTTGCTGCGACACTCTTAACCACATTTCCTCCTCTGGCTCAATGTTCCCGTGAGTGCACGTTGCCTTCGCTGTCGATGTGACTGGAGCGTCATGCTTGACGTGCTTTGCTCTAATTGTGCCGGCCTTTTGATATGTGCAGCGCTATGTCTCCTTTCAGCTCTGGTGAGTGGTGGCTTCTCCCCTTCCTCCACAGCCACCTCGGGCTTCGGCAGCCAGGGCAGCAACACTCTGCCCTTTCCCGTCCCCGCGGCCGCTCCCACCAGCCCCCGCAGCTCCACCGGCAAGAGGAGGAACAGGAAGAAAGACCACAAGAGCTCATGTATGACAAAACTGCCCGTTCGCGTGTTGTTTCCACGTTAGGGGAGGCCTCTCTGAGGCTCCCTACAGGCCCTGCTGGGGGTTCAGATCTGGGATCTGCTGATGCTGGGTGCAAACTCTGAGTCTGATGCATGCACGCTGCTGTAAGGCAGGTCAGCTCGGAGCTTTGTTAGCATTGCGCCATCTACAGCAGAGCATTGGAATTTCACGCATACAGGGATGGGAAAATTATATATTTAGCAAAAAATGCAGCAACTATCATCCAGGTTCTTGTTTTGTGTGTTTGGAATTGAAACACATTTGATAAAGAAATCACAAAAAGTATACTTTCACATCATTTTTACATCTGTTGACAACAAACGCTGTGACAGAACAGCCCAACTTTGCTTGCATCCGCTTAATCCGTTCTCCCAGGATTAGAAGTGAGCATTTTCTCTCAGCAATTTAGACCGATGGACTCTTTAAGTAAACTTTTAGCCCCCCCAGACACCTTTACCCCCTCCCTCTCTGTGTGAAAAGTGTCATCCGTGACGTAACACGTGAGTGACGTAAACTCTGATTAGTGACTCATCCCTTTCCCATGATACCCGTATGATTGCTTGCCCACCCCCTCCCCTCCTTAGTGTGTTGTCTCCCACAGCCTTCTTTTGCTCCACTTATTTGCCACTTTTCCACTAATATCTCTTTCTCTCTCTGATCCCACCCCACCCCACCCCCGCCGCCTCAGTGTCTCTGGCGTCCAGCTCGGTCGGCCCGGGGGGGCAGGTTTATCATGTGGAAACAAGCGAAGTCATCCTGAGGGGAGATCCGCTCACAGGTTTCGGGATCCAGCTGCAGGGGGGCGTCTTTGCCACAGAGACCCTGTCTGCTCCCCCCGTCATCCGCTTCATAGAGCCCGACAGCCCGGCTGAGAGGTGAGACACCCAACACCCCAAAAAGTATTAGGGTTAGGGGGTGTCACCTTGAACGTGGCAACTCCGGTCGGGATCATTCACAAGCGTGCGAGCCTGTGACTCCTGGGGGCGTAGGGGCTAATTTTAGCACGCTGTCTCAATGTTTATTTGTGCTGAAGGCGAAGCACATTGGATGTGAGCTGTGTTGGTTTGGGGTCAACAGAAGAGCTCAGCAGATCCATTTGAGGGGTCAAAAAGGGGATTTAACACGGACTTCCATGTAATCCCCGCTTTGAAACCGGCAGCCTGGCTCTACAGAAGAGTTTAGCATTTCAATGTGGCCAATTAGGAGCTACAATTACACATTTTAGCGCGGGGAATTAACAACACTTGGATATGGGGAGGGAGGGTGATGTCATTGGGTCGAGCTGCAGTATGGAGTTATGCGTGCTCGCAAGCAGATGTAAGAGCATAACTAACTGATCAGAAGGGACACAGAGAACTTGAAAAAAATAAAGGTGAAATGTTTTATTTTGTTCAAGTCCCCCGTTAAACAAGTGGAACTGTAATAGTTTGACCGCAAGAGGGCGATCGAGATGCGTAAACCGTGTAAGTCAAACCGTGAGGCACAGTTGGGACATTTGTAATAGGGAAAACGGTGAGATTTAACAAATTTGACTAAAAGCACGTCTAAAAGCAAAATGCCTCCATTTAATAGCATTTCTGATGCTTTCACGCTTCTTTTGAAACCATCATCCACCAAAATGTTATTTTCCTTCTGTGCTGTGACGGAAAAGCTGTATAGGTTTGTAAAAACACAATACACATTTAAAATATGCATATAAATACAAAAAAAAAAAAAAATATTTTGAATGAATGAAATTTTCCCTTTTCTGGTACGTTTTTAACTAATACATTAGTCTGCAAATGAGCTGCTCTACTGGTGACCAGGAGCCCCACATCGGAATCGATCCATACAGGTTCCACTTTATGATAAACACGCTATTCAGATCGGGCCAGTGCGTCTGTCCTTGTCTGAAGAAATTAATGGAAGCGCTTGCCAGCAGTGCAGGGCCACTTCCCCGGGGTCTTCTAACAGGATTAGTCCAGCAGCAGTTGGACAGGAGTCTGACGGTGATGGTGGCGTCTCAGCCTCCACACAAGGTTAACATGCAGCGCTGGTTAGTGAATTAATACCAGCTGACAGCGTTTGTGCGTCTGCCCTTGCAATTAGGGGCCTGGTTAAATATGTGCGATGTTTTTTTCTTTCTTTCTTTCCTTCTTTTTTGGGCATTTGCTTGTTGATTTTATTTATTTATTTCTCCGGTTCTGGTGAGGTCAGTGAGTCAGTGTGTTTATGTCAGGCCCGGGAGCTGCGTTTGGTTTTATGGATGGCATTTTAAACATTTAGCCAATGTGACGTGTGGTGTCACCCGGGCTGAATGTGTCACTCGTCAGAATCTTTCCCCTAAGGGCCCAAACCCAGAGCTCTGCTTCTAGTTCTAATCTGACTTTACATCCAACGCGTGATAGTCATTTTATTTAAGGAGATGGAAATGGCAGCATTTTAACTTAAACATCGATACACGGCAGCATTTCTGAGTAAGAAGTCACCCAGCTCTTTGCTCTTGTGACCAGGTGTGGACTGCTGCAGGTCGGGGACAGACTGCTGTCCATCAATGGGATCCCAACAGAAGATGGCACCTTGGAAGAAGCCCACCAGCTGCTCAGAGACGCCGCCCTGGCCAATAAAGTCTCGGTGGAGATAGAGTTCGATATCGCAGGTGTGCACGTTGATGATCTTTTCTGCTGATGGATCTCTGCTCACTTTTGTTTTTCCAAACCTGATTAGAGTCGGTGGTTCCCAGCAGTGGTACCTTTCATGTGAAACTGCCCAAGAGGAGAGGGATGGAGCTGGGCATCACCATCAGTGGTGAGTCTGCACAGCAGGGGGCAGTGTTGTCGACAGGGTTCAGGCCCAATTTAAATAATCAATGGTCTGTTCTAAAAACGAACCCACTGGGGCGACAAAAGCTCTCACTGGACTGTACCAACTTACATCATTTAACCTTTTGCTCCCGCGGAGCTGTACCAAAACAGGAAGTTGTTTGGTTCTAATAATTAAAATATTTTTCTTCCAATTACCAGCAAGCAAAAAACCTGGCAAGCCTCTAATTATCTCTGACATCCGAAAAGGAAGCATAGCACACAGGTTTGTGCAACCCAATTATATCCCTTTTTTTTTTTTTTTTTTTTTTGGCTGTGGTGCAGAGAAACATTGTCTTGTGTAAACTACATTTCCCTGGGATTATTATTGTCCTAAATAAACTTGTTTTTTGACTCCATGAATCTACTGTGTGCATGTTTTTAACGGGATTGAGCTGTCAAAACTAGATCAGCAGAGCGGCTTCGTTTCAGAAGGGCTCAGTGTCGATTAGGTGGAGGATAAGGTTAGGGTCACCCTCATGCATCCAGCTGAGACACCAGGGTAATAGGATTCGTGAGGAGTGAGTCAGGAGATGCGCCTCTCTGTACCCACTTAATAATTGTCATCCTCTTGTTGTGTTGGGTAGAACAGGCACCCTGGAGCCTGGAGACAGGCTGCTGGCCATCGACAGTGTGCGTCTGGAGAACTGCACCATGGAGGATGCCATGCACATCCTGCAGCAGGCCGAGGACATGGTCAAACTCCGAATCCAGAAGGATGAGGACAACATCGGTACATTAAGTCTCTAAAACATTCATTACAGTTGAAGCCCCAACTCTGTGTATGCTATGCATGACGAC
The DNA here is from genome assembly GCA_015343265.1 of Pao palembangensis. NCBI lineage: Eukaryota > Metazoa > Chordata > Actinopteri > Tetraodontiformes > Tetraodontidae > Pao > Pao palembangensis. The sequence goes on from CM027090.1 coordinate 11,034,965, forward strand.
ATTGTTTCATGAAACTCTTCTTAAAGGTTTATCTTGTTACGGGTTCTGGTTACTGTGCTAGATGAGTTGGAGATGTCAGGCTCGATAATCTACACGGTGGAGCTGAAGAGGTACAACGGACCACTGGGCATCACCATTTCTGGCACCGAGGAGCCCTTTGACCCCATCGTCATTTCTGGCCTCACCAAGAAAGGCCTGGCTGAAAGGTGAGAGGAGGTCAGAGGTGATGTAGGAGGTCAGATTGAGAGACGGCGGCGACGCACTCCATCATCTCTGCAGAGTTCCACATTCTCTAATATTAGACAGACCACGGCTGTGTCCGCCGTCTTCTGACAACAAGAAGCATCATTGTCTGCATCTCGGTAAACTGGCAGCTTGTCTGGTGTAATCCCGTACCTCTGCCCCCCTCCTCCCCCCGCAGGACCGGGGCCATCCACATAGGGGACAGAGTCTTGGCCATCAATGGCGTCAGTCTGAAAGGAAAACCGCTGAGCGAGGCCATCCACCTCCTGCAGATGGCCGGGGAGTCGGTCACCCTCAAGATTAAGAAACAAAGTGACTGTAGGTTGTGTTTAAAGTCTCTAAATCAGTAATTGATCCAAAACAGGGTTAGGGTTAGTTTGAGGGGAAACTCCAAAAATGACATGAAATGGTGGAAATCAGTGGTTTGGTGGTCATGAGGGGATGAACTTCTGAGTAAAATGCCAATAAATGACACCTGCGCCATCCACGCAAATGTAGAACTCCACCTGTCAGCATATTAATGGAGACAGGAACCACAGTAACACGGCTCCAAACATTTCTCCACACACGGATCAGTGAAGAGAGAATTCTGCCATGAAAAGATCATTAACCCAGAGAGAGGCTGCCTCTGTGCACTGGGTCAGATTTATGGAGCACAGAGATGGTGGTGAGAGGACAGGAAGTGCATTTTATTCCTTCGTTCAGCTTTTCCTCCCCCCCCCCCAGTGTCTGAAGGTCGACAGCGTCTGGACAGAGAGGCCGGGTTCTTAAACGACACAGATGAAGATCTGGCCGACTATCAGAAGAGCAGCAAACTCTCGGAGCTCTACTCTGCCGCCGTGCCCAGTATAGATTCCGCCATGAGCTCCTGGGACAGCTCAGGGTTCGACGCCGGCTACGGCAGCCAGGGTAGGCCGGACGGGACCCCCGTGGTCTTCGGACGCCCCGTTTCCGGTGCTTGTTCTGACGGACGTTGTTGTTTTCAGGGCCGTACCTTCACAAAGCCTCCGATTTACTGCTCAACCCAAACGAGTGGCACCGGAGCAAACACAGGAGCCAGACTGGCTCCAGCTCCGCAGGCCTCGTGCACCATTCAGCAGTGTATGATGGCAGATTCACTGAGGATGAGTGGGATAAATTACCTGGGTAGGTGCACACACACACACACACTCTCTCCCCCATAATGTTTCATGTCAGCTTTAAGTGTGATTTCACAGCAAATTATCTTTATTTCAATTCAGTGGTGGAAACTAACTTTATTTTTAATATTTACTTATGTGACATTATTTTTTTCCCATATTGTGAGATGACAAAACAATTTTTCCACCACTGATGTTTCTTTTTCCCATTTTTTTCTTAAACGAGGCAAAATGATTGATTTTTTTTCTTTTCATTCTGTCATGTTTACGTGTTTTGTGCTTTTCTGTCCTCTTTTTCCCTTCTTTCTCAGGTATTCTCTCTCTCATCTACTTTACTAACCCCCCCATGGGCTGTCTGGTGTTACATTGATGCGTCTTTTTTTTTTTTTTTTTTTTGATGTCATCTTTTGTCCACACCAAATACGTCAAAAAGCACCTGAATGGCCCCCAGGATGCATCAGCCTTGTCTGTCTCTTCACACGTCTTTATTCTCTCCCCCACTGAACTGTCACATTTTTGGTTTCCTGCCTTTTTTTTTTTTTTTTTTTAAACTTTTTTTTAAACTCTTTTTGGGGTGACTTTTGTAAAGTTGAACTCTTTGGAAGGCTCAGACGAAGCCTTGCAGACTCGGACATGTGACTCGAGAGCGTCCGAAGGATTTTCGGCGGAGCTCTCCGAGCCGGAAAAGCGTTGTTTTTGGAAGCGGCACAGGCCCGGAGGCTGCAGTGCTGCTCTCACCTTGTGGTTCCTGCGTTGTCGTAGATTCGTCAGCCCTCCGCGCTGCAACGGCGCCCTGAACCAGGAGGACAGCTTCTGGTCCCAGGCTCTGCAGGACCTCCAGACCTGCGGCCAGTCGGAGATCCTCAGGGAGCTGGAGGTAGGACACCAGCACCCACCCCCACCCCAGCCCCCACCCGTTTGCTTTGTCCTAAATGACAATGCCAGATGAAGCTTTACGATAATCTCATAGTGCATAATCTGTTATTAAATCTGACAAGACGAGGCCGAGCACCGGCTGCCGTAACAGTCAGGGCAGTACCTCGGAGTCTAATCCGGGGTTCAGTTTAGGCTACCCGTCCGGTGGTATGCAGAGGGTCAGGGTTAGGGGTCAGGGGTTACCTAACTGACAGAATACCAGCTCTGCTTCGTTTGAGGGCTGAGAGCATTCCACCTAAGAACATGACCAATTAAAGTGTGTGGTGTTCTCACAGGCGTCCATGACAGGAAGTGCTCTTAGTCTGTACCTGGAGGAGACCAAAGTTAATGAGGACTGCATGTTTCCGACTGAAATCAGTCCCATTAAGAGGGAGGACGTCCCGGAGTCTAAGATCCAAAGCAACCTGACCTTGTTAGCCGGAGCCAGAGATAATCCGCCCCAGGCGAGAAAGGAACCCGGTGATGTTTTGTTCGCCACCACCCTGGCACTCCACAAGGTACTCCTGCTCAGGAATCTGGTCCACAAGCAGGAAAACTGCTGTGTGTGCTCATACCGTGTCATTACAAAAATTACACTAAGCTTGCAGGAAAGAGACGGGATTAAAGACAAATTCCAAATCAAATCCTATATGAAACTGGTGTTTTTAGACAACACGACTGTGCCCACATGGCAGTATTTAAGTGGTTTTTTTGTTGTTTTATCCTAAAGTCACTTTGTATAGTTATCTGACATCTTCTGGGTAATTTTGAATGAAATCGGTTTAATATTTAAATGAAAATCCCTCGGCGGTGCACAGCCTGGAGCCCGTGTCACAAACAACAACATGAGGGCATCCGACCTTTACGGAACTACCTGCTGTGTAAGTGGACCCAGTGCATCTCTGGCCAGTCAGGACCTGCAGTGTGTGTTTGACGAAAACACACCACGGTCTGTCGGATTTCCTGTGAAGGAGCCACGAGCGCTGACCTCTGCCTGTAACAGGGTAATTGGCCATGTCAAACCTGGCAACCCAACCAACAGGGTCAACAACGTCCTTTATTGTGGAAATGAAAAATGTTTGGGGTTGACACATCTTGACCCATATCAGGGAAAGTCATCAGAGGTTAGCCCTGAATGCTCTTTCTTGTTGTGGCTTCTGTCTTGAGAGAAACAAGTGGCTTAAAGTCATGTGACTGTGGAATTGTGGATTATTTAGTACACAAGAGCAGGCTGGGAGATGGAATAAGATAAATCTGGAACACTTGCTGCAACTATGAAATGTGCACTTGGTGTAAAATCTGACCTTTTCAAGCCGTCTGTGCATGTGTGAATTTGTATCAAGCCTAACAGAGCAGGTGGTGCTGGGCAGGAGAATAGTCTGCATATGTGGGGGGTGATGGGCTGGCTGTGGGGGAGAAGAAGGGGAAGAAAAGAACAAACGTTTGCATCCTGTGGAATTTCACTGCCAACATGCCGACTGCTGGAACTGGTTTACAGGTGACGGTCCGGAAGGATCTCGATAGCTGTGACTTCGGCTTCAGCGTGTCCGATGGTCTCCTGGAGAAAGGTGTTTTTGTCAACATGATCCGCCCGCATGGCCCAGCCGACCAGGCGGGCCTGAAGCCATTTGACCGTCTCCTTCAGGTAACCGCAACCTGACTTTCACCCCCCTCCGTCCACACCCTCCTTGACCTTTTAACCTTCAGTAGCGCTGTAGCCGGCTTCCTGAACCGATTTTGGTCTGTCAGGTGAACCACATCAGGACCAGGGACCTGGATTGTTGTCTGACGGTGCCCCTCATCATGGAGGCGGGAGACATCCTGGAGTTGGTCATCAGCCGGAACCCAGCACTGGCAGCAGACGACAACGAGGAGCCGCCAAAGTCGCTGTTCTTCTCCTCGGAGGGTCGGATCAACAACATCGCCCTGTGATCGCCATCCACGGCAGGGTGTGTGTGTGTGTGTGGGGGGAGGGGGTTGCATCATATTACATCACAGGACGCGCAGTCAGGTGTGTGCAGCACAGACCTGGACTCACAGATGAGCAGAAAACCGTCGCAGACCCGAAACAGATCTTCCACTCACGAACGAGCACACGTGTCTGTCGTCGCCATGACGCAGCTTCCCTGGAGCCAAGGCCGCACGCCACGTTATATAACAGCAGTCACGGCCGGCATGTCGACATGCACGTGTCCGATGTGCTGGAGTCACAGGACGTGAACACGTCTAGGATGATCCGCTTTAATGGCCGCGCTCACTCCTTTTAGACATTTGCGCGTTTCTGTTTGTTTCGCACGATTGAGCACAAAGTTGGCACACGCACAAATTAAAGAAAGGGCACGGACGAGGCGTTAATGACCCCTCGGCTCAAGCCGTGTTCATTCAGGCGGCACATATTTGAGTTATTTTGACCACATCTTGGCAGGGTGCCCTCGTTTCCAATCACCTCTTCACGCTCGCGGCCCCGCAGAGGCTCCGGCGCCTCCAAATAGATCTAAATATGCTCCCTGGAGCTCGGTGCATATCACTAACCTTATTTTAAAGCTGCCTGTATCTTCATACCGGGGATGTTTGGGAAGCCACGCTAACCTTGTGAAACAGGGTGTGTCCCTTTTGATTTCTGCGACCACTCTCACCGATGACGTCACCTCTTGCCTTTTGTTTTTCACCTCCTCGGTTGTTTTCCACTCTGCACTCCTCCCTCACCTCAAACACTTCACTGTGAGTTCAGACGTTCTTTGAAATGCACCTTTCCCACGTTTGGCTTCTGGATTTCTCTGTGGGCGGCGCCTCCTTAAACTGAGCATCATCCTTTTGCAACAGCGGAGGATGATGATGCCTTCAAAGTCACAAGAACAAATGATTTCCTTTGGATTTATCCCCGTTTTTCCACAACAGCGTCTCAAAGGATGTACAGGCAGCGTTATTTACAGTCAAACATCAGCTTTCCAGCAGGATCTGACCCCCTTTTCTAATGATATTATGTTTTTATACACCTTTGTGGAAAGGAGAAACATGGTGCATTTCATGGTTACGTCGTGGCTGGTGTAAAGATGTGATGAGATTGTTGTTTATTGCGTAACGTCCTGTTCTCTCGAGGCCTATTTTTATTTACCGTCCTATGCAGTGCTTTATTGACAGCGCGGACAGACGATTTCAGTGTATCGAGCTGTGATGCTGAATGCTGCTGTGCTGTTATTTTTATGTCCTGAATTGGTTAAAGGGAATTTCAAATCACTTTTGAGTCTGCATTGAGAAATGTTTTGTTTTGTTTTTTTATGACAATAAAGTTGTATAACTTCTGAAGGCCAGTTCTACTGAAAATATCAAACGCAGTAATCACGGGGGAGCCTCAGATTAAGTAAAATAATCTCTAAATTAGAGGTTTTTTTTAACCCCATTAGCAGCCAAAAACCTTTTCCCCTGAACTAAACCATGCAGTTTGCTCACATATATCTGGAAGCCATTTTCTAAGGCACATAGCAAAAATATCAAATTTCAAAATGCACACATACACTATTGTGGTCAGAATGTTGACGTGAATGTGTGTAGAAATAAGATCCTGTCACACAGAGGCTGAAGAAAAATGTTTATTTGTAATCTCTATGATGCTCTGTGCATCTCAGAAGGGGACAACTATCAGACACAAATACTTTGGTACACTTGACTTAGCTCACGATTTCACGGACAAAGAGACGTCGCCTTACGGTTTGGGATTTAACAGATCCAGTCGGACTTCTGAACGTCAGTTTTTGTTTAATGGGATGGTGCGCTTTGCCAGAGCAGAGGATCAGAAATGAACCGGCGTCCTTTCGGTGAAACTAGTCGGTGATGGTTTTCATCTGATGCACAGTATAAAATTACAAAAAGGCATATGTGATTTTAAAAACAATTCGAATTCTATATTACAAATTCCTAAAACAAACACTAGATACTAGAATCCAGTGGTAGTTCTGCAGAGCTTTTTTTTGCTCCTCAAAGGTAAATTAGCATACAGTAGCATGCTGTTCAGACAGTTTCAACTGTTTGATTTGGTTTCTTTTTGCACCAAATATTCAGAATGTTTGTTGGCCTTGAAACTATTCCGATATTGTCCGGTATTGACAGTATTTTACAGTAAATATCAAAAAGTTTGAAGCTAAAACATTTCCTCCTGCACCTGTAACTGCAATACTCTGCCACAGTAAAAACAAACATAAAGTGCCAATAAAGATTTCGATAATTGCACTGGAACTAACTGGTGATAATCCCACAGGCAGTGATCAAAGACAGTAACGACTCTTCCCTTTCACCTTTCCCCTCCCTCAGGTGACTTTAAAAAAACCAAAAAAAAATCTGATTTAAGAGGATGGATGGTCGGACAAGGTTCGTCGATCAGGGACGAGGGGGTTGAAACAACAGGTGTTTTATACCTTGTTAATTATTCACCGAGCTGACCCCATTAATGTTCTTAATCTAAAGAGGTCAATCCTAAACTCTCCTGAATCACGAGAAATGTAGTAAACACTGATGTTCTATTAAAAAAAAAAAAAACCCTAAAAATAAAACCAGTGCCAAATACAGCGACAAATTTAACTTCGACAGTCTTGATATAGTAAAAAATAAAATTACAAGAGAAAAAAATATTACAACAATAACACAGTATAACTCTTAATAGAAATTAAACCCCTAAGGTGAATATGTTGGACAGTAAAAACCTAAACCTGTGAGCAAATGAGATAAGAAAATGCTAAAATAAGAAAGAAAGCACGTCATCTTGATTCCTCTCACAGAGAGCACTCACATCGTTGTTTCTACAATGGTGTGGGTGGGCTTGATCAAGCCATTGTTCCCATTTGGATCAAGCGGCTGCGTCAGCTCGCTGCCTTTCAGGCTGTACTCTTTCGGACGGGAGCTCACGCCGGACTTCGCAGGGGCCGCCACAGATTTGATCCTCTGAGGGGAGGGAAGCGACAAAGTGGGTTTGGAAAAAGAAGAAAAGACTTTCAAAGCCGACGAGAAAATACGGCAAGATTTACAGGAATAATTCTTTGTCCATTCAAAAGGTCAATTTCAATTAACACAAAAAAAACAAATACCATGTTGACATGAGTCTTTGTTAGCATTTCACCCTAATAACTAGATTAACCCTGACAGAAGGGTCAGGTTAGCGTGTCGGTGTTGTGAAACCACCCTCTGTTGTTTTTCTTACTAACTGCTGCTTTAATGTTTCCTAATGAGAGCTGCTAGACTGTGAATATAGAACTGGATTAGCACAACATCAGTTGTGTCAGTGCAGTCAGGCTACCTCAATCAGGGGTCCCTCAGACTGTAAGATCTTGATGACCATCACCATGGGGATGCAGATCATGGAGGACAGGGCCAAACACCAGCCCAGACCGATGGCCCAGTCGGGATACTCGTACACCTTGTTGTAAGTCAGGGGCTTGTACTTCACCAGGGAGAAGACGAAGCAGCCCTGGAAAACAGACAAGTGCGTTGGTAATTGCCCGCTGTAAAACGTTGTCAGGCGTTCCCATCTGCCACAATAAACGGCCCTTGAACCCTCACCATGCACAGGACGGGGGTGATTACGGTCCAACTCCATTTCATCCACGGGTTTGGTCGGTAACCAATCATGTCCTCGATAGCGTCGTAGAAGTTGTCAACTCCTACAGATAAAAAGAAGGAAGTTCGCCAAGTAAGTTTCCACTGTTTACACACCGTTTCAGAATGACCTCCATACAGATCCCTGTGTGCAAATGGACTGTAAGGTTTCCTTGAAGACCTTTCGCATTCTCTCCAGCAGGCGTCTTCCTTTCTAAACTTGCTGGGGGCAGAGCTTGAAAATATAGCCCTTGTGGACCATTGGCATGTTAATGATCCAGGTGGTCACAGTGGTCCACAGGGCTATATTTTCAAGCTCTGCCCCCAGCAACTTTAGAACTGAAGAAGCCTTCTGGAGAAAAGGATGAAACGTCCTCAAGGAAACCTTACTGTGCAGCTGACACAGAGAGATCTAACTTTGGATGACTATGACCTGGATGAGTGAGAATCTACACAGACGACGTACATACAGATTTGCAGCTTATATTTGTGGATTTTATGGCCTCTTATCTGTTCGTCACAGACACACAGCACAGTTTTATTAACATGTTTACTCATTTATCCGACTTCTGACCATTTTCAGCCAAATCAATCATCTACTTTTACCTTTATTTCCTGCTTTGAAAATTGCATTGGTTCCTTGTGTTCATTATTGTCACGTTTGGCGGCCATTTTGTGCTTTGTTGTGATTGCAACCAGCTCCAGGGTTCAGATCAGGTCTCCGAACTGGACGGAAAGTGACCTTAAATAGTGCTAAATATTACAATTATCATTAGCTTATTTTCAACTTCACGTCAAAGAAAAATGTATTTAGATAAATGAAATGCACCGAACCAAAAGTTTCAGGCACTGATTTACAGGAAATATATTCTGAATACAGTGATATTAAAGACTTTTATGGTCTTTGACTGTGTGTAGGGTTACACATAAATGCTTCCAGTTACCTTAGCAAATAAGCTTTTAATTGATGTTGCCTTTTTAGGGAGGAATTTTAACAAAGTTATGGTTTTCTTTTCAATTAAAGCATTAGGTCATTAACGTTTCCCACTCTTAGCTGATGGGAGGGAACCCCGGGAGCCAATCACAGTTTAGCACGGCACCAACACCCGGCCTGCACCTCAACATATTTACTACTGATTAGGAAAGGACCACAAGGACATTTTGTTTGCCACCAATGCCATGATTTGTGCCCCCTAAACCACCCCTCCTACCCCTTTTATTTTTTACTTTCACAGGCTCTCCAGGGAAAAAAAAAAAAAGACACATACAGCTACAAGAGCCAAACGGGGCGAACCGTTAGCACTTACCATAAACCCAGGCTACAGCGATGCATTCAAAGAATGCAACCCACAGAAGGCACACACCACTGGCTGCATAATAGTCAAAGAGCTGAAACACGTACATGCCACCCTGAGGAAAGGGAGAAAAACAAAGCAGAATTCATTAGCAGTCCGGTAAGGAGGGAGAAAACAGAGGTAGAGGAGGGGATTTGGTGGGCTGGGAGGAGGGAGCTGCTCACAGCCTCCCAACAGCGGCAGAGTTCAACAGGTGCTGAGATGTGACTGAAGCACCGCTGGCCACTCAGTGGAAAAAGGCATTCTAAAAACTGTTCTGGCCAACGTGCAGGATGTCAGTGACGTAGGGGGCGGCACGCCATAGCTGGCCTCGAGAATGCAGCAGCCAGCAGGCGGGTGGAAAGCCCACGGCCCAAAAACGCCGGGCCACGTCTCTGTTTCTAAGAAGGTCAAGCGATGGAAGGAAGAGCAGAGGGGCTGTGCCGACTTACTTTTGTCACCATTGCAAGTCCCAGGAGATAGCTTATGGAACACACCACGGCTATGAAGATCTCCCGCCGGTAACCTTTCCTGAGGACGGAGGGAAACAGATCCACGATGGAGGTGATCTGTCCTTCCACTTCAACAAACTGCAGGGGACAAAAGTAACTTAAGTTCTCATGGGAAAGAAAACCTCTTTCTGTGTGCGCGCGGCTCCCCTTTTGCCTCCGCAAACAGTGATTAGAGCATGAAAGCTGTCTTTGTTCGGCAGTAATGAGAAGTGAAACAGGGCTCCTCTCAGCAGCGACGGCTTGTTGCTACCGCGCCACAACAGGGCCAGAACAGTGAATCACTGTCACGGTCTCTCTGAATATCCCATAATGGCAAAACAGCCTGATTAATTGTTCCATCAAAGTCAAATGGAATAAAAGTATGTTGTTTTGCTGCGCTAAATATGTCCAACGGGACCCCTTTACGTAAGCCTCAAAGTGAATGTCCCCCAGTTACCAGTGTGGCTTGTGATAGCAGCTAGCTAAAGCTGCGGAAGGGGTCACAGGTCGCTGCAAATACCGAAATAGTTCTGTAACTCACACATGTGACGGTGATGGCTGACTTACCCTATGTGAATAAACCGTTTCCACGTGCAGATACACATCCTGGCCACAAGGGGCGCTAATGTGAGTAATAATTTGAATAACCTTTGGTAAAATGTATCTGTGTTGGATAGAGGACATATTTCTTGTCCAGTATAATAACAGTAATAACGTCTGTTTTCCTGCAAACAAAGTTAGCATAAAGTGAGCTTAATTTTTAAAGTAAAAGCTCACACGCACAAAGACACATGAACCCCCCCCCCCACACACACACACACACACACACACACACACACACACACCGGCCCCATTTCTCCGCCTACGTCTGGGCTCAAATTTACAGTATCCACCAGCCGCCACGGATCAGCTGGCCGGGGGGATTCGCCAGCCGCATTAAAGGCCTGCGTTAGCACAGGAATAGAATTACACCGGGAGGCAGGAAATGTCATCCAGACAGAGAGGAAACGTTTTGTCAACTTACGATTCTCTTTTCATGATTAAAGAGCTGCCCCGTATCAAAAGCCGATTACCTCCAAGCTGCCATAATGGCTCTGATGTTATTTGTGTGGGAATTTACAGGGATGACGCTGAATCTGCTAATAGCGCAGCGGCGGGCAGTGGTGGTAGTGAAATTCCTGTGGGTATGGATCACGTTCCCCGTCGCTCAAACAACCAGTATCCTAAAAATGCTACATGTGGATCAGAGGGTCACTAAATATGCTTTACGCATTTGGGGCAGCAGATGTCAAGCTGCAAAAATAGCGGGTGAGACAACGGTTGGCCTTGACGGTGAGCAGTTCAAAAACTATTTTCTCTGGGAAAATCCTGACCTGGCTGTCGAGGCCCAGGAGCAGCAGCATGATGAAGAACAGGATGGCCCACAGGGTCGGCAGGGGCATCATGGACACAGCTTTGGGGTAAGCTATGAAGGCCAAGCCGGGACCTGGAAACAGAACATAGTGGGGATGGGGGAAAGGGGTGGAGACTGGAATTAACATATTAGCCCGGTGTCGGCTCCGACGACGAGGAAACGTAAACCACAGATGGACCTGGCGAGGCCGAGCTGGGCTCTGCACCGCCAGTAAGCTGTCTACAGGGCATGTGGTCCACGGGCTGCCATAAATGCTCATCTATCGTTTTAAACAAATTCTATACAAATCCTGAGTCAATTCAAGGGGATCAAATAGGAGCGTGAGAGCCAGAAGTTGACTTTTCATCCAACAGGACAGCTCAGCTCAGCATGGTCCGGTTTGGAATGCCACATCCCAATTTCACTTGTGTTTTCATCGCAGTAACTGCGCGGGTCGCCCATGCGACGTAGCATGCTAACAACAACAGTAACCATCCGCTAAAACCGATGAAAACCATTAAACATGTCAGATCATCTCCCACTAGTGTTCGAATGGCTCCTGGGCCCACAGAGGTGGCCATTCCAGCAGAGTCACTGCACTGTGCATCTCCTTTAGAGTCCAAAAGAATCGGAACCGGTGGCATCCGTCTCAGGAGATCCACGCGTGGTTAGCAAGACTGAAACACAGACTGGTGCCAGCCTTCTTACCGTTAAAAACCGTTAAAAGCCATCAGCAGGTTGGACGTGGGACAGACCTGGTAGCACCACTAATGAAGATGACGATGAAGGCCCGGTGCAGGAGCTCTTTAATGGCACACAGGGTTGTGCATTAAAGAGTCACGTGACCTGACCAAAGCCACAGCGTCTGAACGAGTTCCACACCGAAGTAACTATTCGGTTTCTTTGAGGCCTCTGTTCAAGGAGTGTGCAATTGCCGATACCTCTACATTCCAGCGTCAGCTTCCGAGACTTAAATTGAGTCATTAAATTGAATTTATTTTCAATTCGTCCTCACTCGATTCTGATTTTTGTTACTTTTCCAATTGCACTTTCTTTTTCTTTTTGGCAGCAGCACCCACCATCACTGCCGTCATCACCTTCGATCCTCATACCTGACTCTGCCACATCGGCAATGTCCACCCCTTGTTCTTGTGCCATGAAGCCCAGGACGGAAAATATTGCGAAGCCAGACACAAAACTGGTACCGCTGTTGAGGCCTCCCAGCAGCAAACAGTTCCTATGTCACACATACGTCATGGAGGTTGTTAATTAACACAGGCGGAACCGAAGTTCCCATTTTCTCGCCTCTGACGCGAGCTGCAGTCATGCACCCCCCCCCCCACCACCCCCCCACGGAAACGCGGCTCACCTGTAGCAGTTGTATTTGTATTTGTTGTAGCTCCCCAGTGACGTCATGGCTCCGAGACAAATAGCATAGGAGAAGAAAATCTGAGTCCCAGCATCAATCCACACCTGAGGAGGTAACGTATAACAGGCCACTGTAGCAGCTATTAGATGTACGCTATAAGCTGTGTAATAGGCTATTGTGGTAGCCTGTAAACTGTATTGTACGCAAATGCAGTAGCCTGTATTTCCCATAGTAGGCTATCGTGATAGTCCATAAGCGGTAGAACAGGCTACTGTAGCAGCCAAAAGATGTTCCAGGGGCTACTGCAGAAGCTGTATGGTATGCAAATGTAGTAGACCTTGTAGAATAGTCGGCTAATGTAGCAGGATAATTGATGTACTGTAAGCTAATGCATGAGCCTAGAAGCTGTGTCACAGGCTAATATAGAGACTTGACCTTCTTTGTTACAGAAGCAACAACAATATTTCCAGTAGGAACTGGATTTCCAAGAAGCTATAAAGACCTATAGAGGCAGCCGTCACGCTAGGCTAAACTGCAGAAACAAATGTACGAGAAAAGCTCGTTTAAGAATAGATCAATCCGCCAGAGTGATCACACTTCCCGCAGCGGCCACGCCGTGTAATGTTAGTGATTCTATTTTAAACTCATACAGAGAGATAAGTCTAAATTGTTTCAACGCCTTTGATTTGTACAAGTCACAGGCAGGCTGCGTAGTCAAGTCTGGTTTGAGATTAAACCCGTCGCTGCTGACAAATTACATAAAACAATTACAGAAAAAAAGAAAATAATATAGAAACATAAGCTAAAATAATAGAGCAAGCAGTGGACAATAGGGGACGCGTATCTGTCATTATAAATTAGCATTAGCATGTTTTCCAGTTGTAAGGATATTGAACAAAACATAGCAAAGATTTATATAAAATTATAAAGGAAGCAAGAAAATAGATTTGGATCCTACCTCTGGATCTTTTAGACGGGTCAGGTCAGGGTAAAGGTAAAATTTGATGCCTTCATACGCCCCAGGGAGGGTCACACCACGCACAAGCAGCACAGTCAACATCACGAAGGGGAAGGTTGCTGTTATGTACACAACCTGGACAGGAAGTGCAGAAGTATTAGCAAAAAGTTAAAATCCAGGGGGGCCAAACAGCATTATAATATTATAATATTTTGCAGGCTGCTCACCTTCCCGGTTGACTTGACTCCTTTCCAGATGCAGAAGAAGCAGATGACCCACACAGCCAGGAGACACAGGGCCAGGTCCCATTTCAGGGACCCTATGTCATCAATCCCAGTGGAAATGGTCAGAACGTTGCGCCTGTAGACGATTCACAAACACACCCGGGCAGCGTTGCTGTACTTTAGCCTATTCCAGCATGTATTGCCACATGTTGCCAAGAACAACTCACTCCCAGAACTCTGTGACGGGGGAGGTAAAGTTGGTGGCGTTGGCCGCCAGCCACAGGCTCTTGTTTTTGCGGACGGTGTCCTCCACACAGTTTTCTGTGTTCCAGGGCTGCTTGCACTTGGCCCAGGGGAGCTCCGGCTGAAAACACTGCAGCAGGTAGTAGAGTCCCCAGGCCAAGATCACGATGTAGTAGATGTTCAGGAGAGACACGATGACGAAGGACGCATATCCGATACCTGCGAGGCAGAGGGAGCGAAGGGGAACCGCTTCAGCAACAAAAACTTGCCAGACCAGCAGGGACTGTGAGGACACTGTACACGGAGTTGTTCTGTGATCTGCAGCGAGCATACGCAAGCGTAGGGATTGTCGTGAATAGCTCAGGGCCTGCCAGTCAGGCATGGCTGGCTGATTACTGTCTTCATCAGCGTCATCCTCTTCCTCCAAAGGTCAGCAGCAGGCATCACTGTTATGGATTGGTGAAATGTTTGGGTGTGTGTTTCTCTCTGCAGCTAGTAAACGTTCGCCTCACCAACACCTGTGGGAGCTGAGAAGTTTGGCTCGTGCACGGTCTCTTAACCTCCTCCGGGGTTCAGATAGAACTTGGTTTTAAATTACTGAATTTGAACTTAAGGTCTGACGCTAGCGGAGGGCGGTTCAATATAAAAACTCAAGAAACCCAAAAGTGATTGAAGACAAGTGGATGACTGTTGACAGACTGATGCCGACAGACTTGTGAAATGAATCTACATCGGTCACGCCCATCGTTGCTAGCAGGTGTAAATGAATACCGCAACTTGGAATTCACACGTCCACATGCTTCAGCGTTGAGGACACAATCAGGAACAAACTCACTCTTTATCAAGTCAGGGGACGAGGGGACGAGGGGACGAGGGGACGGCTGCCGTTATAACGTCCTCAGTGTTTTTGCATTATTTTTAGATGACTCTGCCATGAACCTATGCACACATACACATACTCAAGAGTATTTATAAACTGATCCCCTTCACTTCTTCCCACATTCTAAATTCCAAATGAAAACTGAGAGACAGGTCAGCAGGGTAACGAGCTGTGTGCCTGTGTGTGTGTGTTCCATGTTAAAAAAAAAACAAAAAAAAAAAACACAGAGATGGGGAGGAACAATGGGAAGGCTCCTGATTGGACCCTTTCTTCGAACGCTCTCTGCTCTGGACACACACGGGAGACATCCCTGAATAGCAGGGCCGTCGACAGCTGCTGGACGTCTGTTGCTGCTCAGCCCCCCCCCACCCCACTCCCACCTCCCATCTCACAGCGTGAACATGAGCAAGGGTGTGACGGTACAGCGGTAAGGTGGGCCGCATGTGTTGCACATCAGCCATCTGCCATTTGTTGGATCGGACCGGTTTGATGAATCTCACTTCCCCCTGCGTTAGCTAACGCTGCTTTGGCATCAGTGAAGGTCCTCTCTGATTGGCTGTTTATTTTCACCTAATTAGTGAAATAAAAGCAGCGGCGATCACATGTGATATACTGTTCACACCCACGGGCGGGCATCCTGTTTAAATACAACAAGAGGCCCCAGGATGGCCATCTGGTGACCACAGCTTCATTATTGTATTATTTTATGGACAATTATATTTACCTGCGAATGTGTACGTGTCTTGCTTTTTTTTTTTGTCTGTTCGTGTGCCCATCAGTGTTGTATGCACCAAATCGTCACTATCAGCACAAAAACCTCTTACTTGTTGATAAACTACGATGGGAGACGGGTGAATACGGGGACGAGACGGGGGACTGAACTAACAAAAAGACGGGCCGGTCGAGCCGCAGCAGGCTGGCAGGAAGGAGACTGATTGCTGGAAACAGGATGTAAATCAGGGCAGAAGCTAAGGAAAGGGCTAAATCGGGTCAGCCGTGACTTGCGTTTCCTCAATAAATCAAAACAAGCCCATTAAAATGAAAATAAAAGCTTCCTCGCGTCCTGTCGGTTCTGGTCTGTGCAGGCTAAAGTCCTAAAAAGGGCTGCACCGTGGGAAAAACGAGGCCTCGGGGTGAAACGGGCCGCTGCTAGCGCAGACGCGACCTTCGGGGTACCACGTGGTTGTCTGGCAGACCTACACGAGTGTCCAGGACTGACCAGTGAAGATGGGGCAGAGCTTGGCCCAGCAGGTGATCCCCCCTTCAGAGGTGTACTGGCCCAGCGCCACTTCCAGGAAGAACACCGGGAGTCCGCCGCCAAACAGGAAAATGAAGTACGGGATCAGAAACGCACCTGTGGAACAGAGACAGGAAGCAGCTCAGAGTCCTGCTGCAAAGCTTTAGCTTCAGCTGCGACGTCGGTCCGCTGCCTACCTCCCCCATTTTTGTAACAAAGGTAAGGGAAACGCCAGACGTTTCCTAATCCGATGAAGCCTCCAGCCACAGACAGGACGAAGTCCAGCTTACTCGCCCACTTCTCTCTCTGAGGGACCTTGCCTTCGGCCTCATCCTCGGGCCGCGTGCCTGGGCTCTTCCCGGGCGAGGGTTTCAGGGTGTCCTTGTGGAAGTCCTTCAGGCATTGGAGCTTCTCTTTCTGTGCCATGCTGCCGAAATACCGAAAAAGGAAAAGCAAGAAGCGAGCCAGAGGTGAGACGGAGACAGCGAGCAGCATTAGACAGAAGATGCCGTCCACCCATTCTCCCGAAGCGTGCTGACTGAGATATACGACGCTTCTAATCTTGCTAATCTGAGTAAGCGATGTAGAGAGGTCATTCCTGTCAAAGCTGATTTATTCTGAAAGTGAAGGAACCAGCGTTGCACCACAATAAGCCACACAGATTTATGCTTAGAGTTTAAACAAGGACTGAAGTTTGTTTTTGAAAAAAAAAAAAAAAAAAACCACAAACGGCTGCTTTTAGGGGCCTGGGTGTCCACATTTTTGGATTATCTAAACATGCGACACAGTCATGTGATGTTGCTCTGTTCTTCCTCAGAGGGGGGCACATTGTCACTGGAGGAAATGAAAAGCACACACACACACACACACACACACACACACACACACCTTCTGGCTTCCACCTCTCCTCCTCCTCAACAAGTCAGGCCTCTGGAATCCAGCAGATATATATCTGCACAGAGCTGAACACCTTAAATTCACTGGCTGTTTACGCTGTAAACCACCTTTCCAAGAAGGACGGGATTTGTTTTTACTAACCCTCGTATCCTGTTTCCCTGCATGAGTCACAGAGGAGATAAGAAACCTAAATAGGACAGGAATAACCGAGACGCGTCCGAAGCGCGATTTAAGCTCCCGGCTCCCGGCCCAGAACAAAAGGGAGGACGGCAAGAAGCTGTCATCTATTTGAAGCTGGATTATTGCTAAAGGAAGAACGACGGCGCACACAAAGCTGGACACCGACAGTCGCCGCGGTAATTAACATTACATTTGCTGTGTGTCTCGGACCACCCCCCCCCCAAAAAAAAAAAAAAAAAAAGAAAAAAGCTGCCACCCTTCACCTAATAACCCCCCACCCCCCACGTCTCTGTCCGTCTGCCACATCCCGCCGCTCGCTGTAACTTCTCTGTCCCCGTCCTGCATGACAAGTCAGCTTGAACCATTTTGCCTTTCTCAGACCTCCTTACATAACTGGACCCACTCTGGTTCTCATCCTGTTTCCTTCCCTCCACACACACACACCCCCCACCACACACACACACACACACACACACACACACTTGTATTTTTGTTTGTTTGTTTTTTTTTTAAGGTGTTACTGTAGTTTCGGGGAAAAAAAAAAAAAGCCAAATGAGAAACAAACCTCAATGAACCTTTAAACACACAAGCACATCCACAATTCCAGCTGACGCGGCTGCGTGTAATCCCAGCTCCGGTTCATTCAACTTACATTTCCTTCATGGCTGCATCTATGTGTGGCGTTCCTCTCGCTCAGCTGTCACCATTCCTCTGTACCGAGTGCCTAAATGCTGACACGGGTCCTGAGAAGTGGAGCTGACAGCAGGCCCCGCCCCCAGAGTAAAGACAATTAAATCCCAAGCAGAGATTGGACGCAGCCCCTCCATCACAGGCGACTCAGGTAGCGACGCAGGAGACTGTAAATTTCCACTTCACCCCTCCTGAAGCACGGGGGGGGGGCTGAGAGTGGGTCACACACGAACCCCCCCTCAACCGGCCCAACACTGATAAAGGTGTTTGCTCTTACAAATAAAAAACAGTGAATGGAGGTTCACAGCACCTTTAACAGTTTTTGCACTTTAAAAAAAGAATAAATAAATCCGCTTTAACAAATTTTGAGAAGTCAGGATGTTTCCGATGGTGGGCTGCGATTCCCTCCTGAAACGTGGTTTGTTATCTGGGAAATATAAACCAGCTCACTATCAGCTTATAGCACTTCCTAATAAGGGAATATGTCTCCTCTGCTGCCCCGGGCTGTGTTTGAATACCGCTGGCGGAGCTCACAAAGGCCAGGGGAAGAGGGTGGCATGCACGAGTCAACTGAAAACTGGCAAATTCCTCCACAGGATTTGTAGAGTTAAATGCAGGACAGGGATCAGCTGATGACAAGCTGTCCGTGTAGCCCTGCACACACACACACACACACACGCTCTCACACTGGTAGCCTCCCAGCTTTGCACGATGCTATAATCCACCATATTTTGGCCAGCATCATGCTCTGTGCGCATTGCATAACCTTTGACAAACACGGTCTAATCTATTGTATGAGGGACCGCCGGGGTCGGGAGAACCGCTGAAACGTCAGCATCATCCTGAACTGTTGTTACTTTTTTCGGTTTATCTGCACTATTAAAGCTCTGCAGCAGCATCATAGAGAGTGATAATAATGGAACAAGCTGACAGAATCCATCAGCAGTTAAGTCATTTCCAACTAGAATCAGATCATGTTGTTAATGAATTCCAAGCTTTTCTGTTTGTTAAGGAAATCCAAACAGCTTTCAGAGACCCTGGTTCAGGCTTCCGCCTCAGTCCCCTTAATTCCCATCAGCCCCCGCGGTTCTCTTACCTGTTGCGAGGGGTGAACTGAGGTTATTGGAGGTCACGTGTCCATCAATCATCTACTCGATGACGCAGAGCCAGAAAATATAGGTTAGTAAACGCAGGCTTCGATCTGAATCAATAACTAAATTAATCAGGCAGCCGTTAAGGCGCACCTGCGCGCACAGACCGGAGCAGGCGCACGCACGGGACAGACCTGGGGAGCGTGATACAGGAGGAAGGAACATGCCTGATTAGTCACACAGGAGGACTCAAAGGTGATGTTCAGATTTTTTTTTTTCCCCCATTTGTTTGTTTTTAAAGCCATGTTGTCTGAGCACGCGCGATCGGAGACAGAAAATCCCTGCGCTGAACCGCGTGGAAGGAATAAAGAGTGCGCGTCAGATACACAGCCATGAAAGCCGCCATCGATCATTTACCTTTCCAAACAAAGCAAAGCATTTTAAAGAAATGGCGGGGGAGGGGAATAATACCGGAAATTTAGTTTTGTTTTTTTTTTTTCCGATTCTCATTTTAGCGGCGGATATAAATCGACCCCGCATCCTCGGAAGCGTGAAGCACAAAGATGCGGGTTACCTGAATGCTCAAGCGGCGACGTTTCTGGCCTGTTCGAGGTTTGGTCGTCGCTGTTCAAGTTTCATCAACCTGTCCGTGTTTATTCTGTTTGAGCCCATGCACGTCTTTTTTTCCATCACTTTGAGTGGAAAATCACCAGCTTCTGCATGCAACTTCTTAAAGTGACAGTCTCACAGCGCCCCCCTCCACGCACACACGCACACACACGCCGAATAACTTGAGAAATGAATCCCCACTTTGTTCCTGCATGAATATAAAATAGGATTTTCTGCAACATGTTACAAATGAACCGCACATTAATTCTATAGCTAATGCATTTTGTAGAGTAATCAGAGCATCTGTCTGGTTTTAGTGGGGTTTTTTTTGTTTGTGTTTTTGATTAACTGATTAATTTTTTAGTTTCAAACTTCTAAAATCCAAGCTTGAGAAAAAAAAGTTGCAGCATTTATTTAAAAATATAACTGGGAGGCTTCAAACCTAGAGAACTCCGCAGCAGAGATCACACATTTGTGTGTACATGTGATGTCTGTCCTGGCGTCTGCGCATCTGCTGCGGCTGTTGCTTCGTTTCCAGCATCCAGTTAAATGCCGTTGACCATGGACTGATTTAATGCAGACTCAGATTTCCGAGTCCTCCGGAGCCAGTCGCTTGGGCCCCCGGCCGACAGTAGGAAGAACAATGCAGGGAAATTTCACGCATATTTATTTCGTATAATATTTTCCTTGCAGATGCTTCTTCTTGTCATGGTCTTCCTCCTACCAGACGCAGACGCCCTCATCCTCTTACATCTTCTAAACCCTTCGTGTGCCAATGACCTTATAATTCCAGCGTGACGGTTCGTCTCCCTCCCTGACTGTTTCTATACTTCCTCATTCCACAGGAAACCTTTTTTTGGTGGTTTCGTTGCCCCCCGCACTTCCTGTCTTGGATAGATTGAGCGAGTCTTTTTTGCTGTTGTAATCCATACGTCTGCTTGTCTAATCTGAGGACATGCAGCGGTCACATGGTCCGGTAAGGGCATAATCCTGCCTCACATGCAGACTGTTTGGATCTTCCAGGCGGGCTGCTCCTGCACTCTGCTGCAACCTTGTCACTCACCTTAGGATGAGCATTATAGGCACACATAAACATGAGAGGCACATGATGAAATAGCTGGAAAGGCTTCCACCAGAGGCTCTCCATCAACAAATGGTGCGTTTGTGTGTGTCGCCCCCCCCCTCCACGTCTTTGAGACACTAAAACCTCGTACACACGGCACGATTTTCGGCGTCTCAGACTCGCGACTCGACCTCACCCAAAATCGGGGTGAGGCACTAATCCGCTTGTACTTAACTTGGAGTTAAGTACAACTTGGAGTTAACTTGGAGTTAAGTACCTCGAAGACTCGAGTAATGAGCCTGACGACGCCCCGCGCGGGGTCTCAGACGTACAACTGGATAGCAAACCTGCTAGATATCCAGGGTGCTCGTGGTGACGTAGGAAGAACTCCAGCCAATGAGAGCAGACGTGGGCGTGGCCGCAAATAAGGAAGTGGAAAGGAGCAGTAAGAGTGGCTGCGGCAGAGCAGAGGAACAAGAGACGACAGGAGATAGAAAAATGGTTTTGTGAGGTCAGTGGACACAGGAGACTCTGACTTAGCCTCTGTCCGCACCAACCCCACTCCACGCCGACGTTTTGCACTAATCTGCACGCCACCACCGCCGCAGTATAAACAGAACAAAAGTTTTCTGAAAAACCTGCATAGTTGTGACCGCGATCTTGAAACCTTTTGAAGTTGTGTCGTTCTCTCATTTGTTTTTTTTTTTTGTAAATTGTACATTTTGAGCTGTACATAGTTGTTTTGTAGTTTTAATAAAGGTGTGCTAGTCCGTCTTTTTCGGACTAGAAGTCAACAACAGACTTTTCATTCGTAAGGGCAAATGACAACAGTAACGCGCTGCGGCCACGTACTTCCGTGTCAGTCCTTGTCGGCCACGCCTCCTGACGGAGAGGGTCGCACCGTGTGGACGCTCCCGTCTCAGACGAGTCTTGTAGCGTGGACACCCAGTGCTCCCGCCGATCCTGTCGAGTTGCGCGGTGTGAACACCCGGGCGCCCCACCGACTCGAAAGAATCGGTGTGTGTATAGGCTTAAGACCTCCGCCTGCTCGCTGGTCTCTGTCCGGGTGGCTAATTCCTGAAAGGGGCACGTCAGGCTTAATCCCATATTGCCACGGCTATGTTTAAGTTTAAGCATCCGACTGCTGCTCTTCTCAGACAAGCAGGCTTTATCTGCAGCTGTACGACAGGAGAATGTCATGGAAAGTGACCGGCCGCTGGATCCCTTTCCGTTCCAACAATCCTATCAAGGGATCTTCCCGGCTGGAGCTTCCTTCAGCTGGGGGCCTGTGCAGTCTGTATTTTGTCTTGCGTAACGACTGGCTCCACTCCAACGCTTCCAGTGCCGAGACAGTAAATGTAAACATGCAGTGGCTGCGTTGGCAGGCGAGAAGCGAAATCCACCGCTCGGCGGAAGTGAACAGGGTCGTGTGTGTTGCTAAAGTGGTTTTGCATGTGTGTTGTTGTGCGCTGAGCTGCAGAAATGCACTGACTGTGTAAGGCGGAGTGAAGGTGAGAGCCTTTCAGGTCAGTCTTTGACTAAGTATGGGCTTATCTCGCTCTCAAACAGCGTTGGCTCTCAGCAGTGCGTCATTTTGGACTGGTTTTCTTTCAAATAAAGTTCCAGAATGCGAGCTCTGCCACATCCAAGAATGAAAATGAATTCTTTATTTATACTGTCTAGAACCCACCGTTTTCACCATCTTCTCTGGCTCTTCTTTTTTTTGATTTCTGTTAAATTATAACACATGTAAATGACTCCGGCTGTTTAGGGAATCCTGTCAAAGGGAAAGATCCCACTCAGTCCTGATTTAATTGTACCCGGAGGCTGATTGAGCCTTGAGCAGCCATTAAATTGTAAACTGACCTTTGCGTAAGTGACTTTTAACGGATTAATCCTCGGCGCTGGTGAGAGGAGCATTCTCCGGCTCTCACAGGTGCAGAGGTGCTCGCTCAGCGCTGTCTGAATGCGGCGCTGAGACACAGCGTTGTCTGGAACGAATGAATGAATCGAAGGGTGTCCAAACCGGCCTCCCAGGGCTTCGATACAACCCAATAAACTGGATTTTCCCACCTCAGGTCCTGACAGCACCGAGCTGCTCGGCAGTAGCCATAAAACATGAGCACAAAGGAAATTGGAAGGAGGAACGACCAACTGTGCTGTTTGCTCTTTTTCACCGTGTAGGCCTCAGCCTGGGAGAATCTGGGCTGCCAGCCAGCAGTTCTGTTGCTGGAAGAATGGTCTTAGTGTTGTGGCTGAACTATGGCGATCAGTCCTGTAACTGCAGCACAGACACTCAGATCCAGGATCTGGACCTCAGGCTCCATTAAAGTGACACGCAGCTTTGTCTGCACCTCTGAGATGCTTTAAGATGAGCCCGATGAAGCGTGCACTGACGCCATTTACAGTCCACCACCGCAGATACAATGATGCTCACGAACACACCTTAAATCACAGCCGGTCTTTCAGTGACAGCTTCCTCACCTTTGAGGGGTTTGGAAAACGTTTCCAGGAATAAGGACTTTAGTCACTTACGAAACAGGAAGTGGCGCGCATGACAAGTGTGGCCCTTTTAAGGGATTAAAAACAAGTCACCAGCTCAATAGTGAGGGTAAGATTTTTTTAATAAATGGCGCCACCTGTAGGCGACTTTCAGGTCAGGAAACTCCAACTGTTTCTCCCTATAAAAAAATCTACTTCACAAACCTCTTTCCATGTGAAGTAAATACGTTATTTAAACACAGTTTAGCCTGTAATTGATTACTCTTTAAAATAAATCCAGCCACACTTTATTCAAACTGGTCATAAATATATATATTTTTTTATTTTTAAATATTCTTAACACTAATAAGCAATAACAGACAGTTGTGAATGCAATACCATGAACAGAAATGTAAGTCAGTTTTAGACACTTATTCAGGGCTGAACTAAAACGGATGATGTTTTGAAATGATACAACCTGAACTGCATGCACAGAATGATGCCAGTACAGGGCAACCAAAAATGCCATTAAAACTTTTGGCAAAACACGCTCGGGTGCAGTAACGGTACACATGCGGAGGGTCAAATGAAAAATAAAAGCAGCTTCAGAGAGACCCCATAACACTCAGTGTCAGTAAGCGATCAAACACGTTTCTGTCTACAAGCGCATGCTGAGGATCATTTGGATTTTTTCCTCAACAAAAAGGTTTTTTTGTGCAACAACTTTTTTTTAAGAGCTACATTTGTTAAAAATAATGATAAAACAAAGACATTTAAATCTAATCTTTTTTTATATATATATGTACCTAACTCCAAATCTCTTTAAAATCTCAAATACTGCAAATAATATTTCACAGGGCGACAGCATATTAGCACATCCATGTAACATAAAAACACCCAAAACAGAAATCTACCTCCTAAAACTTACAGAAAATAAAATAAAACCAGCAAACATATAGACGCATACGCTTTTGTTAACTTTTTTTTGGTTATACCCTGCAGGCGTAAGCCCCGGGCTGCAGCCTCCTCAGCAGCAAATATTAATGGAGACCAGAAGCTCTTCCAGGGCCTCCAGTTTCTGGTTGGCCTCTTCGATTTCGCTGTACGTTTGCACGTTGCTGGCAATGTGGAAGCGGATTTCGTCCACCAGGGGGACGGAGTCGGTGGCCTGTCGCTCCTCCACCGAGGCGGCGTCCTCTTTGATGACCTCTGCGAGCTCGGGCTGCTCCACGAGCTGCGACAGACAGGTGTGAATACATCAACAACACACACTCATACACATTTATGAACGACATCATACATCAGAGCTGGGAGTTTTATGCCTTTTTTGCTTGCTCGCCAGCCCCCAGCTCAGATCATCAGTGACGCTCACCTGATAAATAATCTTAGCCATGTACTCCACGCACTGATCCTCCAGTCGGGAGAGCTGGAAAAGCTTTGCTGTCTTCCACATGTACACCACGTTGTCCTTGCACAAAGTCTGCGCCAGGGTTTTGCCGCAGAGGCGCTTCAGACCCGGCAGCAGATACATGTCGGCCACGCACAGCACGTCAAACACACTCTCTGCCATCAGCTGCACGGGAAAACACAACCAGCTGAATGTCAGACCACGGAAGCCTGGAGACAACCAATCATTGATATTTACAAGTGTCAAATGCAGAAAAAGTGTCTGTTAATCTATTAACCTGATGCTATCTTAAGCCCTTTAACCAAACCATAGTTTATGACTTGTTTAACTTGTACACATCATTTTTCTCACTAAATGATGGGAAATTTCACGAACAAAGACCAATTAACAAAAGCGCACTAACCTCTGTTTTATCTGTGTAGATGTAATACATGACATGGATGAATATTTCGTGGGAGATGTTGTGTAAGGTAATGACTAAGGTGCTGGGATGGGACTGCAGCTGCTCTCCTTCGCTGAAGTGATCCTCCAGTAAGGCTCTGAAGTAGTCACTACGCCCACAGAAGAATGCCTGGAGTCAGGAGGAAATCATCTCACGTCACGATCAGGAAGTGTGTCACATTAACAGACAAACATGTGACCTTTGAAGAGCGTACTTTGTGACACAGGAAATTATAGCCATCTACTCTGAAGCAGATGTCAGGGTAAGTGGGAAAGCAGTCCATCCTGTTAAAGGGGAGTTCACCGAATCCAACCTGGGGAGAGGTCGTTTTAACCAGAGCTGATTAGAACTGATGGCAGAAGCACTGCAATTTTCCCACTGCTATTCGTCTTACGCCTAATTCAGCAGGTAGCGCAGCATCGGCTAACTGAGCCAACTCCTCCTCCAGCTGACAGGGCCGAGGCTTCAGGCTGAGGACCTTCACACAGACTCCAGGCTTGTTGGATACTGTCGCATCATTGGGCAAAAAAACATGAAAAAAAAAGACAGATGTCTGTCATATGGTGCAGAAAGTTTAGCCCAGGCGCTAGAATTAAAAAGTCTCCACCTCTGTAGTTCCTATTATTGACTGCGCTAATGTACATAATTATGTGACACAGATGTACACAAAAAAAAATTGTCTCACCAAATTCATACACCTGTTTGCATTTGTTCTCAAGTTCCTCAATGAGATCCTTCATCTTGCACTGTTTGGCAAGTCTTCTGGAGTCCTCCACCAGGCTCACATCAATATCCATTTGACCTGCAACGTTTCACACGCAAGGGGGTTTGTACAGCTACACTACCACCTATAAGCCAGCAGATGTCACTGTTTCAGTCAAATTGTGTATAATCCTGGTATAGTGTATTTTGCAGGTCTAACAAATAGAGAAGAGAAACAGGTAATACCTGTGTATATGTACTGCAGGAGGGCTCTGAAAGCTGCAGGATTAACCTGGAATTTAAAAAAAAAAAGGTAAATGACTTTACATTAGAAACAGTACTCATGATAATTGGATTCAGAATGTTTACATACCAAAGGGTGTTTGAGGGTAATCAGGTTCTTCCCTTTCCATTTTCTTTCAAACATATCTGAAAAGTACTCTGAGCGTGCGCTCAGAATGCAGCGGTGGGCCGCAAATATCTGTCCGTGAACCAAGAATTTCACATCGCTGTATTGCCCCTGCTCCCATAGCCTAAAGAACAATTAGAACTGATTGGGACTAGACAGGCGTATAGAGGTTTATCACACTGTTACAACACTGTGCCAGAGCATTTTCCTTTCACAGTGACCTAGGGAAAGGCATGAGAACCTGCTGGGAAGGATGCCCGCATGAACTTACATGTGAAGAAAGTAGTTAACATCCCCACGCTTCATGGCGCTCACACTGACACACTTGTACTCCTTGAGCAGGCGCCGTATGGAGTCGTTGAGAGAGCCATACATGCACCTCTCTCCATCGAACGTGTTGGCTTCACTTTTGGCACCTGAAGACAAAGATGAAGGATTATTTCTCAAGGAATTCCTGCACGGCCTCTGTCAGCCAGTTAAAAAAATCCAGTCTTACCACTGGCCAACAGGTACTCGACCAGCTCCTCGTGGCCACAGAGGCAAGCGTAGTACCTTAAAAAGGTGTGCAGTCCCATTTTAAACCGTTGAGATAACGATCCTTAGTTTGCTCAAGGTCACTGGATGATAAACATACTTACAAAGGGGTGCTGTCCCATTTATCTCTCACATTGAGGTCCACGTCTCTCTGTTCAATAAGGTGTCTTGGCGAGAAAAAAAAAAAAGATGATTACAGAAACAACTAGGATCTTTTTGGAAATAAACACTGGCCTATTTTTTGAACATTAAAAAAACATTGAAAGTCAGCCAGCTCTCTACCACCTTCTTTTCTGCTTTTCATGTTACTAGTTTATTTATTTATTTAAGATGAGAGAAACAGCTTGCCTTGTATAGTTTTGTGAGCAGACAGAATTAGGTGAATGCTGCAAATAACTGCCCTATAAACGTTATAAACTTAAATGGGAAGAATGCATTTGTATGCCACTGCAGAGTCATTTGCACACTCCGGTTTATTAACTCCTTAAGAGTCTTAATCTATTCCCTCTTGTAGAAATCGCAGTATGTATTTGCACCTATGACAGTCAGCTGAGTAATTGACCTACAAAACAACCGCAACGTTCACTGGCTCACACATTTGTCAGCTTCCTCATTTGCATCCAATTTATGGGCACAAAAATGCAGAAACCGACGACTCAAGCGGTAGCAAAAACAGCCCAGTTAAAGGAGACGGTAGTAAACTTCATGCAGAAAAGGAAACCGAGCACAGACTGGTTGGAGTGGTTCGTTACCTGACTCTACAAATGTCGCCCTTCTTGCAGCTACTAAACAAATCGTACACGTCCATGATCCCCGTACTGTTTTCGGTCTTCTGTAATGCATTGAGAAAGCCTGTCTGGTGGACAGGTGAGCAATAGTTTGATGAAACGTTGTAGTTTGTTCAAGGGACCAAGGTAAAGTTTGCCTGAAAGCTGTCAATCCTTCTTCGCACGGTTGTTGACAAGCTCGCACAGACTCAATGTTTTGATGGGAAAGCTGTGGTCATGTGACCAAGTGTCTGCCTCACGTGTAGTAGGAAAAAAGACTACTCACTAAAAGAAGCCGTCTTATTTATCACATAGTTGTGTATTTTATTTCCATAGCTATTTAATAGTAGCCAACTAAAGCCAGTGTTAGACACTTGAGATTAAACGTGTTGAACGATTTCTTTTTTCGAATTAGCGGCGAAAAAAAAAAAAAACGCGGCGAAAAAAAAAAAAAAATACCGGTGCTCAAAAAAGGTACATTAAATGCAACATATCGCTTCCGAACCATTTTAGACTAGAAAAATTGTTTGAAATCTGCAGTTTCAGTTGGTGTAAACTGTAATTTTAATTGGAAAAACAAACATGTTAACCAATGATTGTTTTTTCCTTTCTGATGTCACCCAAATCTTGAATCATTAATTCATAACAAAAAATAAAGACAAAAGTCCACACAGGCTTTATTTATTAATATGAACTATACACATTTTTATTTTTTTATTTTAAAGCTTAAGTTAAAGGTAAAAAAGCACACCTTAAAGGAAAAAACATTGATTTTTAGGACTGCTGTAGTTTTAAAAGGTGTTGTTTTAAAAGAGAGATCTGAAGTTTGAGTTTTTATCGCTGCAGCATATTTTCCTTTTGCAATTTCACCACTTCCATATTCAACTGGTCTGTGAACAGAACGAGAAAGCACAAAAGTCATTACTGGAGCTTTGCATGATACGGCTTCATCTTTTTCTGCTGCCTTTGTGCCTTTTTGTGCCTTTAATACTAAGTGAGGCTGATCCTGTTATCTTTTTTTATTAAATGATATTACACTGTGCACAGAGAATGTGGCAGTACTTATAATCCTGGACATTTTAAAAAGTGAAAAGCCAAAAGCAACTTTTGGTTGGAACCCCAAAATACCAGGCATTCCATCTCATTATTTGTACCCCAGCAGTTCAGAAAGGAAGTGTCCCACTGTAAAAGTTAAAGGAGCTCGTAACCGAGTAGTGGGAGCACAAGACGCCTGTCTAGCTTCCACCACACTATTACTGTGTGACACCAGAGAGAAAATGACAGCTTTACTTGCGTCAGCTCTGATGACTGATGCGTCTGGGTTGTCACAGCTTTGAGAGCCGCCTGTCATCCAGAATAGAGAAGCTTCACATAATTCCACCTCAACAGGATAGTGGTCGCTCACCTCGAGGGCCTGTGAGAAAAGCAGCATCCCAAACAGGTTTATTAGCCTTGAATTGTTAGCCTACCCTGCCGGCTGTGTCGGGTATCTCACCATTTCTTCAGTCGTGCAAAACTCCTTGTGAAAATCAAACGGTTTGGCTGAGTTTGGCACGACAGCCGCCCGCATATCGTCTCCGTACACGACAATTCTGTGAGAGAAACGTAGAAACTGAGAATGAGCCATGTCCAGCTGGGATTGGCGGCGTGCCGGTCATAGGTGTGCTCTTTGGATGTCGTTTCCAATCGGCCAGTGGAAATTGTCGCTGTGAATACGCAGTGCCGACATTTGTGGGTAACATACAGGCCATCTGCACAGAAATCCCCCACGATCATACTGGAGCAGGGGTGTCAAACCGATTCCACGTGAAAAAGGCATGAGTCTGGGGGAAGGGCTCGTTCTCACCTGTACAAAAACAGGAACTGTTCCTTGTATCAGTTCCTGTATCTGAGACTCAGAAGTTCAACAAATTGTTTTCATACCTGACACATAGTTCTAGTTACTTTTCTCGTAACTGCAACACAAATACCAGTCAGTCAAGCACGTATTATTATCTATGATCTAGATACGCTGCAGCAGCCCAGCTAACTGTTTTGGTTTTTACCTTAATCAAGGTTGACTGGACATCTGGATCCTGGGCTTTCCTGAGCCTAAAGCTCTGTGCGTTAAAAGAAGCAATCTTCATATCCAGAAAGCGCTTACAGAGACTTTGATTGCTGTAAATAAATCCAACACCATCCGCTCTCAGCTTTATTACCAAAAATGCTGCATTAAGTCTGCACAGACGCCAGAGCTAGACTGGTGTTCAATTGTGACACACCTCCAGATAAAATGAAGCCTGGCTGTGTGAGGCTACTCATTAAAGGTAGCCATTGTTGCACAATCTTTGTCAAAGGCATGGGTGACTTTCCAAACCAAACATACTGAAAACAGCCCAGTTGTGAAAATACTGCATGACAAATTCCTCAAAACTAGCTTGATTCATTTTTATAGTTGGTCGATACTGCTTCACTCACTTAAAGGAAAATAATTCTGGGGTTGTAAAGATAGTGCTGGCTGTCATTCTAAGGTACACAAGGCATACCTTCAAGGAACTCCCACTGTAAAATTCAAATGTCAGAAAAATATTGTAGCTCTCAAGCAAGCATGAATTCCAGAGAAACAACAGGAACAAAAGAACAGCATGGGTAGGTGGTAGCGCTGAACAGGTTTACCCGCATTCACAATCGCGCCACACCTAGACCAGGTTATAAAGTGGGACCCTAAAGATTGAAAGATTCACAATCGCGGCGATCATCCTGTCGAGCAGTCAGGTCTCCACCACCGCAGGTATGAGCATCCGTTCGAGGCATCCTGGAAGAAGCGGCTCCAGCTTCAGCAGCAGATCCATTGGATCCTACAGCATCCCCAAGGCCAGCTATGGGTCCATCCAAGCAGCCCCGATCAAGGCCGTGACTGTCAACCAGAGTCTGCTGGTGCCGGTGAAGGTAGATATTGACCCTACCGTCCATGCTGTACGCAACCAGGAGAAGGAGCAGATTAAGAGTCTCAACAACCGCTTCGCCTCCTTCATTGACAAGGTAACAACAAATCCTGTTCAGTTTAACATTTTAAAAAAGGAACCGCAACCCAGTTAATTCATCTGGTACTTTACTGTGTTTGTGCCTCAGGTGAGAAACCTGGAGCAGCAGAACAAAATGCTGGAGACCAAGTGGAAGCTGCTGCAGCAGGAGACGGCCGCTCCCTCTCAAGTGAAACCCATGCTGGAGGCCTACATCGCCGACCTGCAGCGGCAGCTGGACCTTATCACCAATGACAAAAGCAGGCTCGACCTGGAGAACAGCGCCGTGCACAAAAACGTTAATGACTACAAGACAAAGTAAGACCAGGAAAAGTCACGCAAAAGCCACATTTCAGACGAAGTGGTGATCTGCCTGTTGATAGTCTTCATAACCGTGGGCTGTTTCAGGTATGAGCAGGAGATCAACAAGAGGAATGATGCGGAGAATGACTTCGTCATGCTCAAGAATGTGCGTAAATGCAGCCGAGTGGGCTTTCATTCTCAAAGCAGTTCAAACTAGGACCAAAAAGATTTACCAGTGTTAACTGTTCCGTTTGCTGCAGGACGTGGATGCGGGCTATGTGTCAAAAGTGGAAATTGAAGACCTGGTGTCTGCTCTGAGTGAGGAACTAATCTTCCTCCAGGCCATTTATGATGCTGTATGTATCTGCACCAAATCAGAGGAAAGCTAAATACTAGATTTGGGATTTTGCTTTTTAAACTCTCGTTAAATGTGCTGTTACATTTAAAGGAGCTGCGCGAGCTGCAGGAGAATATGAAGGAGACCTCTGTGGTGGTGCAGATGGACAACTCCCGAGGCCTGAACATGGACAAGGTTGTGTCTGAGATTAAGCATCAGTATGAGGAAATAGCAGCCCGCAGCCGTGAAGAAGCAGAGAACTGGCACAGAACCAAAGTAATTAAGCAAACAGTTAATAAAAAGAAAGAAACATGAACTATATCCTAAACACTAATGCCATGTTTGATGTCTGCTGGGAGCAGTTTGACCAGATGGTAGCTGAAGCAGACCAGTATGGATATGAGCTTCGTAATACCAAGACCGAAATATCTGAACTCAACCGAATGATTAGTCGCCTTCAGAATGAGATTGCGGCTTCGAAGACGCAGGTGAGTTAAAGTAATTAAAGATGCAAAGACTAAGATTTAACTTCTAACTTCTTACAAGAAGGCTTAAAAAAAAAAAAACAGCACAAAAAAAAAAAACAGACATAATTTTTTGTTTTGGCTTGGCTTTCTGCTGTTTATTTCTTACTCAGTGCTGACACCAACTATCCTCAATGTTTTTCAGCATTCCACCCTTGAGGACCAGATAGCCGAGGCAGAGCAACGTGGAGATGCGGCTGTGATTGATGCCAAAGCTCGCATCAAGGACTTGGAGGAGGCTCTGCAAAGGGCCAAACGTGACATGGCTCAGCAGGTCAGAGAGTACCAGGAGCTCATGAACGTCAAGTTAGCCTTGGACATAGAGATCTCCACTTACAGGAAGCTACTGGAAGGAGAGGAGGAAAGGTGGGTCTCGCATAATAGAACATTTTTCTTTATAATCACTAATCGTTTTCAAAGAGGTTGTCTTTCAGGCCAGATATGATAATGAATGTAAATAAAACACTGCCTTTCACCTCTTTCACTGAATTATAGACTACCATGCATATAAAACACATAAATCCACCGGAAGAACATCAAAACATGCCCACTAAAACAAAGCTTAAAAATGGGCTCTGGTCTCGCCACTCCTCTCCAGATCGTACATCTGCAGTGTTTGTGCCTCGTATCACTCCATAGTAAAACATCTGGAAGTGTATTTTGAATCCTTTTCACATGTACTTAAAAATGTCTGCGTAGCTGCAATTTGGCCGACTTTAAATGTTTTGTCCTTCGCAAGCAAGCGAAAGCACCGAGAGCGGAAGTTGAAGAAGAAAAATGCTCGTCACGTGATTTATTTTGGCCGGAAGTTTCACACATAATATTTGAATATATACTGATAGACATAGCTGTGGGTAGTTGAATTATAAACAGTTAAAATTTGCATTGATTTTTTTTCTCTTTTATTTGTTCACAATTTCTCTACAACAGACTTGGGCATGATTCCACCGTCAACATCAAAGCTGTGCCCACCAGAGGTAATTATAGGTCCGTATTTTAGCCTGAAATTTTGCCTGAACTGTTGGCATCTGTACACTCGCCTGCAGGATGAGTTTTAATGTTTTTCTGCTATCATCTTCCCGACAGATACCTCAGGTAACTACCAACAACGAAGACAAGGCGCAATTCTTATCAAGACAGTGGAGACAAACCATACATATAAATGCAAAATTTAAAACACTCTCTTACTCGACGAAACATTACAATCATATAACTTTCATGTTGGCACAATTATTTTTGATCCGTCAAAATAATTTCGTATATATCTAAGGATCTGAGTGATACATTTGTTTAGTTCACTTCTTTGGGTGCAACTCCAGTTCCCTGTTTATAAAATAAAGACATTATCACAGCCCAGTGTGAGCGATTTATTAGGGGGACGGCAATGGGGCCATCTAGTGGCTTTAGACAGAAGGCGTAAATATGTCTGGCGTCTGTTCCCTATAAAGACTGACTTATAGAGTGACGTTTAACATCACATTGTTTTAAACTCTTTAAAAAAAAATATATATATATATATATATATCGTCACCTGTAAGAGAAATTATGTGGAAAAGAAAAACAAAATATAGTAAGATTTATGCATTGGTGGTGTGGATTATTGTAACATTTTACTTTATTGACCTGCATTTACGCAGCCACTGTGGCCTGTAAGACAGTACCCAGGGTTTAATATGTGCCTTCCTGCTTTTCCTACTGTTCATTGCGTAATCCCAGTTTGTGCGCGTAAATGGCTGATGGTTCCCGCAGGCTGGCTTAAAACTTTTACGTTCTTCAAATATCATTCTTACTTCAGCAGTATGCAAGGTAACTATAACTTCTGCCATCTGTTTTAATTACACAGGGAAGAGAGCTTTGAAGACTAAAGCAATCATTAAAGACGTTTTTGCTTTTTTCCTGCAGCGAATTACACAATGGAGAGGGGCAGTGTCTTGGCTCATGTCCTGCAGCCAAAAGGCAAGTCCTCACTCCTCAGTGGAGACTTGTCAGGCAGTGTCATTAACAGCAGCAAGTACGTATCACTGCAAACTTCTGAAGCTCAAGGGAGGGACAGGAATGTGGCCCATGTCTCTCTTGAATACGTTGTCTACAACACGCTTTCTGCTGAGAGCAAGAATGTCACACTGGTTGGCCCTGAAGGAGTAGGTAAAACAACTGCTCTAGAGAAGCTTGTTCTGGACTGGGCGAAAGGAGCACACCTTCAGAGCTTCTCATATGTGTTCCATTTTAAACTGAAGGAGCTAAACTGCCTCCTGGAGATGCTCTCCTTGGAGACATTAATGCTGCGTCACAGCCGTGTCCCTCCAGAGTCCTTGTCAGCTGTCCTGCGGAATTCCAATCACGTGCTGTTGGTTTTTGATGATCTGCACGTGTGCAGACAGAGCCTGGACCCCTCCGCCCACGCCCTCTGTGTTGACCCCAGCCAGGCGGTGTCGCTGGGCTGCCTAGTGGCCAGTTTGCTCCACGGCTCGCTGCTGAAAGGAGCCTCCTTCGTTGTGGCATCCAGGCACACGGGTGATCTGAAGTTTCTGACTGGCCCCCAGACGGAAGTGCTGGGCTTTCTGAAGCCACAGAGGGAGGCCTATTTCAACCACTTCTTTACTGACCCAGCCGCTGCCAACAAAGCACTCCTGCACTTGGAAAAGACTCTTGGCTTTTATGATTTCTGCACTTCCCCCAGATTTTGTTGGACAGTTTGCTCTCTGTACAAGCCTCTGATGGAATCTGGAGAGAAACTGCCTGAGACTGTGTCTCAGCTGTGCGTGGGTGTTGTGGTTTACCTGATTCAGAAGCTCTCGCTGACTGCACCTTGCAGCAGAGAGCTGATGTTGGCTCTAGGCAAGATGTCATCTCACTGTTTCCTCAACCAGCATTTGAGCTGTACCAGAGAAGAAATTGGCTCCTTTGGCCTGGAGAAGTTCCTGGACGCAGTGGCTGTTTTCTTGCAGGCTGATGGTGAACAGCTGGACAGGCGCATCTTCTCTTTCCCATCCCTGATCATGCAGGAGTTCCTCCTCGCCGTGTCCTACTTTTGGAACGATTCGGCATCTGAGGGCATGGAGGAGATTGTAGAAAAGCACAGAGGTCGCACGCAGCTTTTTGACGCCTTCCTGTCGGCGCTCTCGGAGCCACTTCAGCGCCAGCCTCTGGAGACGGTTCTGGGAGAGCCGAACGCCAAGCAGGTGGCGGCCTTTAAAAACTGGTTTAAGAGCAGCTCAGAGGAGGCGCTGAGGGGCTACCACAAAGATCAGCACCACCGCTGCTTCCATCTGCTTCACCAAGCTCAGAACAAGAGCCTGGTGAAGGAGATCATCACCCCCACAGCACGGGTGGGCATCAGCTACGGCGACCTCAGCCTCCGGGAGTGCGTGGTTCTGAATTATGTGGTGGAATGCCTCGGAGAGATGGAGAGGTTGAATTTGTATCTCGCTAGGAGTTTAACAGAGGAGCAGGCGGAGGCCTTGGCTCCTGCAATGAGCTTGTCAGGTGAGATAATGTAAGTCACAGTTGGGATTTGTTTGAATTTTTGATTTCTTTTTGCTCTGCAGGACGTCGTAGGTGAGATCACACTCTCTTGTCTCACAGGTTGAGGGACAGCAGACTGTGTTCTGGGGCTGTTGCTCACCTGGCTGCAGCCCTCAGCAGAGGAATCACCACAGAGCTGGACCTCTCGCAAAACCCCCTCGGAGATGAGAAGTTTAAAATCCTCTGTGCCGGACTCAGGGATTGCAAGCTGACGACTCTGAAGTAAGATAAATACCATCTGAAGGAAACAGCTTTGAAAACGCTAAACCCCTAGCAACTACCCCCACCAGCTGGATTCTCTGTCTATCCAGCATCGCTGTTCTTCAGTGAAGGTTTGGGGGACTTTACCAGTGAAGCCACGTGGTTTATTTCTTTCTTCCCAGACTTGAGGTGTGCACGCTGACAGAGCTGAGCTGTGGTGACCTGGCCTCTGTCCTGAGCTCCAGCACCTCTCAGCTGCAGGTTTTAGCCATGAGACACAATCAGATCGGAGACCAAGGTTTCATGAAACTGTGCATGGGTCTCTGCAGTCCTCACTGCAAGCTGCAGGAGCTCCAGTAGGTATTGTATGTTTTTCTATAAGTGGGTTTGGAGTTTATTAAGGTCATTTTCTGCACCTGAAAGCCTCCAAAGCTGCAAGCTGACAGCAGCGTCCATGGCAGCTCTGTCAGCAGCACTGACTTCTGGCCAGTCTGAGCTGAAAAAGGTGGACCTGAGTCTGAACAGCATCGGTCTGTGTGGAGTGGCGTCCGTGTGCGAAGCCCTGCAGCATCCAGCCTGTAAACTGCAGAGCCTGATGTAAGCGTGGGTTTCACACGAGCTGCATGCTTCAACCCGGTGCTGCAAATGCGCTCTCATTTATTCTCTTTGTCCTGTTTCAAGATTCTTTGATTGCGAGCTGACAGACGAGTGCTGCCATCACTTCAAGGAGGCTCTGACGTCAAAGCACTGCTGCCTGTCAGAGCTGGACCTGTCAGTGAATGTCCTGGGCCAGGAGGGGGCGCTGCTGCTGTGCCAAGCCCTCAGTCGACCCAGATGTCCAGTAGAGAAACTTGGGTACAGTCCATGTTAATTCTGAGAAAATGCTGCCTTTATCGAATGAATTTCAGATGACTCTTCCGTTCTCTACACTTCAGCCTAGAAAGGTGCAAACTAAGCCAGCTGGTCTTTGAGGAGATGGGCTCCCTGCTGAGGAGCGGCTCCTCCCTGCTCAAGTCTCTGAGCTTGGGCTTGAATGAAGTTGGAGACCTGGGAGTTAAACATTTGTGGGAGGCTGTGGCACATCCAAACTGTCTGTTGGAGGAGCTGGAGTGAGTTCAACCTTTTAAAGAACTTTTTTTTTTAATCACCGCTCCTCAGCAGCAAACTCACGCTCATGTCTGTATTTATTTATTTTTTTTGTAAGTGTTGAAATGACTGGCCTGACGGACGCCTGCATGGAGGACTTGTCTGCTGCTTTAAGAGCCACCAAGACTTTAAGGAATCTAGGACTGAGCAACAACACCCTGACCGATGCTTCCGCCGCAGCCCTTGTCCAAGCGGCGCAGCAGAGCCAAAGTATGCAGGAGATGAAGTACGTCTGCTCCTCTTCGGTTAATTATAAACCAGCCAGAATAAACAAGCGAAACCAGCAGCTAACCCCACTTCCCCTCCTCTTCACTTCTCTCTTTTAGCATCAAGTATAACAACTTCAGTGAAGACGTTTTTGAGGTGTTCGACGCGTGTGACAAGATAAGATACTGAAGACGGTGCACTTACATCAGAGATTCGATCCTCATCAGAACAGAACTTTTATTAGGGCTTATTGCTTAGACAAAAAAAACACGTTAAATACTGCTTAAATCAACACTCAATCTGGGTCATTCTGATCAGGGTCACAAATGTTCATCATTCACCACATAATAAAGAGCTCAATTCCTACAATAAAAAAAATCTTTGGATTTTTTTTTTTTTTTTTTTTTTTTTTTTTATTAAAGCATGTAAAAAAAAAAAAAGGCAATTCATAGCAGCAGTAAAGATAAACCTTTGCTGCGTGTTTTAAGACCTCACAAGCAGCTCACACACACAGACTCAGAAGCATTGAGTGGGTGTAAACCTCAGTGTAAACACAACTCCATATAACAATGCTTTGTACCGGATTCTGCGTGCAAACGCTTCAGTAAATCTTTTTTAAAGAAGAAAAGGGAATCTTCATGGTTGGCACATGTATAGCCATGCCACGTTTCCAAGACGTTATCGGCTAGCGACTATACTCCCTTTGGGAGCCGGCAGTATTTTTGGGGAGCATTTTGGCTGCAAAAATAAAAGATATATACAGAGCACAGACTGGCATAGGGACAAACAACGGAGGACATCGACCGACTGGCATTTTTGATTCTTGGCATGTGGTTGCTTGTCACAGCACTTTTTTGTCATTATTACAACAAAGAAGTAGAAGAAACAAGAAAATAACCGCAAAAGTGTTTAAATATGGCGGGCAGGGGGCTGCTCTGCTCCGTGCCTGGCTAGTGTTGATGACGTAATAAAGCAGTCAGCGTCGGCAGAGCCGATACCGTCATTGGAAACGCAGCATTAGATACGCCCCTGCAACACTCAGTGGTCGTGAGCGCCCCCGTTGAGGTTTGCCGTCTGACCGATGTCCTTTGGTTTGAAAGTCTGGCTGGAGGTTTTCTTGGTCGTAGAGGAAGCGTCTTCATCGGAGCTGCTCTCAATGTCGCTGCGGTCATCTTTTGATACCTGTGAAACGACGGTCATCGCGTTAGCGTGCTAACATGGCCCAGCTTTCATTTAGCTTAGTTGTGCGAAACTTAATTACGGTTCAGTTAATATTTGGTATATCATCCATTCTGAGAGGAAAATAGTCTGATGGCAAGAATGGGTGTGGCTAAATATGTTCTCTTTGTCGGACCAAACCGAGAGACTAACCTTTCCCTTGAATATGGCTTTGATAGCAATTCGAGCAATGAGGTAGAACCAAATGATGTGAAGTGTCTGTAGCACCAACAGCAACCCGTTGAGCAACCACCAGGCCCGGTACGGCCCAATGATCTCCCAGCTGTCGAACATAACGGTATGAACAATCCTGCAACACGAAAAGGAGACGGAGACAATTTTAGGAGCCAAAAACGCTACTGCAGATGCGTCAGCAGATATTTCTTCATACCAGAAAGGGAAGACGACAAGTCGAGTGAGGAAGAAGATCAGGCTGAACGCCACAAACAGGCCGTCGCAGAGCTTTTGGTACTTTGCATAATTGGCGAGTTTGGCAGCCTGAGGGAACGAATTAAACACAGGTGAGAATGAAACGCATCAGGATCGCCGACGCCTGCTCTCGACAAGGAAAGCAAATGATCTCCGGCCCCTGCAAGCTAACACAGGCATTTGCATTTTCTGTCAGACGGGTACGACGAGTGACACAGGACAAGGCGTACTCCTTCATTCTGCATGACAGCACATCTGAGTCATACCAGGTTAAACACCGGATTAACTTTTACCTCCAGAAAGATGTCGGACGCGTCGTGCAGGCACATGACCAGTGTTCCGCACCTGATCATGTTGTTCGTGTAGGAGAAGGTGATGAGCAGAATGGTGGCCAGGTGATGGACCAGCATGATCATGAAATCCTTGTATTGGACAAATAAAGACGAGAGACAAAAAAAAAAAACGGGAAATGTGGTAAACAGAATTTCCTGGCACTTTGCACAGCAAGCAAGTTCATGACGAGGCGTCATCTTTGGTTATAAATTAATCTTTCCGGTTTGGCCACAAAAGAGGGGCAGTTTCAGCAAGAGGGTTTGAATAAGTACTGGAAAGACGGGCTGAGGTGATGAGGCGCATGTTAGCAAGGGTGCAGCTGATCTTCGTCTAACCTGCTGTACCAGAGCTAATGAATCTGGATACACTGATGGATGAAGGTAAAACAAAGACGTCACAGGAGAAAAGTGGAGGCGAGACTAAGAAAAAAGCAGAGCTGCTGTGAAATATTCATTCACTGAATATTCATATTCAATATTCTAACCCTAACCCAGGCTGGGGTGGGTGAAACTGCTGTTTACTCACCTTGCGTTTAATGTCTATGAACTGGGAAAACATCAGCGAGCAATAGAAGGCCAGTTCAGCAATGTAGTAGTTGAACTGTGCGCGGCTCACGTGCTGTCAAAGGGAGTGAACCAAAGACACCTTTAACAAATATGCTGCAAGCAGCACAGTGGTTTTGCACAAATCAGTCATTTCTGCATAAAAAACAGGGGAGAGGAGTAAATATCTACCTGGAAGGGGTACTTGTGCCAGCACTGCCTGACCTCCCACATCCAGGGTGACTATTGGAAACAGATTCAAAGCACACGTGTCACTGATGGCACTGATCGGATCGCAAGCGACGCCAGCCTTCATCAAACAGTAAGCTAGTTCAACTCACCACCCACAAACTGGAAATGGCGTAAATAAAAATCCCCAGGTAGAAGGTAAATCGCCACCTGAAGAGCAAGGAAAGAGCAGAATTTGGGGAACCAGAATTGAGACGCTCGCTAAGAGGGGTGGGATTAGCAGAGTTTGAATCGCATTAAGGCTCTGCAGGAACGTACATGCTCTCACAGAACTTCTTCTGCATACTAGGCCTGTCCTGGTTCCTACGGATGCGGAACCATCTCTGTATTTTCCGCACCTCCCAGTCCAGCTGCTTGGAGAGCCCCTCCAGTTGTTTTCTATCTGGACACTAAAGAGGACAAATAGCAAATTGCATTCACGTTTGTCGCTGTGCGCACTGGGAGTATCTCAGAAGCTAAGAGAGGGCCTCCTGTACCGTTTTGGATCGATACACCTTCTCCAGGACATCGTTAGGCTGAGCTTGACGAGGCCCCTCTGCCTGAATCCGGAGCAGGTGGGAGCAGGGTTTGGCCACCAGCCTGCACACAAACGCAGCAATGAAAACAAAAAAGAAGATGGAGGAACAACTGAAAGTAAGATAAAAGTAAAGCTGAGGCTAAAGGTTTTCTTCAGACATGAATTTCTGAGTTCCAGCTGTATTGGCTTTATGTGTGTGTCTAAATCCAGACAACATTCCAGGGAATGTTGCACCTACTCTAAACAGAGAAGGATGACCGGTCATGTGAAAGCTTTGGAGACAGTGATGGGTGGGCCGCACAACACTAGTGCCTGTCATAAGATAATGTGGTTTAGCTGGTTGAGGTAAAAACGCCTGAATTGTGATGTCCACCTCTGTCAGCACCTCACAAACTGAAAAAAGGCCTCCTGAACTGGTCTGCAGGGCCGGGCGAAGCAAAAAAGCTCTTTTAACGAGTAACTCAACTCCAGAAAAGTAAAAAATAAATTCTACCTTTGCTAAACCACTAACCCTGGCACAAAATGCCCAGCTTGCAGCGATCACATCAATATGACTATGTCAACACTGATAATTACACCATTTATGCAACTGCTTATACTCCCTGGCTTTCTTTAGCAAGGTAAGCTAGCATAACAAGTCATTGTTTATTTTTTTCCTATCTGTGAAATTAAAGTGTACAAAGAGTGAACTGTCCTGGGAGGCAGATCCTCTAGAACTGTCAACCATTTTTAATGCAACTACGTGGACTGAAACAGACGGAAAAACGAGCGCAGTGTGTCGGATTAAACGTTCCAGAAGGACTCTTACATCCTGCCTCGAGGATCTGGGATTCATGTTATATCATTTCTTTCTCCTGTTTGCAAAGTTTTTGTTCGTAAAGACGAGTATTTTGAGGACTAACTTCGCCCAAAAGTTGGCAGAAACTCCTAAACGTCGAACTTTTTTTTATATATATATATCTATATATACCTTTCATAAAGCAGCCTTAGCAGGAAGACCCCGACAGCCAGCGGCAGGGCGAACAGGAGGTGTCCGAGCCGCGGATACTTCACGCCAGGTGGCGGCTGCTCCAGGTCAGCCCAGGTTACATTTTCGGGAAGCCAAAATCTCTCACTCCAGATCCAGGCAGAGACAGCAGAAATCATCGGGGATCGGACAAAACTCCAGATTAGCGAAAGCAGAACAAATAGTCGCTGGCACCGAATCACTTGGCCGACATCTGGTTGTTGAAGTAAACTGTTTAAAGTTATACCGTTAGAAGTTAAACCTTCAACACAGCTGTTCCCTCCCCCCGTCCGGCTGCACTGACACCGGCCTGATTTCTGGTTACCCCCGTGAGTTAACTACAAAAATGGATCGTTTGGTGGAGGCTGGTAGGTAACACCCACCTCACACAGTGACAGTGGTTCTTTAAAAAAAAAAAGTGGTCGTAGTGGAGATGATTGGAACTGTCTCCAAAGTTACGATGCGGATACGGGCGAGTAAAAGAGAGAGTGTGTGTGTGGCGGCGGTGTTAGCCGACGCTGGCTAACTTTAGGCCACGCCCACTGTTTGTAATTGGCGGTTAGCGTCATTTGATTAGCTACGGATAAATTAGCCCCGGAAGCGAAATGATGCTAACTAATTTTGGAAAGTTGTTTTTGACGGTAAGTTACGACAACTGACGGATTTATCTTTGGAAGCTCAGCTGCATTTAGTCCTAACTTTTAAATATAAGAAATTGTAGGCAGCTAATACCAAATAACATGCAAGTTTTGTTTACATGTAGTCTAAGGTGATCAACACCGGATAGCTAGT
Organism: Pao palembangensis; assembly: GCA_015343265.1. Taxonomy (NCBI): domain Eukaryota; kingdom Metazoa; phylum Chordata; class Actinopteri; order Tetraodontiformes; family Tetraodontidae; genus Pao; species Pao palembangensis. The sequence continues at coordinate 11,076,581 of CM027090.1, forward strand.
TTAATTAAGGATTTCTTTTCTAATTATGCGGAACAAAATAAACTTTTACCGAACTGGTTTCCAGTAAACAGCACAAAGAACTTATCAACTACATATTTTTGTCATTTCATGATTGTAGACGTTATGTATTAATTCAATTAATCATAGCTTTTGGAAGCTAATATCAGTCATATTGACTTGGCTTAAAGATGCCTCATGTAATAATTTCGTAACGCAACAAAAATTCTGAACTTTCTACTTTGAATTGTAATACTTGATGTGTCTTCCAGACTCTGGTATTCTTAAAAGTTTGTATTTTTATACAGTATGTATGAAATATCTAAAACAACGTTAACACTTGCTATACCATTGCTCTCACCCACACTTAGAATGGATGTGTTAAATTATTCACTGTCTGTCAAGTTATGTGTGTTTTTGTGACCACAGCTCTGGCCAAACTTGAAAAACTGCTTGATCAATCCTTGAAGGCTGCAAGGGACAACTTGTTCTTGTTCTCCAATTTAATTGACTGATGGAATAGCAATAGGTTGACAACCTTGAAGTTAAACAGAACATTAATTTTGTATCTAATTTGCTGCATAACAATTAATAGTACAAACATTAGCAATAGATAATGCAATCATGACTATGAATGGACATTAAACCAATTAATACCAACATCAACTACTCTTAAATTGATCTTAAACATTTAAAGTTGCTTCCTACCAGTTAGGTAGGAAGGGCAGGTCTAACTTAGCTACATAATTCTAACACAGTAAGTTGCCTGTCATCAAGCCTTCTTGCCTTTTGATTACTAAACATTAAATGCTCTTTTAATCTCACTTTTGATCTGTCTGATTGATCTGCGCCTTTGGTTTTTCTGAATTTTGGATTTTGACGCAAGAGAACCATAGCGATTTGTCTAGACTTCCGCTGCCTTCAAGGACATTTAAAGGTGGAGAAGCTGCTGCTCTGTTTGTCCTCGTCTTTCCAGCTTTCCCATCAGTACCAACGGACCAGTGAACAAAACCCCTCTGTGTCAGCATGCAGCTGCAGCTTCCTGGTTGCCCTGCTTGAAGGGGAAGGGGGGGGGGCGGGGGGCTCCGGACCGCAGCCACAGTGTGGAGGTCGGGGGGGATAATGTTTTTGGTTCCGATGCACAAATAGCTTTTCTCTAATGTAGAGTTTAAATAGAAATTGATGCTGCTATTGACTGTAGTCAGTCGGACATTTGTCATCAGTGGCTGCAGCCAGTCAAAAGCAGCAGCATCCTGTACTGAGTCTCTGTTCTCCCTCCATGTCCCCTCCACCCACCACTGCTTGGACTGTTCCAGCTCCCTTCTGAAAAAAATTCAGATAGTTGAGGAAGAGTTCTTCATGTCAGGGACTGCTGTAGCCTCCACACACAGAACAGCTCCTGGGTCACCTCAGGTAATATTTTCCTGTTTTTATTCTCTGATCGCATCCTCAGATGGGATTTTATAGTGATCTATGCAGATTCAGCCTCCACAGTTACCTGTTATGTACTGCAGATGAGCATGTATTCATGTTTACCTTTTGAAAAATAAGAGATATACCGCTGTCTTAATGATATTAATTTACAATGATAAACACTTAATTTTGACGCGCTGGCTTATCTGTTTGTTTACGACATATACGTGTAGTTCTGCTTTCCCACAGATCAACAAATGGATGAGAAGGAGCTCAACGATCCTCTGAACAATGTACCATTTATCAAAGGTAACCCAGAAATCTGAGTTTATTGTTGCTAATATATATACACAGTGAACTGTAGAGGCGTCCCACCTGACACGGCACATTTAGCAGCTGACAGACAGGGAGAGGGAAAAATCATGAGTCACTCTTAAGAGCATCCATAGCTATTAAAAGGACGGCTGGGTGGCTTCAGAGGGTTATGTAGACGGCTTAGAATAAAACCTGATTAATCTATAATGTCTCATTAGGGGACTTTATGCAGAGATCATGTCAGCTGATCTTTCTGTGTTTTGTTGTGGAGTTGTTATAGTGCGTTCCACATGGGAACACAAATCCATTTTGCACCATGAGCGAATTTGCGATGCTGAACTGCGTAACATACAGGCAGCACAATGCGGGCAGTATCCTCCCGACAACGGCGTCCAGTCATTTCAGTACCACACTTCACATTTTGCGGTCTTTAACTGTTCTGGCTCCTGTTATCAACCGTGCTCTGTGGGCATTCCGTGCAGGCTGCACTGACCGCCTGATTCTGTTAAAGAACTCTGTCACTTCCATCAGGGAAGAAACTGACAGAGGGGAAAGGGAGCACAGTGGCTGTAGCCTTCAGCTCTTGAGCTATAAAAAGACTTTCTCCTACATTTTTTTGCTCTAGCGTCACTAGAGGCTGTGTGATGCGCAGCATTAACTGTCACAGAGGTATTGTTACACTTTGACTAATTACATTTTTTTATTGCCACATTGTAGCATGTAATTTCTGTAAAAAGATGATGGTATGTTGTTTGTTCTTCCGTGATGCAAACACACAGGCGACCATACAGGGCTCCCACTCTCGCTTATACATATTCATACGCTGCAGAACACACAACTTTGTAGGCACATACAGGACAGAGTCCAAACCAGCCACCCTTTGTCTGGCAGGAGGGTCACGTGATCCAGTCAGAGGGCGCCACCAGCCTCTTCCTAGGCTCGGCGTTTGGGTTTATTTTTAAATGCCGTCTGTGTACGCCTGCCACATGCAGCCAAATCACAGCTTCGGCAACAAATGCAGCATTTCCCAGCTGCTCCAGCACTCCGGTCTGCCCATTTATGGCTTCACATGCTTGTCCTGTCCTCGTTTTCCCTGTGCCAAATGCTTGGTCTGGGATGAGGTCATCTCTTTTTCCTAACCCTGGTAGATTAGGGGATCAGGACAATCACCACAGATCTCACATGCCAAGTATTTGTGGGGTTTGTTTCCACCTCTGGGAAACACAACAGAGCCTTGACAACCTCAGCGGCTCTGTTTTCTTTGTATTTTGTGCATAGTGACATTGTTAACAGATAACAGACATGCTGCTGCATTAAGGAAGACTTTACATTTAAAGCTTGGATATAGCTGGCGATAATGCAGCTGTGTCTATTTCTGGGTTAGCAATTAATTTATGTAATGGTCCCATTTTGATATCTTGGGAAATCATCAAGTATGTCAGCCCTGGTTAAGGTTTTTTGGACTGAAAATTAATACTCTGCAACTTCCTGAACCTTCTATTTATATATTAATGATTTATCAACTTCACTTTAACTTTATAATCTAACCAGATGTTTGTTTTCTTTTTCATTTCACCAACTCTTTGTTTCTATTCTGTTTTGGTGGTCAGGTGACCTGTCCAGGTCAACCATAGGGTCCTCTAGTGACTCTGAAAAAATTATCCAGCGCTTGAATGATGAACTTCAAGAGGCCCAGGAGCTAGCTAATAGTGAGAAGCACAAATGCAGGGAGCTACAAGGTAAAAACAAAACAAAAAAAAAAACTGTTAACCTCGTAAGCTAAATCCAAATATCCACCTGATCAATATTCTGAATCTTGGTTGGTTTATAACCATGAAACAATTAATATTAAATTCTGTCTAATTCTGAGTGTAATGCTAACGTAGGATGCTTTAATTTAATACAGCCGATACAAAGAGGCAAGCAACTGTTGATGAAATCAAAGCAATTCCATTTCATAGGTATTCTGGAGGAAGAGAGGAAAGACAACAAACAACAAGTTGATGAAGCTGCCAAGCAGATCAAAAATCTTCAAGGTAGAGTTGTGAGAATGTGTTGAGCTTTATGTCTCTTATTAAAAGCTGTGAATAAAAAGGCGGACTGTGTTTTGGACAGGCCAGCTGCAGCACCTCCAAGAAGAGATGGGCATTCTCAGAGAGCAGGCAGTTGTCTCCTCCAGTTCACAGAACGAGCTGCAGAGTGCACGCGATGAGACGAAGGCGCTGAAACGTGCCCTGGAGTCAGCCGCTTCTGAGCACGATCGCGACATGGCTGCCGTCCAGGCGAAGCTGTCCACCGCCCTGAAAGACGTGGACAAGTGGCGCGAGATGGCTGGCAAGTACGAACGTGAGATCGACAACCTGCAGCGGGACCTTCAGCAACAGAGCAAACAATGGCAGAAAACTGCAGAAATCCAAGGTAATCCCTGGTGAAGGTGTGCACGGAAAATAAACGGGCAGACATTAGAGTTTCTGTTGTGTTTTCACAGCCAGTGAGCTGCAGTCCATGCAGGTGGAGTGTAACGGCCTTCAGAAGGAGTGCTCTGTGCTGCGGTCTGAAAAACAAGATATAGTCGGTAAACATCAGAAGGAAAGGAGCAGTCTGCAAAGCGAGTGTGCTTCCCTCCGGGCGGAGAAGGAGGAGCTTGTGAAAACCCAGCAGAAAGAGAAGGTTAACCTACAAAGCGAGTGTGCAGCGCTGCGCTCTGAGAACGAGGCCTTGCTGCAGAAACAGAAGCAGCTGGAGAAGGACCTCACTAGGTCAGAGCTCCGCCTCATTTGTCTTCACTACGCTGCGCACCACACGCCTCTCTGCCTGAGCTCTCACCCACTAACTCCTGTCTTATTTTGTCTCCTGTAGTTTGACTTCCCAGAACTCGGAGTTGAGCGAAAGCGCCAAAGCCCTGGAGAAATCCCAGCAGGAGCTGGAGAAGAGGCTGGAGGCCCTGCAGCTTCAGCACCAGCAGGACAGCACAAACATGCAAGCACAACTGGATGATGCTGACAGCCACAGCAAGGCTCTGCAGAGAGAGGTAGACTCTGACTGGTGTGCTTCATCACAATCTCCTTTCTGATGTTTAACCAGTAGATATTGTTCCAGTATAGCCGGTGTCCATATTTTGGCAAACAAATACAGATGTTAGTTGACTGAAAAAAATCCAAAGCCAGACTTGTGTTCAGCCTGAAGGAGCTGTTTTCTCTGTATTGTTTTAGGAAATGTTATATGAAGCCTAAATGGATCAGCCTTTGGAATTTCAGGACTATTTAGCTGCAGCTTCCTCTCCATTCAGCCATTTGTAATCATCCTGGGATCAGCCTTAAGTGCAGTAATATACACTGCTCAAAAAAAATAAAGGGAACACTAAAATAACACATCCTAGATCTGAATGAATGAAATAGTCTTAGTAAATACTTTGTTTTTTACATAGTTGAATGTGCTGACAACAAAATCACACAGAAATTATCAATGGAAATCAAATTTATTAACCCATGGAGGTCTGGATTTGGAGTCATACTCAAAATTAAAGTGGAAAAACACACTACAGGCTGATTCAGCTTTGATGTAATACCCTTAAAATGAGGCTCAGTAGTGTGTGTGGCCTCCATGTGCCTGTATGACCTCCCTACAACGCCTTGGAGTTACACTGTTGTTTAAGTGTTCCCTTTATTTTTTTGAGCAGTATATTTAAAATAGTTTGTGCTCTCCGCAGTACGAGGAAACCAAAACAGAGCTGTCAGACCTGAAGGAGAAGTACGAGCAGGCTGAGCAGGAAAAACGGACGCTCGCAGAGGAACTTGATGACTGCAAAGCCAACATGAAGGACTTGGAAGAGAAGGGAACAAAGGTTAGAGCTGAGCTGTCACAGGATCAACAGTTAACAGTGTTTTTGTCGTTTTCTACACTAATAATGGTGACGACTAAATTAAGAGATGTGTCAGCAGCTTTCTAAGACAGCTGTTTTGGTTCCGGGAATGTTGTAAAGGTGCAAATTGCCTCGGTATTAAAATGAATCTTGACTTGGATTGATAGTAACAGATAATCTGGGCACACCTGCTGCGTGTCTGACAGCCGAGTGAGAGTGGGGATCTGTGTAGGTGCCAATTACACGCAGAGATGATGAACTGAAGGGTTTATTAATAAAGCTACACCCAACTAAAGTATGTCCCATTGCAGTTGATTACTATAATATCCCTTCCCTTCTGTAGACGTCCCTATTGCTGCCTGTTCAAGCCATAGTCATCGGCCTTATCCTGGCTTTGCTGTATTGGTGCTTCGGCGCATTGTGGTAGTAAGGTACACATTACTTGTGTCGAGTCAGCCCACATCTCTCATTCTCATCAGTGTTTTCAGCTCATTGCATGAGTTAATCAGGTTTTACTCCCCAGAATGCCTTCCTGAGGGGGACACCCAAAAACCTTTCCTTTAACCTCTCTAATCATGCGGCTCCAACATCTGACATCTGTTTGTCGTGTCTGGATGGCTAACGCTAACAGCTGCATTTCTCAATTAGTTCACGATGAGCTTATCGCTGTTCCTCAAGGGCCGAGCGGCCTTCTCTGTGAGCTGCACTGCGTTCTCCCTCTGTCAGTCTGAGTGTTCTCATGTGACGATGATTCATCTTTATATCACCACTTTATTTCTTTCTCTTTTTCTTTTCAGAAGCCGTGGATGATCTGGGGGCCAGTTGTCGCTGTGGCTTTAACAGCTGTGACTGCTGCTGCGCTCTTCAGGACCTGAGGGCAACACACACACACACACAAAATGAATCTATATTTGTCATGAGATGTCTGTGCACTTGGCCCCTTATCATATCTGCACTATTGATTAGCAGGGCTCCTACTTAACACTGTCTAATGTTTAAGATGCTCTATTTTAGATGAGTGAGAGGTTAATAAAGAATGTTGGTTCTGTGTGCAAACCAGTTGGTATGTCTGTTATTTGAAGGAGATTTAACCATACTGTATTTTTATTTATACTGTCATGATTTAGGATTATTAATTCATGAATGTAATCAATTCCATACAGTAAGTATTCTCATTAACGAGGACAAAAGCCTCAGACACGCTTAGGAATACATCAGTAGATCATTGTGGAGGGCTCTGTTAAGTTTTTGCAGGTTATTTATGATGAAGTGGTGTTTGCAAAGATGGTTTTAGTTCTTCTGCAGAATTGCGTTGATGGTTGTTAGCACCTTGACCCAGTGTGTCCCTCTGCTTTCCAGCCAAGTCTGGTTTATTTTCAGGCTGCTGCACTGCAACTCAACTGGCAGCCAACCTCGTCCCCACAGTAGATGATAAGTCAGACATTGATCAGAGCAGGGTCAGAGTCGTTGATAGAGTATGATGACAGACTCCTTAATAATCTGCACTTTTTTTTTTTTTTTTAAACTAAGGTATGAGTACATTACATATATTAGTTTCATGAGAATTTCTCACAAGCATGCTTTGTGTTACTTCTGTAGTCTGTTCAACAGATTTTTTGTTGGTGAAGCACATCATCTGTATTTTGTAAAACAAAACTGGGAATTTGTATAGTTCCACGGGTTTAAAGTGAACTCAATAACTGCTCTGTGATGTAAATGTGACTAATTAAATATCTTAAACTCAACAATGCACCTCATGCTCATTCCCTTGAAGCTACAATTTAAAGCTGCTTTTATTTTGCCTGTTTAAAACAAACGCTGTCTACTGAACTCTCATTTCCAAGATGCTGATGAATGCGGATGTCTGTGAGCAGAGTGTACCTGGGAGGCTGGACAGAGGGCAACATGCAGAATAAATCTAAAAATACCCCTGACGCTCTCCGGTAGCTGAAGCCCAACACGATGCTGCAGGTTTTGGGGTCTCAGCAGAATCTAAAAAAATGGATGCTAAAACTTGTCTGCACCATCTCTGTTGCGCTTCCTGGTGCATCCGCATGGAATCCCTGAATTAGATTGAGAGGTAATGTGACTTTTGTGGCTGTCACATCTGCTGGATGATTACAGGGTTAAGTGCTGGGTGCAGTCACGCCCTATAACACACTCATGGAAGGCCCGTCACCATGGACACGAAATTACCAATTATCAGGTCCCAGCTCCTCCCCATTCTTCTGGGGCTAGATCAGCTCTGTTGCCTCATCCTGCAGGCCTCCGCGTCAGTGGTTGTGATGGTGATGTGGTAAATGTGACACAAAGCTGTGGCTCCACCTTCTCCTCTGTGAACTCCAATCATTCCCACGCAGGACGAGCCTCTCTGCAGAAATGCCGTGACCATTTGTTCTGCTCTACTTTGCATGTAGGTCATATAGTGGACCAGAGAAGCAACCAGCAGAGCAGCAGCTGCTTTAGATGATATAATCTCAGGCTTCACGTGGCTCTAGATTACGTTGGTCCATCCACAGAGAGGGGACAGTAATTAAAATGCAAATCTGAACCTGCGTCTCAAAGTCCTGTACTTCTGGGAGCTGTTGTCTAGTTCATGTTTCCTTCTGAAGGGGTGACAAATCTGGGATCTACTAGGGCCTACAGAATAATCTCATTTAATGATTAATAGATTGTGATTAATATGACACCTAGTGGTCTGGGTGAAAAACCTCTGATGTTATGTACAGTCTCGCAGACAAGGGGCGCTCTATTTTTGCAACCAATGGTGAATTTTAAACTCAACCAAATTACAGATAAACAACGAAAACCTGACATTTACACATAAAGTTTTGACAGTTGTGATACACTGGCCTCAACGTTCACTTTAACAGACTGACCGAAAACTGGTAGTCAATTCCCCCGCCCCACACCAACCGGAGAGTAATAATCAATGACCAACACAGCCTGTTGGGACTCCCAGTTTTTAAATTTCAAACGTCAGGGAAGGTATGTTGACTGTTTTCTTTTGAGCCTTCAACAGGAGAGCTGGCAAAGAAAGGAAGAGAGAGGGGGAAATACCTGAAAAGAGAGTTTGGATCATTTTTAAAAAGCAGACTGGAACCTGGTGGAGTGGATACTGGTGCGATACTGGCTGTGTTTCCAGAGGAGAGTCATGGCAGCCGATCTGGAAGTGCTGAACCTGTTCATCATTGCTGGGGCGACGCTGGCGGTCCCCATCTTGGCCTTTGTTGCATCTGTGCTGCTCTGGCCTTCTGCGCTTGTAAAGGTGTACTACTGGTAAGATCCCAAACTACCAACCAGAAACTGCTTTTAATCTCGTGTTTATGTGAAATAAATTATCCATTCATCCATTTTAAGTGAAATTAATTGATTTTTTTAATCAAGCGAGGATGGTCATAGAGAATGTCGCCACTGCATCGGTAGCAGTGATTGGAACGGTGTGTTTGTGGCTCCTTCAGGTACTGGAGGAGGACTCTGGGCCTGCAGGTTCACTTCGCAGACTGTGGGGGATACCGCTTCTGTTACGCCTCCAGAGGAAAGCCAGGGACGAGACCGTCCATTCTGATGCTTCACGGCTTCTCCGCTCACAAGGACACCTGGCTCATCGTGGTCAAGGTCAGGGTTCCTCCTGGGTACCGTGAAGGAACCTGACCTGTCAGCTTGTGGGATCGACAACATCTCCTTTAAATGTGTTTTTTGTGTAACTTCTATTCCATCCATCATGTTTCCCAGTACCTCCCAAAGCATCTGCACATCGTGTGTGTGGACATGCCCGGCCACGAGGGGACGACGCGCACCAACACCGATGACTACTCCATTCACGGGCAGGTCAGACGGATTCGTCAGGTACTCTGATATAGAATCAATCATGTGTGGATTCATCCGTCAGGCTCCTGCTTGTTCCTCTGAAAAACCCGTATTTGTTCTTTGGAGTTTGTGGAGAACGTCCACCTGAACAGGAAAGCTTTTCACCTGGTGGGAACCTCCATGGGCGGGAACGTGGCTGGAGTCTATGCTGCCTGCTACCCTGCAGACATCTGTAGCATGACTCTGATCTGCCCAGATGGTCAGTGCCATATGTGTGTGTGTAAATGTATATAACTAAATATTTTAGTCCTTTTTTTTAGACCAATTGATATGTTGTCCTTATACAAAATAAATCCATAATCCTGTGCCGCCCAAGAGTGGGAAGCACAAGCAGTGTCAACTGCAGTGGTCCCTTTGTTCTGGTTCCATTTTATGGAATTATTTGGCATTAGAATACTATTTTTTCTCAACCTGACAAACAGGCAGTGACGGAAGGGTGAGGACACTCCCCGTACTCGCTCGCAGACTCGGGGTTCCTCAACGCGAGGTCTGCCAGCTGGCCCCCCTCTCCACACATGGGACGAGGAAGCCCTGAAGGCTCTCTTACATGTTCTGCAGCATATTTCAGGACCCATAACCCACTACTCAGAATATGACCCACTTCTCCCATATGCTCCAACACACCCCACTAAGCAAGATTCTATATTATGCAAATCTGTGCTGCGTTTTTGGAAATTTAGGACCCACAGTTGAGGTTTTGGACAGGCGGATCATTGCCGAGTGGCTTTATTTAGTGTTTCTTGAAAAAACAGGAGTGTAAAACCTCCCTCTCTTTTACCCTGCAGGTATAAGAAACCCACAGGAGACCAAGTTTGACAATCACCTACAGGACTTGAAGCACAGCAATTACACATTAAATATCCCACTCATCCCTACAACGGTTGAGGAGATGGAGGACATGTTCAGACTTTGTTCTCACGTTCGCTTCAAAATTCCTCAGCAAGTAAGGAGAGATGAAGCGATTGGGTTGATAGTGAATGACGCGGCCTGACACAATCACATAGTAATTCTTTTTCAAAAGCAGCTACAGTTTCTGTCTGAACGTGTTTTTGTTTAGATTCTTCAAGGGCTGGTTGATGTTCGTCAGCCTCACAACACATTTTACCAAGAAGGTTAGTCTGGTAGAAAATGCATTCCAGTAAAAGTTTACAGTTTTTTTCCCATTCCACTTAATTATATTTCTGTTTTTCCTGTAACAGTATTTATGGAAATTATTGAAGAAAAGTCCAGATATGCCTTACAGGAGCACTTACACATGATTACAGCCCCTTTACAAGTGATATGGGGCAAGCAAGACCAGGTAATTTTGGCATTAGTATTTGGATTTCTCTTGCTGACTAGAGTGTGACTTTGTCTGGTGTTTGCCCAGGTGGTGGATGTCTCTGGAGCCATGGTCATTAAAGAGGTGTTGCCCGAATGCAAAGTGGATATTCTAGAAAACTGCGGACACTCTGTGGTGATGGAGAGGCCTCGCCGCACAGCCAAACTGATCCTGGAGTTCCTCATCTTGCAGCAGGATGCCAGGGGTGGCACCAAGAAGTCCTGCTAGGACTATACATAACTTCACCCCACTGCAATGCTTCACATAGTCTTGGTGCTCAACTTGCGCATGTATAAAGATGCACAGGCCAGTTCAATCATAAGTTATATAAAGGGATGCAGTTTGTGTATGCTAGATGGGGGTAATAAAAAAAAAATCAATGCATTCATCCGAATGAGTCTGTGTGAGTGTAATCGTTGCAGAGGTGTCTGTGGGTGCTGCAGGACCTCCTTCTTGTGTGCGCAGTTTTGCTGCAGCTAAGGCACAGCTGCCCGGTGCGAGCAGCGGTTAACGTCACTCGTTATCTGGCCGAGCCTTTATGTGTAAACCCCGAGCCGGTGTTCCTGGACTTAATCGAGGGGCAGCTAGGACAGCAAGTTGGTAAGAATTTGCTCGAACAGCTTTAACGCGAGAGGTAACCAGTCAATGGCTGCTAGCTTCGCATAGTAGGTTAGCTATCTTAGCATATAGTAGCTCACTAGCCAACAATTAGCCTTTAGGGTATGTTTCTGGTTTGGGACTCGCTTTGTGCTTAACGCCACATTCCTTACAGTACACACTAAGTGAGAACATGATTGAGATTAAAACCGATCGCATTAGTATCTCGGTAACTATTTCTGAGTGGATTTTACAAGCTGGACCGTGAACGTTTCATTCCCTTAGCTTCCATTCGCCACTTCATTGAGCCCTCTGCATCTGCTGCGATGCAATTTATAAGCACCACGTTTCACCTGCTCTTTGAATACCATCCTAATGTAACGTTATGCTGAATAACCTGCACTTACAATAGCTGTGGATATAGGAACAGGGAGCCAAGTTCACTGCTGACCTGGGAAATTGTTCTAAAACGGACATTGTGGAGCTTTGCCCAATAATTTGTTGGCAAATACTCAAATTTAGTTTCCTTTTCTGTGAAACGCTAACCTGTAGTGTCTAAAATACGAAACTCACCAAAGTGACCATGTTCTCAGATTAACGACTCAGAGTTGTGCTCCGCTGACAGGGATTTGTTCGTTATTGAAAATAACACAGCACCTCTTTAAATTCACATAACCAGACCCGGTAGAGTATTAATCCAACACAGGCACAGGCTGTTACAGATCATTTCAATCTGTTTTTTTGTTTGTTTGTTTTTTTGTTTTTGTTTTTTTTGTAGTTGTAGTTTGAAGACAAAACCACATCTCTTCCCCCTCTATTTGCTTCCGGCCGGGAGGGAACTGCTCTACAAATGGATAATGGAGACTGGGGACATAGGGTAAGAGGTCCCAGAAAATCCTACATGTCTTTAATGTATCATAACTGCTCCTGCGTGATTATAAAGCAGTTATGTTATCACCTTCTATAGGAGGCAAGTGTTTCATTTCTAATGAGTCTTGATGTTTTTCTGCCCTCCGGTGTTAGATGACTACCCCTGTTACCTTGAATGTGGGAGGCCATCTGTACACCACCAGCTTATCCACCCTGCAGCGTTATCCAGACTCCATGCTTGGCGCCATGTTCCGGGGAGATTTCCCAACCACCCGCGATTCCCAGGGGAATTATTTTATCGATCGGGACGGAACCCTTTTCCGGTATATCCTCAACTTCTTGAGGACGTCCGAGCTCACCCTGCCCATGGACTTCACAGAGACGGACCTCTTGAGGAAAGAGGCAGACTTCTACCAGATTGAACCTCTGATCCAGTGCCTTAATGACCCCAAGCCGCTGTACCCACCCGACATCTTCGAGCAGGTCGTGGAGGTCTCCAGCACTCGTAAACTGTCAAAGTATTCCAACCCTGTGGCCGTCATCATCACACAGTTAACTATAACGACAAAAGTTCACGGGCTTCTGGAGGGGATTTCTAACAACTTCACAAAGTGGAACAAACACATGATGGACACCAGAGACTGCCAGGTGTCGTTCACCTTCGGACCGTGTGACTACCATCAGGAGGTGTCTCTGAGGGTCCACCTGCTGGACTACATCATGAAACAAGGTTTCACCATCCGTAACACTCGTGTCCATCACATGAGTGAACGTGCAAACGAGAACACGGTGGAGCATCACTGGACTCTCTGCAGACCAGCTCACAAAGTGGAGGATTGAGTTACAGTATGGTCGACAAGGCTGCTTCATCTGTTATATTATTTAAAAGATTAAAAACTAGCTCTCCATTTTAGAAATGTATAACAAATAAACTTTTTATTTAGTAGATTTTTTTTTTTTTTTTTTAACAAAATTCCCCATTAATACAAGCATTAAATGACTGTCTGTAATTCAGTTATGCACAGATAATGCTTAAATGTAATTTGTTTTATAGTAAAGTGGTTCAAACCTGTATCTATTTATTTGGAAGCCAGTAAAATGTAAACAAATGACCAGGACTATAGGAAAATGTGATTTTTAGATTAGATTCCATACCCAAGGAGTTTTTCTTTTAACTTTGAAAAGAGCTCAAAAACTAATGTGGTCCAGTCATTTCAGTAGATTAGTCTGTTAGCTGTGTTTTATCTCGTATGGTAGTAGTTTTTATCTCCCGTGTTGTTGTTGCATGTGTCCAGGCGTCTCGTGTATGTATTTGTTGTGTGCCTTTCTACAATTATGTCAAACAGTTACATCCCAGAGCTCAAATCAACATTAATTTGGGTCATTCCAGCCAAAATAAATTCATTGTGCATTTATCACTCGTTGACTTGTGTGGTTGATCTTTGCACCTTCTGATTCTAGCCTGCAGCTTAAACACAGTGGCAAAAGTGTATACCTCACCCGCCACCCCAAAAAAAATGTATTCTAGCTGAGATTTTGGCCTGATATCATTCATGTTGAACTACTTTGTCACAGGCTTAGATTTATTAGTGATTTTTGTGCCAATGGGTCTCTGTGGAATCACTTAATTTACACCCAGTGACCCATTTTCATATTCAGCTGCACCGTGAGGGGTGTTGGCGAAATAGAAGCCCTGTAAATTAATTAGTTTAGGCCAGACTGAATGGTTTCATCCAGTTTAATTCTATAAACATTAAAACTACATAAATATAAAGAACCAGGTACTCATCACCATATGTTTATATAAAAAAGAAGCCTGTTTCATAATGAAAATTAATGTAGGAAAACAATATTTTTTATGAAAATAGAACAGATTTGCCAAGGATCTATTTTATTTGGTCTTTGGGGAAACAGAATCAAAAACGTGTGTCTGGGTTTTTTTTTTTTTTTTACTGGTCTTCAGCCCCAATATAATATTCACGTACAGTCTTAAATATATACAGCACCGAGCTCCTGAAAGCGATCAAAAAAAACATCGACCAAAGGAAATACATTTAACAATGTTTTAGGTTTAAACGCTTGGTTTTATAAATGGGAATAATTCTCGAAATTTTACAATTGACAAATACGCGTTTATACGTAACATGTACGAGGCAGCCCGCCGGATGTGACGACATGTCTTGGGTTCGTTTGTTTTTTTAACACGGCGTTTCCATGAATCATTTTCCAGATTGTTTTTCCATTTTTTCTAAGACCCGGATAGCAAAACGAGCGCACTCTCCTTTGACAGTAAGGACTGAAACTCCTCCATGTTATCGTTGATTCACCAAAATCTTTCAGAGGATAGACTATTTTCTGACGAGAGATTGTTTGCACAGCAGCCGTGATGTTTTTTAAAAATAAGAACATTGGTTATTTTTTGAGTCTCGTCCCCGGTAAACGTCCTTTGGGAATTTACAGGTTTCTCCCCATCTTCTTTTGCATCGGGGGAGTCATGGAGTGGGTTATGATCAACGTGAGGATAGGAAAAGAGACTTTTTGTGAGTTCTGGTTTTAAACTGGCATCTGTATGAGTTGTCCTTACACTAGTAGCTTGTTGCGGGCAGCTAACATGCTAAATTGTAGCTTGTGTAATTGCATCCCGGAAATGCTCATTTGCAGAGTGTCCCGTTTTTGAGTACTTCCTGTCTCACAAGTCAACTCTCCGGAATTAAAAAAACAAAAAAACAAAAAAAAAAATATATATATATATATAAATTCAGTTAGTGCTCTCATCACAGTTGGAATATGGTCTGTAAATTCTAATTAGTTTTTCTTCCCAGATGATGTCTACCGAAGAAAAAAGTCAGAACGAGAGTACCAGCAGAAGATTTCAGATGGTTTAATAACTGTCATCGAACCTGCATCCAAGTGAAGATGGTGGACCTGATGCCAGCTGAGAACTACATTACCCAACAGGCTAATATGTATTTGATCTTATGCAGCAGACAAACATAATAGTTTAACAGTTGTAAATATCTACAATGGAAGACCCATGAGTAAACAGCTGATGTTTTCCAACATGCATCCTTTATTGTAAAAATAGTTGTCAGTTTAAGAAACATTAGCAGTCACTACATTGGGGTTAAGTTAAATGAAATAATGTCAAGAACAGTTTTGTTAGTCTTTTATGTTTAAAAACAACAATACACAGTCAAGTCAAATCCAAACTGTACGAATAAAGAATACAGTATTTTTTGGATTTTGAAGTATCTTTGATTATTTTGCACATATATGTTTAATACAGACATAACAATTTAAAGACACCCAGAAGATAATTATGTGACTTATATTGCTGATAATATATTTTATTTCAGTTTGCATAGAAAACCCCTCGTGATAATCTTACTCTGGCCATTTTCAGTTGTACCAGCCCACAGGGAGAGACTTCAGACAGATGAAACTATACGGGTAGTTTGCCAGCACGACTGGATTCCCGTCAAGTCTCACCTCATCCATTTTGGTCCGCACGTAGTAGCTGGTGTTCCCCTTGCAGAATGTCTCATCCGTTATTGCTGCTATCTTGTTGTTCTGCAGAAAACAAAGAAACAAGGATGTGAAATCCATGAGTCAGCTGCTGTAGCACTTTTAACAGTTGTGATTTACAAATTATCGTACTTGTAGGTGTGCGACATGAAGAGACTCTGGGAGGTGCGGCACCGATGTCAGTTCATTGTTACCGAGATAAAGATACACCAGTTTTGTGAGTTTCTGGAGGGGAAAAATGGACAACTTATGAGCTGCTTGACGAATCAGCTATAACTAATGAAAAGTGTCTTCCAACACATTCCAACATAGAGGGATTTCCCTTCAAACTTACTTTAAATGCAGTGGCTTTCACACCGCTGGTTTTAAGTTTGTTGAAATTAGCATTGAACAAGACTAGTTTGGTAGGTAGCATGGGTAGTTTAGTCAGTCTATTTTCTGCAAGAATCAACTCCTCAAGATTGTGAAGACTTGCGAAAGCTCCGTCGTCTATCTCGGCAATGACATTCCCAGTCAAGTCGATTCTTCTCAATGTGACTGGGAATTAGAGAGAGAGAGGGGTTCAACAAGTTGTCAGGGAGCGTCCAACACAGTGCAGGAATACTTGACAGCTGAAATCATCTTTACCCGTGTCTCCGAAGTCTTTGTTCCTTATTTTTCTGATTTTGTTAAAGCGTGCGTATAGGTAGCCTGTTTCCTTTGGAAGTACTGGAACGGTGGACATCTCAGGGGACACCTCCTCACAATAAACTGACCCAGTGAGGCAGACACACAGCAGGCATGTTGGCATCTCTGAAAAACACACAAACATCCCACCACCGTATCACCTCCTGTTACACCAGAAAACGGTGTTAAAAATGTAAAATGAAAAGTGGAGTAATTGGGCTGGATTTGCTCTGCAGACAGATTAGATGAGGACACTTGAGCGTCACTGGTACATTACATAATCTGGCCTTTAGTAACGTTCACCGAAAAAAAAGTGGAAGAATGCCTCGGCAAGTGTTGCATAATCAGCTTTGAGACACTTGTTGGCAAAAACAAAAAAGAACCTATTCATGGGCTAAAAGGGTGCTCACCGATGGCTTTTGGAGCCACTGTAGCGTCTGCGTCTCGAAGGATCTTGTCACCTGGAGAGTTCACAACAGGTTGCTGTAAAGAAAATATGAAGCTTTTACATCACAACTCAGCTCTCGGCCTTGTTTTGATTTTCTTTCACCTGCTAAATTACAACATGTTATTTTACCTCCGGCCTCCTCGCTGGTTTGGGTTGTGCGGCTGCAGACAGTATCCATGGGAGCAAAATAGATGTGAAAAATAAAGTCCCGCTCTGCATCTTTTTTTTTTCCCCTTGCTGGTGAAAAACAGCCGTCGCCTTCCACACTGGATTCTGAGGTAAATGTGGGCAGGAAAAAAATTTTCCATCCAGTTTTTCAGAAGCTGCTAAAAGCTGCCGAGTAAGAATCAAATATTAACTCTATATATGCTGTGTTTATGTGGTCAGAACCTATAATATAATGATTAGAATGATAGGATTTGATCATTTAAGCGTTAGAATCAGAGAGAGTAAAATGTTGAAGTTGATCAAATCAATGCCTCTGATTAATGTCATCTTATTGCCTTTCTAAGGTCATTTTCTGAAGGAGTGACCTTTAAATAAGTGAGGCTTCTCTTTTTAAGGTTAAGGTTTAGCCTTGTTACCTGTTATTTAACCTGAAATACATAAAAATCCATCCAAAGTCACAGGGTGAGGTGCAAGGTGTGGGAGCACACCTTGCAGGTCACTGGTCCTCCACAGGACACCTTCATGTTTTTAGATTGAAATTAAACCCTGGACCTTCGTCAACCTTGTTCAAATGTACAGCATTAAAAACTACAAATCACAGATCAGCCTATTCAGACCTGGAGTATCTGGATCATTGCAAAATACACCACCAGCTACAGTTTCCCTCAAACAAACCACACAGGTTGTTCTGGCCTCCAGGCTGCCACTCTGTAGTTGACCTCTACCTTTGACCTTGCAGTAAACCCAATGGAGCGCCACTTTTATGGCTGGCAGCAGCACTAGGACCCAGAGGCAGAGCCTATAAAAGAGGGTGGGCAGTACATTTGGGCCTTTCCTCCTGCACCATCACACACCTGAAAAAGGAGCCAGACTGAGCTTCTGTTTGGTAAGTTTTTTGTTTTTTTTTTTAAACTAAAGAAGGTTAAATTGTGGTTTGTTTGTATTTTTAAACTACAGAAACAAAAAGTAAAGTTCTACATGTGGAAATATTTTTCTACATTTGGAGTTTTTGGTCATATTGGCTAAGAAATGTCGTGTAAATATGAATGTTGAATCAAGCCTCTAAATCTCATTAATGCAGTATTTGGTTTATAGTTCACTTGCATGCATCTGTCGTGGGAGGAAAGTATTAAAACATTGGATGTTGTGAATGCATTAATATTTAATCTGTTGTGTTTTTGCCATGATTTCTGTTTTAAACAGGGTATTTTTTTTTCTTTCAGGAGTTCTGGAGTCAAGGTAGCCAAGTTTCCAAGTGTGTGCTGTGCTTTTAGTCAACGTTTGTTTGCTGTGAAATGGTACATTGGGTTTTTAATCTCTTCACACCTTGTTAATAAAATATTTCACTGTTTCAAGTCTCTGGCTTTCACTATATTCTATGCCAAACCAAGTGCCATACTTGCATTCACGTGACCAGATATCATCATATTTGTGCAGTGTTAATCCTGCAGACAGCTCATGTTTAAGTATCAGCCATAATGAATTGTCCTCTTAAGTGTCCTCTTTACAGATCATAAATAATTTACTGTGGGACAGTCTTGTAAGAGGCAAGCTTGGGGCGCCGTCAATAATGTACGACGTTATATTGCGTTAATTTGCAATAATGCTTTTGACAATTTTATGGTTAAAATATGATCGTTGCTGCTTTCAAATGGAATAAAACGAGGTATGGCAAAAATGGTATCGTCCTTCACGAAAATGTTGGCACGCTGAAATGCGATTAAAGCAGTCAGGTTTAATCTTTTCGGTAATTATTTTGGATTCTGGAAATAGATCTCGATTAGCAATATTAGCAGTGATGACATTATGTAAGGCAGATGTGGCGGAAAAAAAAGAGGAAATGCAAGTGCCAATGTGACGGAAGTGGTACTGCCCTGAGCGCTCAGCGAGACGGAGGACGGAGGCTGAATCGTCCAGAGAGAAAAAAGGCAAGATTAAAAGTCGCCAATATTGTAAGTGCAATCTTCGCAATTCATAAGACAATACTAATGTGTTTTCATTTGTATATCTCGGTTTCAGTCGCCTGATTGATCGTGTTTGGCTGAATCTCGTCTAGAAAGCCATTCGGCTAACGGAACTGACTAGCTGGATTTGTGAAAGGCTATAGGCGTTTAGTTCGACGAGTAGCTAATGCTAGATAACGGTCCAGCTAATGCTACACGCAGCTAACCGACGGACGGATTTCATGACACTTTGTTCTGACAGGCTCGTCATTCTGGGCGGGCCGTGGTACGGCTGTCAAAATTGAATTAAACGATAAAAATAATACTTCGCGGGACAACATCTGTCACTGATTCTTATTAAATCCTACTAATATATATCACGACCACTTAGCGCTTGATATTTTTAACCCAAATCCAGGCTTTGCTTTTTGCTGGCCTAGCTAACCAGCCTCCCCGTTGGATAGCGGTAACTGTACATTAGACGACGGTAGCCAGCTAAAATGGTTAAAATCTCCGCTTATTCCACCATTAATGTTAAGTTAGAGTGTGCATTTCTTGATTCAATCCGGATTTTGGTCTTAAATATGTGAAACAATTATAAAAAATGGATCGCATGTATTGGTTAGCGAAAGGCATAATCGCGCTAGCGTTGCTCTTACATCAAGGGAGGACATTAATACCTGCCCCGGGAAGGGTACGACTAGTTTAGCAGGTGTCGACCGGAGCGTCAATTGACTTAGCAAATCCCGTGCTGTTATAATCTTTAATGCCCATACAACTACCACATCGAATTCAGCCTTCAAAATGTGTCATAAATTACGAGTTACACGAGTAAACCAATGGAAATGGCCAACGTTAGCAGCCAAACTTAGCTAGCGCTGGTTTTGGCTGACCCAGTTGCTAAAAGGCCCAGTTCGCAGTGATTATTTCCCGTTGGATCTAACGGTTTTCTCGTCTCCTCGTTTATCTAAACACATTAATACGGGTTTACTTTAGAGTTCGGAACACACGCATAAGTCAGTGCGACAGCTGCGCTCCATTTTGAGATGGTTTTGAGTGAATTACGCGTAGCCGCTCATGTTCGTGTATCTTGTGATCCCCAGTGTGAAAAATGGATAAGAGCGACCTGGTACAGAAGGCTAAGCTCGCCGAGCAGGCTGAGCGTTACGACGACATGGCCGCAGCCATGAAGTCGGTGACGGAGCAAGGCGGGGAGCTGTCAAACGAGGAACGCAACCTTCTCTCCGTTGCTTACAAGAATGTGGTCGGTGCGCGCCGCTCATCCTGGCGCGTCATCTCCAGCATCGAGCAGAAGACCGACGGCAACGATAAAAAACAGCAAATGGCCCGCGAATACCGGGAGAAGATCGAATCTGAGCTGCAGGAAATCTGCCACGATGTGCTTGTAAGCCCTCCTTTATGATCTTTTTTTTTGTTTGTTTTTTTTTTTTTTTTGCCTAAGCTGTACAGCAGTTATTATAGATGTGGATGCTTGTACGTATGTCTTTGAGATTGCTAACGGTTCTGTGTCTGGTTTCAGGCGCTACTGGACAACTATCTCATCACCAACGCATCTGCTCCTGAAAGCAAGGTGTTCTACCTGAAAATGAAAGGCGATTATTTCAGATACCTGTCTGAGGTTGCATCCGGGGATGCTAAGAAGGGTAAGTGAGGTATCATTTGTACATTTGTAGCATTAGCAAACACTGCTCATCAGGCCTTGGGCAATTGAGTCAAGGCATCATGAGCAGTGTTTGCTAATACACGGCTCTTTGTTCCAAGGCAGCAATATACAATGTTGGTGTTAAAAAACATAGAATTTATCAGTGCATTCTTATACACTGTAAATCACAGTGCTTTATTTGGCTTTGATTTCAATCTACAGAGACAACGGACAACTCCCAGCAGGCGTACCAACAAGCTTTTGACATTAGCAAAGGGGAGATGCAGCCAACGCACCCCATCCGTCTTGGTCTGGCCCTCAACTTCTCAGTCTTCTACTATGAAATCCTCAACAATCCTGACAAGGCCTGCAGCCTGGCTAAGACGGTATGAAGCGAAAGAAACAGGCTTCATTTTCCAAGATTAAATGTAGCTTGCATTTGCTGTGAGGGGAAACAAACACAACCTTATTATTTTTATTTTTTTTTTTCTTTAAATCATGATCAGTTCCGGTGATTTGAAGTGTTTAAATCTCTGGGTTTCAGGCATTCGATGAGGCCATCGCTGAACTTGACACCTTGAACGAGGATTCTTACAAAGACAGTACCCTGATCATGCAACTACTAAGGGACAACCTGACCGTAAGTTCCACGCTGCTGTTTGTTTTGATCGACGTTTTGCGTGAATCACCAGTAATTGACGTTTTTGTCTTTTTTCCAGCTGTGGACATCAGAAAATCAGGCAGATGAGGGGGAGACCGGAGATGGGGAAAACTAATGGAATTGCACTGTTAATCCACCCACACTCTTATCTTAAACACAGACAGCTTATATACATCCCCCCTCCACTCCATCAGCTCCTCCCACTTCTGTATGACAAGCAGCCTGAATTGCCCCCGACCGACTAGTTTGCCCCTCTCAGGTGACTGTGAGGTGACAGGGTAATTAGCAGATTCCGTCATTTTGTTGAAACGTGGTATTGATTAGTGAGTCCATGTCGCTGTTGTTCCTGTCAGCTTTTTGTGGACGTCCGTAAGTAGCGAATGGGACGGCGTGAAAGGTTGTGCGCGTGGTCTGGGGGAGGGAAAGGGGTGGTTGTCAGGAATCTTGATGGTCCTTCTAAATCCTTTTGTCCTAGCTAGTTTGTGGTGCATTTTTGCCCCCCCTCTCCCATTTTGATTTTTGGTCACTCCCCTCGTGGTCGCCCACACTTCCTGGCTGTGTTGTACGGTATTTAAACTGGCAGTAGATTTCCACCAAACACTGTGATGGTAGGTGTTCCATCAGCTCCCGGGCGTTCCGATCTCAGCAGACACATTACAACCCCGTGTTCACCTAAATGCAATTCTCCTGGGGGTCATACAGAAAGGAGGCGTGCTGTATTGTGACACTGACATCTTGGTGTGACGCTCCTCGATCATGTTCACAAACTCACCACGTTGCAAATTTTTAAGGGACCTCTTAAATTGTCATTCTAGATTTGTTCAGACATTCCACATTAGACTCCTATAAAGGCGGTGTTCCTTTTTTTTTATTATTATTTTTAACTAAGTATGGATTGTCATTGTAGTTTTATTCACTGTTCAGGTGCTGCTTGATCTCAGTACTTTGGAAATTGTTTGTGCGTAAATGTGGTTCCATGTATTTTGCAAGATTGACTATCATCTGTATGTTAAACTAACCTTTTATTGATGTTAATTGAAAAAAAAAAAAAAGTCTTACCACACTGTATCATTCCTGCTTGCAGAATATCTCCCAAACGGTTTTCCATTCCCTCACTTCCCCCTCCCCGAAAAACAAAAGACAAAAAAATCTGTGCCTGGCTTTCTTTTACAGCCTCTTGTCATCAAAGCGGCGGCGGCCGCCCCCGTATTTTCTTTTTTTTTTTTTTTTTTTTTTTTTTTTTTTAGAAACTTTGATTTAATTGCTAAACTCGCTTTTTAACCTAGTGTGTTTGCTGTTTCAGACAGCCGGTTTGGAACCATCGCCTGAAACAAAAAAACAAAACAAAACAAAAAAAAAAATCAGGCGTTGCGAAGATTGGACAAGCGTAATCCTAATCCATCTGTTTTGGAAAGAAGCTCAGTGTCACAATACCATTTATCACCACAACATTCCACGTATCGTAGTTGAAAACACCATTCCACATTATAGCTGGCAGTCTGTTTCTGACAACGCTCCAACGAATTGAAATCTTCTGTTTGAAAAAAAAGAAAAACGTCAGTTTATTATTATGCTTGATGAAAATGCAGTTAGTGAATGTGGAACGAAGCCTGTCTGTATATCAGGTATCTTGCTTTGTTTTTACTGACAAGTCTTATGGCTAAAATTTGCTTCTGTAACAGTCTATTACCCAGTGCACACACGTGGTTGTGAAAATTTAGAATAGCTCTGAAAAGCAATGATGAAAAACGGCGATAAAACAATGGTTGGTGTAATTCTAGCTTTGTGTTTATGTATCTTAAAACCATTCTAGTTTCACTCTACATGTAAGAAATAGGAAAAGTGTCAAAGACCATTCAGTGAAATAAAGTTTCGTTTAAGATAACAGGCAAATGTCTTTTTTCCTTTTAGTTTTTCCTAAGGATCAAACATAAAATACTGCTTTCACCTTCACCGTGTAATTAATTTAGTATAATCGGCAGTTTAAAATAAATCCATTGTTAAGTGGGCTTTTCCCGGAAGCCGTTTATTGAAGAACTAATTTTTGATGCGGATTGTTACGTGAGTTCGGCACTCACCTGGCACGGGCTTTTAATTGAACCGTCGCGGAGGAGTTGCAGGTGTTCCACGATCGTAATTAAACAGGTCGACCACGAACGGCGCTCTCAAACAAATATACCGCCTACAAATCAGACAAAAGTCACACCTCTGAGTTACACTTTGGCTTTAAAAGCTGTAAGTAAAGACGATTTGCTGACATTGCTGTAGAATCGTGTGGGGGTCGAGCAAAGAAAAACCGTATCTTTTCGTTCAGCTAGCGTTAGCTTGGTCCTGATCGTGCTAAGATTTCTTCTAAGCGATCCTCGGGTTTAATCTCACCGTTTAGCAGCTATAGTTAGTAAAACTACCACAATCAGGTGTCAGAACTCGATACATGCCACAGTTATTTCCCACTTTGTTATTGTTGTTTTTTGTCTTGATTTAAATAAAAAACTATATCAATAAGCTAGGGCCCTGGGGCACTTTTCACTTCAATACATAGAGTAAAATTCAAATTAACTGTAAATGCTCACATATTTAATTATTTTAGATGAACGTTATTATTTATGCCCTGGTCTGGGGCTGAAGTTGTTGGTAATTATGAACCCATGTGTTTGGCTCTGTTAAAATTGGCTTGTCCCAAAATGTATGCTTTTTGTCATTGAATTGATTTGTAGGCTGGAAAAAAAAAAAAAAAACCTTAAACAAGCTTAAATTTGTTTTTTTTTTTTTTTTTGTTTTTTTTTTTTAAAATGGTTTAAACTGCATGTCTTGGGATTGCCTGCATGGTTTCCACTGAGCATTTTACCTGTTTTAGCACCTTAAGACAACAGAAGCACAAAGCTGTATGAAACCTGGAATTGTTGTTAAATATTCATTTGACCATCTTAAAAGGCATTCAATATTCTCATTCTTCACTAAAATGAGAGACGACTTCTCGATCCCAATGCAGGCAAGTATGTCTGTTATAATCAAGATTCAAGAGCAGTGAAGAGTTTGAGCTTTTAACGTGGCGGCGTGCTCGTCTCCAGAACGAGCCGTCACCCAACATGAACAGCAGCGGACCGGCGTATCCTCTGGCGTCTCTGTACGTCGGTGACCTCCATCCAGATGTTACAGAGGCCATGCTCTACCAGAAGTTCTCGCCCGCTGGGCCCATCATGTCAATCCGTGTGTGTCGGGACATCATCACACGCAGGTCTCTGGGATATGCCTACATTAACTTTCAGCAGCCAGCCGATGGTACGTGTGTGTGTGTGTGTGTGTGTGTGTGTGTGTGTGTGTGTGTCTTGGCGTGGCGTTTGTCACACAGGTTCTAATCAGACCTCTTCTCTTTCAGCGGAGTGCGCTCTGGATACCATGAACTACGACGTAATTAAGGGACGACCCATCCGAATAATGTGGTCTCAGCGTGACCCAGGACTGAGGAAGTCGGGGGTGGGAAACATTTTTATCAAGAACATGGACGAGTCCATCGACAACAAGGCGCTGTATGACACCTTCTCTGCGTTTGGGAACATTCTGTCCTGCAAGGTAAACCCCAAAGTGCATCTTTTTTTTAAGTGTTTTTGCAGAAATGTGCTTGTTTGTTGAACGCTGCCGCAGAAACCGTTTAATTGGCCCAAACCTGCGTTTTTCAGGTCGTTTGTGATGAAAGAGGATCCAAAGGCTATGGCTTTGTTCACTTCGAGACTGAAGAGGCAGCAAACAGAGCCATCGAAACCATGAATGGGATGTTGCTCAATGACAGAAAAGTGTAATGCTGACACACACACCTGCACACACAGACACACACGGTTAACAAATCCAGCTCATCAGGTTTGAAGAACGTGCTTTATTTCATCTGCATGTTTGAGAGTGATGGCTCTGCGATGGATTTGAGTTTTTGCTCTTTTTTTTCTTGCAGTTTCGTCGGAAACTTTAAATCCCGTAAAGAGAGAGAGGAGGAGTTGGGCAGCAAAGCTCTGAAGTTCACCAATGTCTACATCAAAAACTTTGGTGAAGACTACACCGATGAGAAACTCAAGGAGGTCTTCTCAGCTTTTGGTGAGACGAGTCTGCAAAGGCGCAGCATGGTTGACGTCGTCATGGCTTCTCTTGACTGACTGACTGTCCTCACGTTGTCAGGGAGGACGCTCAGCGTGCGAGTGATGAAGGACGAGCGGGGCCGGTCCCGAGGATTCGGCTTTGTGAACTTCGCCCACCATGACGACGCTCAGAAGGTGCTGTGCGTTCTTCTCGGTGCTGGAAGGGCAGCAATGGTACCAGCTCTGGGGGAACTCTCTGGAGTCTGACATTCCGGATGCTGCTCTTGCTTTCCCAGGCAGTCGATGAAATGAACGGAACGGAGCTCAACGGGAAGGTGATTTACGTTGGTCGGGCGCAGAAGCGGCTGGAGCGCCAGGGAGAGCTCAAGCGCAAGTTTGAGCTGATCAAACAGGATCGAATTCAGCGCTATCAGGTACTGCGTCCCCAGCTCACAGATGCCACCACTCTGAGATTTATGCAAGGATCTTCCACCAGCATGGTCAGAATCTCAAATTTCCTTCTCCTTGCTGGTTCCAGGGTGTGAATCTGTATGTGAAGAACCTGGATGACGGCATAGATGATGAACGGCTGCGGAAGGAGTTTGCGCCTTACGGCACCATCACCAGTGCAAAGGTTCTTGAGAGTTGGTCCCTGAGCCGCTGATGGACTCAGACGTTTGAATTTGTTACTCTTCGCTGTCGTCTAGGTGATGACAGACGGACCCCAGAGCAGAGGCTTCGGTTTCGTCTGTTTCTCGTCGCCCGAGGAGGCGACAAAAGCGGTGACGGAGATGAACGGCAGGATTGTGGCGACCAAACCGCTGTATGTAGCGCTGGCTCAGCGGAGGGAGGAGCGGAAGGCCATCCTCACCAACAAGTACATGCAGCGCCTCGCCACCTTGAGGACCATGACGAGTCCAATCATAGATTCCTACCAGCAGGCTGGATACTACATGACGGTCCCACAGGTACGCAGGTGTGACACAGACATGTAAGCCGCTGCCCTGTCCTGTAGCTGGATTAACTTTTGTCAGAAAATGGTTCTCCTGCAGCCTCCGACTCGGTCCTTCTACAGCCCCAATGCTGTCAGCACCATGAGAGCTTTACCACGCTGGACGGGACAACCACACAGGCTGCAGGGTTAATGATCACCTGTTATACAACCACAATGAGCGCTGGGAATGGTTCCCCTTCTCAAAAGGGAACTGTTGTATTTTTCAGGCCCCTACACGATTGTTTCTGGGCCCAGACGTGGATCCACTCCCATCGCCTCAGTCCGACAAGCTTCCACTCAGGCGCCCAATATCATCAGCTCCGCCCAGAAGACGAGTAAGTACCTGATCCGTGATGTCATAGTTCTGTGGTCGAAGTGCTTGAGTCGGTTTGTGTTTCAGACAACATCGGGACTCAGACTGTCGGAGGGCGCACTGACATTCCTGGTATTCCCAGAAGCGGCCAGTACAAATACTCGGCTGCAGTGAGAAACGCCCAGCACGTTATCGCCGTTCCTGCACCGGTGACTCGACCACAGGTTCCTGGAGCATTGGATTCAATCTCATAATGGAGAAGTCTCGGGTGACTCATTCTTTTTCAACAACAAATCATCTTTAGATTCCCGGATCCGTGCTGGAGCCATCGGTGCACATCCAAGGCCAGGAACCCCTCACTGCCTCCATGCTGGCTGCAGCCCCACTCATGGATCAGAAACAGCTTCTTGGTGCAGCTCGCTTCATTTCAGCCGTACGCTTTAGAGTGACAGGCTTTATTCCCCGTTTGTTGTGGTGCACAGGTGAGCGGCTGTACCCACTGATTAGCGCCCTCCATCCAAACCTGGCTGGAAAAATCACCGGGATGCTGCTGGAGATCGACAACTCAGAGCTGCTGCACATGCTGGAGACCCCAGAGTCCCTACATTCAAAGGTTTCATCACATCACTGCTGCATTACCAGCAGAATCACTGTTATTACAGGAAACCTGATGACATTCCAGCTCTGGTGGCTGACTTTAGGTCACAGGAATGATGGGACACTGGCCAATTGTTTACTGTTTTGATAATGAAATCTAGTTTTCCATCTTTTTTCAGGTGGATGAAGCGATTGCGGTGCTCCAGGCTCACAGGGTGAAGGAATGTTCTAAGGACTGAAACGCTGCCGTAAGGTCAGAAATAATTTTAGGAAACTCTGCTTAAAGGATTAATGAAGATAAAATCAGTGTTTTTCCCCAGATGTCCATTAACCAGGAGGATTTAAGAGAAAAAGAAATGTGTATGGAATGCATGGATAAGATTTGTGAAGAAAATGTTATGTTAGCTGTACCTTTTGTTAAGATAAAGTTTACAGAATTACGCATCAAACCAGCCTATTGTCGTTTTTACCTAAGCTGAAGTGTTTCCCGGTCATTAGGAGCACAGGTGTCTCGCTCCCATGGCCATCACTATACACCATCTCAGAATAAGTCAAGGTGGTGGAGAGACTGAAAGCGTTAGATATTGAATATTCCAAGCTGTATTTTTTTAAATTCCAGGCTGACAGTCCCCCAGCTGTCCAGAACATGTAACGGTGGTTCCCACTAAGTGGAGGACACCTAACAGCAGGAGCCTCTCTAAGACAAACCAGTTGTTGGGTCAAACTCCTTCCATAAATTCTAATTATCCTGGAAAATGTAGATCAATGAGACAAAATACAGGAGAAATTTAAGAGTGGACATGGTCAAACTCAAATTGGATTAAGTTTATTGGGAGCCTTCATACAAAAAAATGAACTTATGGCTGTAGAAAGTTACAAAGAATTAGACTGAATTTTAGCTGGCCTATAAAGCCTATTTATCCCAGATTTTTACTCATTGCAAGTTGACTTTAAATCTAAAACTGAATAAGCCGGTGAAACAGTAATATCTAAAAACACAGATACCTGCAGATTACGTCTCGGTGGCGGTTTACAGCACAAACCCACAAAAACCTGAAAAGCAACTCAAAGATTTACTTACAATGTGAACACTTGAACTTGAGGCAACTTTTATTACATACGACAAACTAATTTCGACGCGTCTTGGTGATGTCTTCGTGGATGCAAACAAATGTATTTACACTGCGTTCACACGTGTCGCATCACATTATCGGCGTGACGGCATCAGGAGCTGCTTGGCGGTCACTGAATCGGGGAAAAGGTTGTGGTAGGTTGGCAGAGGAACATATGCAGCTGTTATCATTTTGCCTGAAGAGGAAAGAAGATGAAAGTAAACGCCTGGAAAAGTT
Organism: Pao palembangensis; assembly: GCA_015343265.1. Classification (NCBI taxonomy): domain Eukaryota; kingdom Metazoa; phylum Chordata; class Actinopteri; order Tetraodontiformes; family Tetraodontidae; genus Pao; species Pao palembangensis. The sequence continues at coordinate 11,105,220 of CM027090.1, forward strand.
CTCCGCCCAGCTGGTTGCACATCAGCACATACCTGCAAACCAGCGTCCGTGAAGAGCGTTTACGGTCGCCATTGCTGCTGGAATCGAGGGACACTTCACGTACACGTTGCCCTGAAGGAGAAAAAGGTTTCAGCCGTGCAGAGAGCAGAAGATAACCAGTCCCTAAATTCAGCGACTTACTTGAGTCGAGTTCTTGTCCACGTAAATGTGAACGACCCCTCCGTGTTTGTTGCACTCCTCAATGACGTCATCCTGGATCTCCACGGCCCAGCTGGGATCATTTTCTCTGAGAATGTAATCGGGGGTCATTGAAACATGGTGCCTGTGATCAGTGTTGTGATAAAAACAAATGTTTGTCTCACGCTTGTGGGTTGAAGAGGTTGGAGAGCTGAAGGCAGTGTGTGGCCAGCGGCTGAGCTGGCAGGTTCAGAGCTTGGCTTGGAGACGGAGTTGGAACAGCTGGGAGAGCGAAGGAGGAAAACCCGCTAATCATTGGTCGCTGTGCTTGAAAGAGAAAATACGATAACTAAATAAGATAACTGGAGATCAAGTCTCACCTGGGGGACCACCGATGGTTGGGAAGGACATGGAGCCAGTCATCTGTAGAGCCTGCTGGGCAGCAGGAGGGATCTTCAGACCAGTTCCTGGAGGAAGGAAACATTCCCATTTACAGAATTCACAAGGAAATGCGTCTGGTTTGACTCCAACGAAGAAAGCAAGCAGAACAAACCTTCTGCCAGTCGAGCCATGAGCTGCAGGCGTCCGGTGGTTCCCAGGTCGATGCCGGTCCTCTCCAGCTCGTCGTTATCCAGGATGGAGCTGGCCGTGGATGAGTCCGAGCGCTCCGTCACATGGCCAACCTTCATGGGACGTCCAGCCAGCTCAAAGCCGTTCAGCTGCTCCAAAGCCTTTTTGGCACATTCTGCATCTGCAAACTTAAAAATATTTAATAGGTTAGGAGGCAAACCGAGTGAGGGATGAAGTATTTAAAGGAGCAGAAACTTTGTTTACAGATATAAATCCATATCCTTTGGATCGTCCGGTCTCGCTGTCCATCATCAGCTGGATTCCTTCAATCTTTAAAGCAAAAATTCACCTGATGAAAATACTGGAAGAATAAATCTGAGAACATTGAAAGTGGACCCCGGTCCTGACCTTGCCAAAGGGCTCAAAGATTCCTCGAAGCATTTCTTCGGTGATGTTGAAGTGCAGCGACCCCACGTACAGACGCATCGGACCTGAGCTGCCCTTCTGTAGATTGTTAGCGGCGGCGGCGGCTCGGTTTTTCTCCGCCTGCATCAACATTGGTGTACCAAACCGGTTAATTTGGATTTGGCAGCTGTGGGGCATCAACATCTCTAGTCTGCTCTGTATTTAGCTGCGATGGTCGTTACCTGAGAGGCCTGAACAATGATGGGGACTCCTAAAAGCCTCTGGCCTGTCAACCCGATCGCCAGCGGTACAGAGGAAGACTCGACAAACTCGATATAAGCGATGCCCTTTGACCTTCTGGAGTTTCTGTCAGAGATTATCCTCACATCTCTCACCTGCAGACAGGGGCACACCTTTAGAGCTGGTTCACACACAAAAACTACTGAATATAAGGCTTAAATAAACTGGACGGACCTTTCCGACAGCTGAGAAGAAATCTTCCAGGTCTCGAGCTCTGATTCTGGCAGCCAGTTGCATACAGAAGACGGTACGAGCGTCTCGCTCCTCTGGAGTCAGATTATCAATTGGTTGCCTTGAAACCAATTACAGACAGATGCTTTACAATCCCTCAAGGTAAACTGCACTGTGTGTAATGAAATGGTTTAATAAAATACCAACATGAATGTTTTATCCAACCTGATGGGACTTCTCTCCTTTTTAACTGGGCTGCGGCTTTTGGACCGTTTGCGGCTGAAATACAAAGAGGACATTTTATCCTCCAACAACCTGTAAACAGCTGTATGGCAATGGTTCAAAGTTCATTGGTCAAGGCCTTGAAAGTGGTTTTGTAGCACAATGCATTTGGCTGGATATCTAACCATAAACTTGAACACAGAGACCAAACTACATGTTTCTAACAGCACCACCTCTGCTGTTTACAGGCCGACGCCATCAGCTCCTCACGGGTCACTTACATGGGGCTCCGGCGTGGTTTGTACCTCCCAGCGCGATCCTTACTTTTGGACCGACTGCGATGGCGCTCTCTGCTGCGGCTTCTTTTTCTCTCTCGACTCCGGCTTCTCTTCTTACCCTTCTTTTTATCCCTGCTTCTGCTCCTGCTTTTTCTCTTCCTGGAGCCTGGACTTCGGCTCCTGCTTCGACTTTTTCTTTTCCTGAAATTTGTCACAACACGTGTTCAAGCAAAGCCATGCACAGAGGGGGAGACACTGGGATAAATACGAAAACTTACTTCTTGCTTTGGTCATCGTGTCCATTTGCATGAGAGGACTTTATCTCATCCTAAGCAAGGTTGATACAAGAACATCATGAGGACGTAGATGAAACATTTCAAGTCGTCAAAGGTTGGGGGGTTGGGGGTGGAGACAGGACAAGAGAAAATACAGAATATATTCAATTAATAATGATACTTCAAACTTCCTTTCATAACTGGTCGCTATCCTTCCACCACCCCCCATAGCTTCCCATCCCACTCTAACATAAGGCTGCTCATTACTTAATGCAACAAAGGGAGAGTATCCAACATTTTAGCTCAGTCTAAAAAGCCTTGACATGGTGAGATCATCTCCACTTTTCCACTTCCAATGGAGCGTACCAATGCCTCTGCCACTATTTGTGTCTAATCATGTGAACACGCTTGGCCCACAACCACTAAAAGAGATCCTGTGTTGTTGGTGTCAGTCCAGTGATCTTCACCCATTTTCGTTCTTGGACTGTAAGAGCTCGATGCCACCTCTGTCACACATCTTGCCCTGAAGCAAACAGGGATTCACACTTCTTAGTAATATTGACGCCGAAGGAAATAAAAATAAAATAAATCCATCATTTCAGCCACGTGTTATACCATTATCTGTAAACTGCAAAATATTCACGGTGGTAGATCTACAGATCTTTCTGACTGAATAAAGCCTTCATTACTAAAAAAGTAAATCACTTCACAGTAAATCTTACAGTTACTATTATAATATCTATGAGTCTGTGAAGCATGCAGAAATACATCAGCTGACTCACACTAAATTCTCTGAAGAGGCAGTATTCATTTTAACACACCCTAATCCTTATTTTCATAAAATGCCCCCTTTACACCTGACATGAAAGTGTATTCATGTTTTGGATTTCAAACAATGCAGACCGCGTGATGAGAAATTGTGTAAACACACCAGAAATATTAATATGATGACGAAATTTGCCAAACCTCATCCAGAGGTGGGTAGTGATGCGTGGTAATTACATTAAAGGCAACTGTAAATCCCAGTCCACACAAACGCTCGTGATGCAGAACAACGTAAGCAAGTTCGAGGTCAAGCTGGAAACCAGAGATCTAGTTAAAGAACAAATCCAAGTCCCAACAATGAAACTTCCTCCAATGAAAGTAACTCACTAAGTATGGATAAGCTTTTGTAAAACCTATAGGTTTCTGTATATTTAAGCCAAAATTGAACTGAGGTTTTTTTAGTGACATCTGGTGGTACAGCCATATAAGCAGCTACTCAAGAATGAAACTGACATCAAGTGGAAAAAACTGATAAAAAAGTGAACATTAGAGCCAATGATGGCAGATGTGACTGAAGTCCGATCACAAGAACACATGTTAATGTCAGTTGTAAAAAGGGGCCAATGTCACAAATGAAACTCCTTTTCAAGCACACTGAGATTACCTGGGTTAATAAGGCTCCACAACATTGCAGCAAAATTATTGCATCAGGGACAGGGTGATTTTGATTCATTAACAAAAACCACCCTCCAGAAAAGTTTTTTTTTTTTTTTTTTTTTTAAATTTAAACTATTGTGGGGCATATTTAAAAGCAGTCATGACACAAGACTGTCAGTCTGAATACTGCCTCCTTTGGTGGACAGGTAAGGATGGGCTTAACCATTGGCATTCACCTTGTTGAAACCGAATACGGGCTGGATTTTCTAGGATGCATCGCTCTTAGTCCTATGGTGAACCACAGTACATCAGTATATGCACAATAACTACCTTCCTTTTTTTCACAGTTCACAGTGGAATCAAAGATGAATTCATGGGAGTAGAGGTGAGATATCATTAGGGAAGTCTATAAAGAGAGATAGATGTGGATTTATTTATAATTCTGTATTATGTTTTAAGTACTCAATAACACCACAGAACATTCAAGTAAACTTTGGAACAGTAGCAAATATAAAGGGCTCAGGAGTACATTATGACAGCAAAACAAACCCCACTGGTTGTAACCTGCAACCCACCTTCCTAAATGGAGCCTCCAACATCGCCTCGACGTCAAAATCATCAGCCATGATGATCCTGTAACAGGAACAAGATAATTACCTTAACAGGGTCACGAAATCAACACACAAGACCGCATGAACGTGTTGTTGCTGTGCTAAATGCGCGGAGACGCTACCGATTTACTATACTTGTATTAGCTCTCACAAAGAGCCTTTTTAGCCTACCAACCGGTGTATTTACATAGTCATCAAAAACAATATTAAGGCTACTTTACCATTTCTAGGAGTTTGGACAAACTTTATAAACACTTGGCTCATAGATTGGCAATACGTGCTATAAAAGTTAAGGATTAGCGGTCAATTTAACATAATTGGAACTAATTATGTTTTAAAACACAGATAGCAACGTGAATGTAATAGCAGCGCTGTAACAGGAAAACGCGCATTTACACGAAGCTAACTAAACTAGCCAGCTCGGCACGCGATTTTAGTTTCGTCACTACCAAAGGCCAAGCTTAAGAATAACCAATATGGCGGTACAATTTCATACTCTGTTTATAAACTTGTACATAACTGAGCAAAAACACAATTTTAAAGCATCCACCTTTGAAGCTGTTGTCTGCATTGTAATAAGGCCTAAAACCGATACCTATCGAGAACAAATTCAACATGGCGGACTAACTGCGTTTCCGCGGCAGCGAGTTAGCATTTATTAGCAAACAAATACGTTACCGTCAGGGGAAGGAGAAACAACGTACCGAATTCAAACACACACTCAATATGCTGCTGAAACAACTCCTTTCGACGCCTTCTCCTCGACAGATTACCGAAGAGTCGGGTAAAATTACAACGGTCCAAGTTATGTAACCTTTTTTAAGCGTCAGACACCGACAATTTCGGGACGTGGCCCGCTACCACAATGCTGCCCTCCCTTCTTCTTCGCTCTCTTCGTCTACGCTGAAGAGTTACCACAGTACCGCCGCGGTACTACCACCTAGCGGAGAAACACGCAACTCCATCCTACATGCTTTTGTCCAAATCTCTGTTTTCATTGCCTTTTTGGTGATTAATCAGATTTAATCTTTTTCTTTTTAATGAGTTTCCAAGGCCTTTCAGTTCCTGCCATGCATAGTAAGAAAAAAAGCTCAGAGTGATAATATTTTTTTTATTTAGCTGGGATTAACATTGGCGGATTTAATTTCATCACTCCAAATCACCATGTCCTGGTTATATAAAGAAACATTCTTTGCAGTAAAAGCAATTTTGGTTTGGAAAGATTATCTCAATATCATGTACATCATGCAACCCAGATTTAAAACCTCATAATACTGTGGAAAGCACAAAGCCATTGTTTTCAAATGAATTATATGTACTCTTAAAGAAAGCCAAATGTTTCACAACTCATGCTTCAAGACGTTTGCAGCTTCAAAGACTAAAGCTTTGAAAAGGAGATTTATGGAATTATTAGTGGGTTTAGACACTCATATAAAATATATAGAATTGTCTTGGGGAATTGGCAAAAATTATTGTCAATTACAACTCACAGTGTAAGTAGTTGGTAGTAGTTACCTGCATCACTTCCTGGCTACATGGTTGTCATTGACTTTAATAAATTTAGTCAAAATGAAAGTGTTTTCATTATATATATGTGAAGTTACCGAGGATCTTGTGTTCGTCATGTGATTTGTAAGCTGTCCACGAGAAACGAAGTCATGCTAATGAATTCCTTGGAACCCATTCCTGTTGGTCAGTGGACTCATTCAGAATGTTCTGACTCTTTTTCACGTTGTGCATTAACTAATAAGCACACTCCAAAAAAAAGCCAATAAAAGCAACTGAAGTGATTTTCTAGGGAAATTTTATTTTTTTTTCCGGAGTTTTGTGTTTGTTCCAGGTTGTGGGGTTTATTACTTTACAAAAGCCTTTAACCATAGGATGAACAATGATTATTGAGCTCACATTTTGAGAGCTCTCAAAACAATCATCTTTACAGTCACTTAACAGTCTGTGGCTACTGCACGTCAGACAGCAGAGTCCTCGGTTGTAACTGTGTTATTGAGTTGAAGTGGAGAATCATAGTTTGGAGGAACTTCAAAGAAGAGCTCATCATCAAAACAGAAATCATCTGAGGGCGATGCAAGGTACGGCAGCTTCAAGACGAACCCAGTGAGGGTGCCTCCAACTGCTGACATTCCGATTGTAGATAACACAGCTGCAACCTGGAAGAAAGCCTGTTCACTGGCAGTTCTTCCCAAACCTGGCTGCAGACCAGGGATTAGCCTCTGGAGCTCCAGCAGCTTTGGATCTCCTTCTGCTGGTGCTCTGTGGGTAAAGATCTCATAGTAACTCGGCCCATAATCCTCCTCACTGGCCATCAGAATGACACATATACCTGCAGTGCACGATATCAGCCCAGTCAGACCGTGCAGGTTGTGTATCCCACATTGATCCTGGATCCGGAGGCGTCTGGCCAGAAAGGGGCTCATGTATCTGTATCCCAGCATGCATGCAGTGCAACCCATCATACCCAGGGCGTACGCGGCCGCAGGAGATATCATCATATCCACCGATGCCCCGACGGTCACACCTCCAGCCAGGGTCACGTTCTGCACGTCGGCCATGGTGAGCTTGCCGTTTTTACTAAGCATGGCAGACAGAGCGAAGGCCGTGAGCGTGGAGGCACTGAGGCCGATGAAGGTATGGAGGATGGCTCTGTGTTGGTCGTCTCCTTTCAGGGTCAATGCTGAATTAAAAGAGGGCCAAAACACCCAAAGGAACAAGGTGCCCATGAGAGAGAGGATGTCTGACTGGTAGCTCGTGTTCTCCTTGGTGTGGCCTTCTTTCAGGCGGGGCCTGTACAGCACAAATGTCACACCCAGGCCAAAATAACAGGCAAAGAGGTGAATGAGAATCGAGCCGCCCGCATCGTTGATCTTCAGATACTTCAGCACAGCCCACTCTGTGACGGCAAACACTGGCACTTCTAGCATAGCCATGACCAACAGCTGCAAAGGACTCGTCTTCCCCAACACCGCCCCGAAAGATATGAGCACCACAGCGCAGGCGAATTCTGCATTGATAAGGTTGGTAACACCAAGGTGAATCTTACCATCATGGCTGAACTGGAAATACCCCTGTACTAAAATGGCCCACTGGATGGCAAAGGTAGCTGTGAGAAAGTTAAATGCCATTCCCCCAAAGCCATATAGCCGGAAAAACGCCAGCAGGCACCCGAAGCCGATGAATATCATGACCTGTATGTCGGTGAAGAAAGGGTAGTCCCTGTAGACTGCATTGTCCATGGGGTCAGTCCGGTTGGTCTGAAATTTGGCGTCTGCCTGCTCATCGTATGTGACAAAAGCAGCATACAGGACGACAATCGCCACTTCTGTGACAAACACAAACACCGGCAACCTCACCCGAAGGCTTTTCGACCGTTGCTTCATCTGGACAGCTTGTTGGAACTAATGGCACTCATGTCATCTGCAGCCTGTAAAGTAGCTGTGCTGATAAGACAGGTCAAAGTAATGTCAGACTCACTCACACACACACACACACACACACACACACACACACACACACACACACACACAGACACACACACACACACACACACACACACACACATCCCCACACAACATTCCCTGTGAAATACAGCTGTATGGACTTTGAACACCTGAGAATTCTTATCTGAAAGCACAACAGAGCATTTATTTGCTCACTGAAATAAAAAAATCAACAGCATGTGCACACAGCTAGGGCCATCTCATCTTTTAGGCAACAGTGATTTATCCACTTGTTTACATCTTGATCAAATGTTCTAACATCACTTGTATTAAACATAACTACAAGAGACATTTCTGATGTGAACAGGAATGCTCTTGTTGTGAGTTTGATCAGCTGATTTGTATTCACTTTCAGCTTCCAGGCCTCAGCTCTTATTTTATGGCAATTATTAGAATATCTGCGAGTAAATTAACGCTTGTTATGAAAACCACATAAAACCCTGACAGACACTGCCGAATAAATAAATCACACCAAAACCGCTTAACAGTGCACTTTAAATGCATCGATTTCATTTATCATTTGAAAATATTTTATCAAATAAATTAAGATCAACATTTTTGAGGAATAAAGTCTTTATATTTCTGAATGATGGAACATTTTGCAAATAAATATACTGACATTTCTGCTACGAACTAACATCATCTGTGTCGTGTGGTTTCAGCCACATAATGAGACATGAGATCGGGGGAAAAAGAGAAATTAATAAATAAACACAAACAACATAAATACTAAATAAATTATAAGAAAAAGGACACTAAGAAAGAAGACAGAAGGTGATCTTAGAAAAGGGAGGTAAAAAACATCATTTGTCAGAGAGTAAACGAGGATTTAAAAGTCATCGGCTGCAGTTCGGACACGTTTAGACGTTTGAACTGAGGAAAAAATAAGGTGGGAGAGAGCGAAGGGAGGAGTCCACGGAAGTGCTTTTAAACGCCCTTCAGGAGTAGATGGTGATGACCTCGCGTCCACCTCCGCGCACCAGTAGGACGCGATTCAGACCTTCGGTCAGAACCTCGAGGAACGCCATGTCTGAGACAAATTCACCCTTAAGGAAAAGCTGCACCATCCCTGTTTTTAAGTAACTCTGCTTTATAAAACGCTAGGATGCTCATCAAATACTGAGCAGGATACAGTTTTCATTGCCCACGCGGTTCTTCGGTGGTCCGGGCATGTTAAGCAGGACAAGTTTGGCCTCCTTGGACTTCTTTATGATGACCTCGTTGAGTCGTACAGCTGTGTGCATGCGCCTCACATCCACCTGGTTTCTAAGGCAACAAACAAACAGGGAAAAAAAAAACATTCCTTTAACAAGCACACATAATCTGCTCAGGTTGCTCTGGTTCCATTGCAAGAAGATTTCCACTCACAAGTTTTCCCACTCGCTGCAGCAGCGTGTTGGGGGGGAAGACTTGTGGTTAATAATGCAGACAAATCTGTGCTTGGTAGGTGAAAGTGAGGGATCACTCACGGCTTCATGTTGAAGACGTCTTTCCCAACCTCTGAGTTTGGCGACACGGGGGCCAACCCCTTGTCTGTCCAGGAGGGAGAGGTGGGTCCGGTTGGGCTAGTCGGTGAGGAGGTGTTCTTACTGTGGATCAGCTGCACCTGTTTTGGGTCGGAGACAGCCACAGACTGAGACAGGGACACGGCGATGTGACAGCGTGACAGAGAGGAAGAGAGAAAAGAGACACTGGTGAGTCCAGCCGAACACCAGGAGGTCAGAGGGAGCTGAGCGTGCAGCCGACAGAAACAGTCACATCATCTGAACATCTCCATCACTGTCAGAAGTGAGGATGACAAAGCAGAAGCCCAACAAAAATGTCCTCTGAATGGACTGTTACCTCATCGCCTGGTCTATCTGCTCCTTCCTCCGTGCTGTCCTGGGAACGCAGCGCAGACGTGTTTTTACGTCGAATAGACCCACGAGATGAGTCAGTGATGCTCTGGATCTGGGATTATACACAAATAAAAGGCCTGGATTTGCCATCTGGAGTTTACAGGCTGATGATAAAGAACAAATGATGGTTTTAGCGTGCGTTATACCTCCCTCTCCATCTCGTTCTTGGTCAGGTGCATCTGCTTGAGCATCTGAGATCTTTGCTCCATCACCAGCGTCTTCTCGTAGGTGTACGCTGAGATGTCAGTGTCGTGCTGGAAGGTCCCGTTTTCATGTGTCAGACAGCAGGTACAGTAATAAGGTCTGCATTTAAGACCAAACAAGCTGGCTTCCTCTCACCATCTCCACCACCTCCACCTGCGCATCGATGCGCAGATGATAGAGGAAGGTGATGAGGTCCTTCTTCATCTGGATGCTGTTGTCGTCCATTTGAGCGACAGTGAAAATGCGCATCTTGCACTTCCTCCAAACCTGCACAGCATCAACATTTTGTAATCTGTAGAGGGACGTGCTATGTCCATGTCTTTTTTTTTTTTTTTTTTTTTTACATAATGTTTGTTTTAGAGCTTCATATCTGATGACTTTAGACGGAAGCAGGCTCTGACCGCCTCTTTTCTGACCTTATGCTGTCGAAGCAGGAACGGCAGAAGCATCAACATGCCTCCATCATGGACGATCCACCACACGTCTATGTGGCCCTCGGTGAAGCGTTCTCCGTTAGACGGGTAACTGGAGATATTCTTAGGAACCAGCAACGCCATACTGGCAACCGTGGTCTCTCTAACCACCTCTGCAGACGGTCAGAAGAGAATCCATTATTTAAAGCTAAGCTATGGTGAGCTAAGCCGCTGTTTCTTTATAACCTGTTTATTCTGTTTACTATTTGGTATGTGGTTTCTCAGCACACAAATTACATAATTCTATTTATGTTTTGAATTGGTCCCTTAAGGTCTCTTCTTTATTTCCAAAGTTTTTTTTTTAAATAGTGAGACAGATGTTTATGATTATTCTCTCCTCTCTGAGCTTCTTGTTCTTTTCATTTGCTGCTTTTATTGTAGCCATTTACTAGTGTTGGAATTTGGTTAATTTGTCTGGTTTCTAAAGCCTCCTTGTTTCAGATTTGTTTTTTACCTTCCAGTTTGCTCATTCAAACACTGGGCCTTGTTCACATCAACATGGAAATGTTGCAAAACAAATGTTTTTTTTGTGTTACTTGTGCCAGTTTAGGACCCTGCTCCACATGCAAACGCTGTTTTTAGTCAAATGCTTTTCACATTGATGTTGTCAGCTATAATCAAACAGATCTTCTATAAAAAAAATGTCAAACACTAATTTCTAAATGTATCTTTGTCAACAAACCCAAATAAAGTTACATGTAGCAATATGATTATTATCTTACCAATAAAGTTCCGGAGCTGCTGGTGGTGTTCTGGCTGTCTCCAGCTGTGCGGCCAGCTGACCATCACGGTGTTGTGCTTCAGACCCCCCAGGCCCCCAGCCTGAATCAGATGTGAAGTCCCGTCCCTGAGATTAGAGGAGACCACCACTTGAGGAAAGCCCTTCACCCTCTCTGCCTCCATCAGTTTACGCAAAGACTGCAGGAAATCAGAGAGGAAGATGAGGTGATGAAGAAACTGATTCACAGCAGAGAGGAGGCTCATAAGAGACAGTGTGTGACCAGTTTTCAATCTCCTGTGTTTGTTTCACATGTGGAAACGTGTGTGTCTCTGGATAACTGCTGACCTGATCTGCTCTCTGGGCCTCAGTGTAGCTGTCCAGGATCGTTCCCTGCACCGAGGTCCCGACGATGGTCAGACCCTTCCCCGCTTTCAGCTGATTGGTCAGGGAGAGCAGGCGAGGCTGTTCCACATTCTGCTCCTTGTCAACGCTCACCAGAACCAGGATCTGAGGCCTGGCAAAAAAAAGCACAAATTCTTCATCAGTACAGTCATTTAGAAAAAAAAACTGTGGATCAAAGTCGGTGACTGACCGCCAGTTCTTGGTGTGTGGTGGCCCCTCCTCCAGCCTCATGAGGGCAAAGCGTGCAGCGCTGAGGGAGAGGCCTCGTATCCCATCACCCCATTCTTTCTCAGCTCTGTGAGACATCAGATTAAGATGAAGGCAATAAATGTCTACAGTCAGTTTCACCACCTGGAACCTCTGACATAAACATATAGCTTACATTGATTATAAGATAATAAAATACACTGAAGCCATCTTGCTGTACTCCTTTGAGTTGTAATATTATATTCTGCAATCATCATCCAAACACTTCACCATAACTTGTAATAATTTGGAAGGGGGCGCTTATATCTGTACTTTAATGCGTCTTACCACTAGAGGGCAATCACGTTTTGTTAAAGTTTTGCCTCGTGTGTTCATATTTGTATATTTTCTAAAATTAAGATCTTCATAAACTTTTCTCTATTTTACTTGGAACACAAACCACTATTTTTATTAGGAACCATTTTATATTGCGAGGACTAGCCCAAAGTTTTCTTCTCTAAAGCTTTTGACGAAGAAGCATTATTACCCACATATTTAACAGGGGGATGTTTACGATGCCCTGTGTGTGTGTGTGTGTGTGTGTGTGTGTCAGTTGTGATGTTCACTCACCCACAGAACTCAATGTATTTGTAAATGCAGGTTGCAATGCCCATGGCGACGATGGCATAGTACCATGAGCAGATGAACATGAGTGACAGGCACAGGCTCATACCAAGGAAAGACAAAGCCCTGTAGGAGACAGGAGGTCACAGGTTTGACCCGAAGAAGAGTCTCTGCCTGTTTCACCTAACAGCAAATGTTACGTATTTTTATTGATCTATCCTACCAGTGGTAAAACTTAAAGCGGGGCCTCCAGTTTGGTGTCCGGAGCAACGTTTGCAGAGCACAGGCGAGATTGACAAACATGTAGCACATTAAGAAAAACCTGTGAAGAAAGGGAAAGAAAAAAAGGAGACATAAAGAAGCTGACACAGCTTCGTCTATTTAGCAGTTGTTAAATGACAGCGTGCTTACATGGAGAGTATGGGTGCGACTGAATCCAGGGAGGCGATGATGATGCCAATCTCACAAATACCAGCTGTTAGCAGCAGGGCCCAGGTGGGCTCCCCGTTAGCTTTGCCATGCCCAAACACCTGTAGCATCATGATGAAATAAACAGACAAAAATCTGTATTTCCTGGCCTTGGGACAGACAAATATTTGAATGTGTGTCTCACTCTAAGAAATGGGATGATGCCGTCACGAGAAATGGCCTGAAGGAGGCGGGGAGCTCCGGTCAGACTCTGGAGTCCCGCACCGCATGTGGAAAAGAAAGAGCCGAAGACAATGACCCACGGGGATGGCCACGCGAGAGTCCCGATCACCAGGTTACCATTAACTCCTTCACCAAACCTGTGAGGACAGGCAGAGAGCTTTCATCAACATCACTCAGCGCAATAGAGTTTTAACTAACTCATCATTATTAATGATAATAAAGTAATATTGAGCTAAAAATGAAGCTAAATGCTAGCAGGAAGCCAGCTTGTTTGGTCTTAAATGCAGACCTTATTACTGTACCTGCTGTCTGACACATGGTTTGCACATTTGAATTTCACTTACTTGTCCCTCAACACGACTCCCTCAATACAGGCACCGAACAGAACCACACAAGACATGTCTGTGTAAAGGATGTCAGGGAACATACTGCTGAAAAGCTCAAGAGGTATCTTTTCATATTTGCACACCGTAGCCTAACAAAGGATACACACAGTAGAGGTGGTCGTGATGGCTGCAATGGTGCCAATGGGGATCGACTTTTGGGCGTCGCGCAGGTCTCCAGAGCGGTTAGAGCCTGCCATGATACCTGTGAGCATGAACGTCATTGTTCAAGGTCAGATTTAGTGGTGTTTTAAACTCTGCAGAGGAGCATATCATGTGTGTTTTAAGACAACACAAAAACGCCAAGGCAACAGCATCCGATGCGCCCTGGTTCTCCTTCTGCTTTACCTGTGACAGAGGGGAAGTATATCCCGACCAGCAGGGTGAAGAAGCTAGTGATGTCAGCCAGGACGTAGCGGTTCGAGCTGGTAGCTGGACTATCAGGATCCACGTCTGATGGAAGGCCGCGCTTCTCCAGGATGGCCCCTTTTTCCAGGTATTTACCAAACAGGTTCTCTGCAAGACAGGCAGCCATCAGGTGTGTCCTCACTGGCCGCTGACACTTGGACTTGATAAGGTGTTGCTTACCTGCCAAGATACCGCTGGTGACCCCCGGGATTCCCTGTATCTCTGTGACATTGTTTTCCATAAAGTACTGATCACAGGTGGCATTCAGGTACTCGGAGTCACAGAACGACCTCCACAGTTTGGTTGTGATGGTTTCGTTGTCTATTTCCACGACCTTAGCGCAGACGTCATACCCTTTAGAAACGAGTGTTCTGTTTCCCAGGATGCAAACGCTGCAAAGGAGGCCCACAGAAATGTTACTGCCACCATCAGCGAGGACTGAACATCAGAGAGCAGGTCACTCACGGGAAAACAGGGGGGTCGACAGCGGTTTTGATGACCCCGGCGTAAACAGCCACTATGGAGAGGATGACGCATGCTAGGAAGACCAGCGCCAGCTTGTTCACATACTTGACCCCCACAAACACCACCAGCGCCATGAAGCTCAGGACAATGGTGCCATACACCCGCATGTTGTTGAGGAGAGCGGCCTCCGCCTCCGGACCCTCCAGACCCTCGATCTTGAAGATGGCTGCCTGAGGAACAATATATATCTGAAGGGAACGGAGGCAACGGAAAATGATGGAAGACGTGGTACAATACGATGAGGAGGAAAGAGTAAGAAAAGAAAGAGAAGTGAATATCTCACAGCTGCTGTTCTGGCCTTGAACGTCTGATGCAACAGACACGTACGTACCAGCAAAATCTCAATACAGCCGAGGATGTACATGGCGCCCGCAAAAGTGGTGCCCAAGTAGAAGCAGATCCCGACAGCGCCACCAAACTCAGGCCCCAGGGAGCGAGAGATCATGTAATATGAACCTCCGGCTGCAGATGACAAAGCAGGAATCAGTGCACAGCTCTGTCATGCACCGACGCGCACACTCTCTCACCTGGTACCACGCCGTTCGTCGCGATGGCGCTCATGGAGATGGCGGTGAGCATCGTCTGGAAGCAGCGGCAGAACAAGGTTACGGGTAAAGGCTCAATGTTACATTTAAGTCATGCCTGCTCATTTGTGTGTTTTTTCTGGCACATTTAAAAGACACTTTAGATAATAAGAATATAATAATAATCTTTTTAATGGAAAGTCCCAGTTTTGCTGCATTAAATGGGCCGTGTTTTGGGGAAACTTGTAGGTCCTGGCTGCTCCAGACAGCAGCCGATTTACTCACTGTGGAGCAGCACATGAAGACGATTATGAAGGAGCCGAAGACGCCTCCAATACCGACCATCCAGGTCATCCGAAGGAAGAGGATTACCCCAAAAATGTTCTGGATACACGGCAAGTAGACTCCCATCAGAGTGCCCAGCTGCGGAGCCTGAGAAACAGAACCATGAAATCTGAGACCGTGAAGAGATTCAAAATGGGGCTTTTCTTTTTTAAAAGTGCTACGTTTTCAAATGAAGTCACCTCCAACTCTGATTAGAAAGAAATGGTTTTAAAACTTTAATAATGCCATAGATCCTCAGATGAGCTGAGGGAGAAGCTGAAGATAATGAGAGTGGATCACAGTCAATATTACATCTTACATTCTGTATTTAGTATCACGTCTTTTGTTTTTACAGATCAGACTATTGATCAATTATAAGATAAAATGTGACCTCTGCTTCTAATAAACAGTATTGTGTGTTTGATGATGGAAACCTTTTCTATCCACCACAGAGTAAAACGATAATCCAGCCCTGATGGAGACCAGCAAATGATAAACCCATCGAAGCAAGTCAGTCGCTTTTATTTTCAAGTGGCTTTCCTGTTTTATTTTGAAGGGGCTCTTCCTCTTGCATTTTGAGTCATATTTCCTGCCTCATACAGGGCTTTCCTTCACTGTGATGCCCCTCAGGAGGTTCACCTGTGTGTCCACTGATCTGAGGTTGCTCTGAATCTTTGTTCTCCCTGTGCCCTTCTGCTTTGTTCCGACTTTCAGAAGTTCTTCTCAGCTGCCTACTAAACTGAAGTGACTGGCTCTGCCTCTGTCTGCGCTGCTGCTCCCAGTGATTGCGACGCTCGTGACAGCACGGGTCATTTCCTGTCTGGCCGACACTGACTGATCTCCTGTGAAGACCAGCCCTCGCAAACAGACGACAGGGACACTCTGACACGGACTCATTCGTTACACATCCCTGCAGGGTGCGAATGAACTGATGAGACTCAGGTGACCGGACCTTCACGGGTTTTTTGGACGGTCGGAGGCCTTCCTCACTGTTCTCAGCCTCTTCGTGTTCTTTGCTGCCTGTTGGCAGGTTGGAGTAGTTTGCCAGGCTGCTCAGCAGAGATGACACCATCGGACTGGTGTCCATTTCCTCCTGGAGAGGACACACACACACACATCCTCAGGAATCACACAGGTGAATTATTTTGTCATTAAAAACGCTCGTAGACAGTTGAGAAACAAACCACAAGGCCTCACCTCGAACAGAGCCATGTTTTTGCCGTCATACTGCTGGCTCTTCTCTGCATCGCTGGCTGCGCTGCTGTTGATGAAAGGACTGCTCTCTTTGGGGATTCCATCACCTGCAAACACACCACACCAAATGTCAGCCCAACGGCTCTCACGCAACACCACGATCCTCTGAACGACTGACCACTCCCCTAAAGACACATGGTCTGCATGACTGGATGAGAAAGAATTTGTGATTTGGGGTCAGGAGAAGAATAACTTCACACATTTGTGAACAATGTCATGACTTCATTAAACATAACGGCAGAGATGTTGTTTTAACTCTAGATTAAAGGGTTTTTCCGCAGCTGTAAATGACAGGCAAAGATAAAATAAGGCAGTGGTGTGTGTGTGTGTGTGTGTGTGTGTGTGTGTGTGTGTGTGTGTGTGTTGTGTGCGTGTGTGGGGCGCAGGATCTGTTGTGATGGAGCCAGCCAAGGAGCACTTACTTTATGGCACTCAAGACTGTGAGCAGTCATTTCTGTTTTGACTTTAGGCTGCCGGATTATACTGAAGCCAACCACCTGAGTATTCTGTAATCTAGCCAGAGCTTTAATTTTTTTTTTTTTTTTTAAATCTGCATTTAAAGCTTATTTCAGCTCTGGGTTTAGGATGAAATAAAAAATGCAATTTGATCATGTTTTAGTAAAATGCCTTCCAGAGTGTGTCTGTGTGCGCTTTGTGTCTTATCTCGTCAAAGAGAACACGGCTCAGCATTTGAAGTGGGATGGCATTTCTTCAATGACGTGGACATGACTTATAATTATGTTTTATTTTTAATATGCATATGATTGTGGGGGGTTTAGGCAAAGCAGCAGAAGCATCAAATCAAACACTACATCTACAACAAACTGGGATGATATCTCCATTCTGAGAAAAAAAAACAAACAAAAAAAAAAATACACTTCTGGGACTGATCTAACGGCACATCATTTTCCCAACATCAGAAATTCAGGAGGAGGAGGAGGTCTGATCTATCTGTAGGCCACACCTGGAAAGGTGAGGATGGGATTCTCAGAAACTCCCAAAATGACTTGTCTGCACATCTCTGCCCAAACTTCAGACTCTGATTTACACTACGTTTAAAAAAAAAAACAGTTTCTCAGCAGGGTTATTTCACTTGTGAAGCTCTTTGATGTGTAGTTCAAGCACCCCCTTTTCCTGACCCTTTGTCAGGATTCATGCTGATTCATGTGGCCGACAGATGACAGCGGATAGAGGAAACGGTGGTTTGGACGTAAAGTTGAGTTCATGAGTTGAGTTCACGTTGAAGGATCTAAGGCAAGCAACACACCATTAAAAACGCGAGTCGTAAAATCGAAACAAAATTAAGCAGAAAATGTTCAAGGAACGTCATAAGAAAAGACAGCAAATGTAGCTGTGGCCCTGCAACAATGCGCTGAGGGGGAAGAACGCGCTGTCTTCGGTTAGTGGGTCAGATTAGGACAGTCTGCTTCACATCACCCACATTTGTCACATTCGCAGCACATTACTGCTCGAGGATCAGAGCTTTGAATTCCTATTTTTGTTTATATAAAGCACAAGAAGAACCAGGGAACAAAATATCAAAGACACAAGTTCTGGAAATGCTATTAGGACACATGTAAAAAATGTTAAGATTTTGAGTCTTTGCTACACTTTGGCACACAAGCCTTTCATTCATATTCTGTTCCACACTTTCATATATTTCCAGAACCATAGATACAATCTGGCCTGTCAGCTCCACAGAAGTGGGGTTTGACGTCCCCCTGGTGGTGGGCTGCAGCAATTATTCAGCCCCAACTCCTGCATTTACTTTAAGTTAGATCCCATGATTCACCTGCAACTGTTTTGTACAGAAAATGAATGGATGGAATGAAACCGGAATTAATTTTTATCCAAAGTTAACAGCAACTTCTCTGGCTCTCGACAATAACTGAAGTTTAGCCAGCTAGATTTTTTTGGGGATATCTGCAGTGACGCTGCAGACAGACCTGCAACTCTGCATCCTGCAGATCCGTACCCTTGACGTGACATGGCTATTACAAAATGGACAGTTTATACCAGCTTTTAAAAGCTTAACAGGACAAGGGCTCAGGGGGGATTATCTAGCAGCTGCTGGAGGCAGCAGAGGGAAGCAGAAATTACCTTCAGCATGTGAGAGGACGGCACCATTCAGCATCCTCACAAAAAGAACCTGGGCCGCACACACGCACCCTCGGTTCCATCTTCCCTGCAGTTTCATTTCTCACACTGGAAGTTCCCTCATGCAGATTGTTACCAGCAGGGCGTGTCTTTAGCCAAAAATGCATCAACTTTGTATTAAAAGTTTATCAAGTCGCGAAAGCTATATCTTTAAAAACAACCGCATGCAGGCTCACATGCCATAGACATTCTTACTTCCTCCATATTCTCTGAGTCAGTATTTGGCCTCATTCTTTGTTAGTTAGCTGGACTACACAAGAAATACCACATCCGTGTCAACAAGCGTTGCAGAGAGAACGAATCAAATGCCAAGCTCATAAAAACCCGATGCAGATCCAGAGAAGTTTGCTTTGACCTCTCAAAGCCTCAAAGGTAGATGCAGGCCTGGGATTCTCTCTGAGGGGTCACCCTCCAGCGACCTCACGACCTCATGGCCTTACAACACTTTAACCTGTTGTGTTACACCAGAATCCGGATGAAAATTGCTCACATATGCTATTGTTTTTCCAACACATATGGCATGCTCTTCAGAGGGAAAACCACTCAGTTACTGGTGAAAACTGGCATCCATCAATCTGGCTAATTAGACCACCTTGTTACTTTGTTTTCAGGCCATGGAAGGACTACAAGTGTGAGAAACAGAAGCTTAAACAGTCGGCGTGCACATGTTGCACACTGTTCCATACAGGAGATGTAGGATTTGACTGTAAAGGTCAAAACTTTTTTCCACTGTATAATCAGAATCTTCCATCCAGTCATCTTGGGTCTGCAGAGAGAGGTCCATTTTTTTCAGCTGCAAAGTCAGAATGTAAGGAAATGGGTTTCATTTTATTTATTGTTTCTCTGCTTTTAGTTCACCAGCACAAATCCTTTACCCCCTCCAGAGAGGCAAGAACCCATGAAAAATAACCATGGAATTCTTTCTTTGATGTGTGCCTCCCAGAATCTGCTGTGCGGTCATAAGAAGAAGAAGAAGAAGAAGTACTTTATTTTACCCCAGACATGGGAAATTAAATAACTGCAAAATTTAAAATAGAATTTTAAAGGCTTAGTCAAATTTTAAGAAAAGAAAAAAAAAAAGTAAAAGCATTGAAAAAAGTATTCAGAGATTTGGCTGCGGCACTTTAGCTTTGCCTTCCGTGATAAAACCATAGCGCAGGCTTTGAAAGTGCACAGTCCTGTCTCACAGCCTCCAGAACTCAGACAGAGATCCAGGGAAGTCTAAAAAAAAAAAACATTTCCACTGTACTGAAGGTTCTGAAGAGCACAGCGGCAGCTGTCATTCTGAAAAGGAAGAAAGCGGGAGCAATCAGGATTGGTCCTGGAGCTGGATGTCTGAACAAACCAAGAAATATGGAGCAAAGAGTCTTAGTGAGACACGTGAAGAACCCACTGGTCAGTCTGGCTGAGCTCCAGAGATCCTGTATGCAAGTTCCAGAGGTTAGCCATGACTGCAGCTCTCCACCAGTCTGAGCTCCGTGACAGGCTGTCCAGACTGTTCTCAGACCATCAGATCCTCTGGTGGGATGAAATTAAGACTGATCCTTTTGGTCTTTGTCCTATCACTCACACCACCATCCCTACAGTGAAGCAGTGCTGGTGGCATCATATTTTCAGCAGCCTGGACTGAATGACTGGTCAGGAATTATAGAAGAATGAAATGAGAAAATTCCAGCAATGTATTTAATGAAAACATGATCGAGAGCCCTCAGGACCTCAGACTGGGCAGAAGGTTCACCTTCCAACAAGTTAATGAAGCTAAGCACAACACGGGGGGACTTAGGGACAACTCTGAATGTTCTTGGGAGACCCAGACAGAGCCCTGAGACATTTCTGGGGGGACCTGAGAATATCTTTCTATGGACAAGAATGTCAGAACATCCCACAATCCAGGCCTGCGGAGCTTGTAACATCTTACACAAGACACCTGGAGGCTGTAACAGCTGAGTAAAGGCTATTCCAGCCAATCGTAGCAGAGTCTGAGTACTCAAATCTTCTCTAACAACATGTTAGATAAAGTGGGAGGCTGGGAAAACAGCATTGTAACTGGATCCATGTACAGAGGAAGCTGTTGTTCCTGAGTGTTGCTGAAGGAAGAAAAGACCTTGCTTTTCAGCCATAAATCTGTTGAGCTCCAGACGACCACGCCACAGGAATATACGTGTTGATGAAAATGGATGAGACGGTGGAAAGGAAAAAAAAAAACACAACAAATCTAAGGAAGCTAAGCAGCAAAATGTGTGTCAGCCTGGCTGCAGAGACAGACCTCACCATACAACAAAGTAGAGCTTCCAGCAGCAGTTCACAGCAGTTAACTCTGCTGACACCCTTGATTTCATGGTACCAGAATACAACACACTCTTTGGAAAATTACAGTAGTGCTTATTAACTCTACAGGCAATCACACAAATTGAGCTAAGCCACAGCAGTTGAGCTAACAACATCTGGCTGGCAGATCAAATCCCTGCTATTGTGTTTTTTTTTCAATGATGAAAGTCAACCTGGAAACCGGTAGGCTGACCAGACCTGGTCTTGGGTTTGGACTGAACTATGAAATTATTTTCAGATTGCTTCTCAAGACATGACTATCTCAGAGAGCTCTCTCTGGCTCTTGGACATATGGATTCAGGACCACTGCCTCCAATTTAACCTTGCTAAAACGGAGCTCCTGGTTTTCCTGGCCAACCAATCAATTCATCACTGCATCAACATTCAAACTGACACCCAGTCTCTTGCTCCTTCCAAGGCTGTTTGAAATCTTGGAGTCATGATTGATGATCAACAAGCTTTTTCTGATCATGCAGCCTCAGTCTCCCACTCATGTTGCATCGCCTTATTCTACATCAGGAAAATTAAACTCCCTCTTGAACAATCTGGACATAATAACTGCAGGATTAGAGTCAATAAGGAGCAGGGGAGACAGTTCAGAGCACCAACATGAGAGCAAGACGACAGAAACATGGAGTCTTGGCCCAAGAATCAGATGCAAGTACTCACATGCTCAGCTGTCTTGTCCAACACTGAACTAATTTAAGACAAAATCACAAACTTAAGCGGAGATTTATTCATCACAAGGTAATTTTAAGTGTGATTGCACCCAGAATAGAACCAATTTAAGGTTTTGTTTGTTGTCACCAAGACCAGAGTCAGCACAGGTTCATACAGTATACCACCAACTAAACCATGTCCAGATGACTGGGGGCCACTACATGAGTCCATCTCTGTCCACTTAAGTCTCTCTAAATGATACCAAATGTCCTGGCTTTCTGAGGAGAAACTTCTGCCCAGAGGGTTTGACACAAATTTATAAAAGGCCCATAAAAATACAAATATTACAGCCTATTAAACATCAAAACAAGTGTTACGGCCTCAAAAACAAGTTGTTTTTGTGTTTTTTTTGTGCTTCTGTTTGGATATGATGGGGGGGTGGGGGTGGCGGGGGGTGCGGCCAAGTGTGAGACAAGTGAACCCTGCACGAGTGATAACGATGAAATATAGGGCGTACATCCATAAAACCCCCAGAACTCAACGCTCACAAGTGGACGGAGTCTGAACAAACCACTGAAATGAACCTAAGCCCACTAAAATGCTTCATCCCAACATTCACTATGTCTACATCCACATCCGACCTCGGATATCTAATATGATGTCACACAAGCTTTAACAAACTGTAAAAGCTGCCAAGAAAATGACACTGAGCGCACCAGCTTCTCCAGGTAAAGGTTGTGAGTTATAAACTCTTCAACTTACAAATATTTAAAATGGCAGTGAATATTTAGAGGTTCAGGCATTTACAGGATTCTAATACTTATTTTGACAGCCCAGCAGGATATTAATCAAAATCAATGACCTTAATATTTCTTAATGTAAATTCCCTCCAGATTGACAGCAGAAAGACAGAAATTTAAATGTATTTTACATCTAACAGGGGTGTTTAATATCCTAATTGTTTGTTTCACTTTAATTAATAAATAAAAAACATTAAAGTGAGGCTGCAGTAACCCTAACCCTAACCCTAAAAATAATTTATGCCACTAAAAAGTTAAACTGAGCTGCAGACAATTCAAATGCAACTGAGGAGAAAGGGGGAACTTGAAAAAAAGTTCAGATATTTGATGAAAGTCTCAGCGGACAAGGTGGATTTATTGTCTTGAAATGCAACTTCTGAAATTGTGAAGCCCAGGCTGGTGGCACACTGGAAGAGGTTTGTAAATCTTAATTTAAAAACTAAAGACATAAGGATGTTTTAAACTGTTATGGTCCTTCAGCTGTTATGATCCTAACTAACAGTTTCAGGTTCAGACCCAAACTGGGGCTCAGAATCATACAGGGTGTTGCCAGCTGAAGCGAGAGTCTCTTGATTCAGACAATGGCGCCAGACCGGTAGTGTCACTTTTCCCTTCAGCAAGGCATCAACCTTAGGCTGGTGTGAATTTACTTCCACCTACCACTAGGTGGCGATGCCGACTCCTTACACAGGGGGCGCTCTTTATCGTAATCCATCCTTCCTTTCCGGATTGTGTCTTTTGAGTGGATCACGTGCCAAGTATTGCCGTATAAATTTCAGTCTGATAATTTATTAGTCAACTGCATTCCAAAAATGCATTTAGGAACCAGATGTCTGATATGCCACAAATCCAAAGATTTTAGAGAAAAGTTTATATAATGACACCCAGGGTCATATGGACACAATTCTGAGAGTGTAAAACGATGGAATGGCTGATGCTTCACTTCTCACTGGTGCTAAACTGTTGACAAAGTTAGCATTTTTCATTTTTTTGCTAATTAAATTCAGGAAGGGACCACAACCTCGATGAGTTATTTGAAAGTCTAAAAGTCCAGAACTTCCACGAACAGAGATTTCCAAAAAAGTATTTGCTGAATTAAATGCCACCACATGACCAGAAATCAATGTGGAAGTTGGATTTTTTTTTGGCTGGTGTTCCAGGTGAAAGTCCTCACTGAAGCAAATCGGTATGATCTTTCGGTCTGGTATCCATTTCCTTTTGTAAAATGAAATTTAAATGAATGCTAGCAATCAAACATCTTCTCATATCTGATTTTAGGATAGACAGAAAAAAAAAAAAATCCAGTCCTGTCAGATCTTTTTTTGTTTTTTGTCAAGGAAGAGGATGCAATTTTTTATTCTAGTTTCCACTCCAAAGAATTATAAATATATAAAAATTATATATAAAAATTAGAATTACACACCTTTTCTCAAACTGTGAGTGTGGATGTTAGTATCATCACGTAGAAAGAAAACTGGATTTTTTTCCCAGCTGGCCTGTATGAACGCTTCAGTCTGTTATGGAAGACAAATGTCGGAACGTGTTTCTCCAGGCTGAAATTCCCCCTAATATTAAGTGGCCTTGTGGTTTTTTGGTTTCTGTGGCTTTATGGCAAATTCATCTCAGGGCAGCAGATAAAGGATAAAATCCTCCAGCTGTTTTTTTTTTTTTGTTTTAATATAAAACATATATGCTTTTCAAACCTAGTCGCTGCACATGCGGATTTCAACACAGGTCTTCTGACTATAAACAATCCCAAATCAGCTGAGGGACTGACTGCCGATTGGTGCTGGGGTCAAAAGTACCGCATAAATAATCTGGTCTGCGGTGCATCGTTTTGGTCGGGTGATGAGGTTTTTTTTTTAATTCACTGTTAATAACTGTAATTCACTGTTAATTCACTAATAATTCACTGTTTTTTTAATACACTGTTGTTGCTGTTCGCCTTCAGATCCAATAAAGGCATCACAAACTAAGGACACCCCCTCCCCCCCCCCCCCCACACACACACACACACACACACAATTATCAGCTTTTCATACAATCTGTCACACAATTTTTACACTGCTGTTTCCACAAGTTTCCACAAACACACACACACACACACACACACACACACACACACACACACACACACTCCCTTTCAGCTTGGGGGAGTTTTCATTGCTCACCCAGGCTGTTAGGTCCCCCCTCTCCTTCCTCGCAGTCGGTCATGTTGCTTAGCGTCCTCTCTCCTCTCTGTTGCCCGGAGACCACTCAGAGGTGGCTGGAGTCTGGGAAAAGAAAAGATGCTTCCTGACCCCCCCCCCCCTCCTCCTCCTCCTCCTCTGCTAGCTGGAGCAGTTGATGAATCAAAGTTTGCCCCCCACTTTGCCAGATTGCCTCTCTTCAGGAGGACAGCAAGCCTGAGAGATGATGATGGCGCTCTGCACCTCTCACATGCACACCCTTGCTCTCCATGTGCCACTTGTCCCCCTCAGTCAGTTTAAGCCAGATGACTACGTTCATCATGTATTCAGACGGTGTAATCCCTCCCTCCCCCCGCTCCTCACGCACATCTATCATCATCCACGTCATCATGAGAGATTGGAGTGGAGGGGGACCACAGGTCGGATGACAAAGCGCCGCCTCCTGAGATTAAGCAGTCCCTTTGATGTCCTTTTGAGACAGAAGATGCCATGCTATTTATCCTTGTTCCTCTTTTGTTATTTGCCTCCATCCCGGCTTCAGCTTTTCCAGGCTGTTTTTTTTGGTCCATTATCAGTGGAAGAGCTGCAGGCTGTGCTTGTGTGACTCTGTTGAAATGGACCACTCGTTTGTTACAGTTGTTATTATGAATCCAGAAGAAGGATGATGTATGCCAGAACTTCTCACCTATTTTCCTTATGCTGGTAGACAGATATTCTGCGGGAACAAGGGTAAAAAACATTCTTTTTTACAGTGTTTGTGTCATCCAAAAGATACGAACGCCTCGCTAATCCACACCGCCTGCCCAGTGACAGAGATAGGCTGGCCAAAAAACACAAGTGGCACTTAATGGAGGACAGGAAGGGTTGGAAAAAAAGAGCCTTTTCAAACCATTAGTATTTGTGTGCTGGACGTTATGTGACTGTGAACTGTGGCTAGATGATCGCTGAGTTTGGCAGATGTTCACAGACTTTATCCTCAGTTCCTGGCACCAGACAGATTGTATCATGTTCACTCAGGTCACTCTGTGGTGCCGAATGAGCAAACATCAGGGACTGTCTTGTTGTCATTTTAATAGTTACCGTATTAGGAGGGATGCAGGGACATTTCAGACGAGGAGCTGACATTGATCAGTTGACAGGGACGGGAAGAGGAAGGGTCACAGGGATGAGGCCCATCGGACCATAATGAAACACATCCCCTGGAGGATGCAACAAAAGAGAGATTGACACCCTGTGAGATCCGCAATCAAGGAAGCACACTGGTCTGTGGTGCATCGTTTGGCTCGGGTGTTGGTCTGGGCTGTAAATAGGATACAAATGTGCGTATAAATAATGGTTCGTTTGTATTTGAATTTAATTTCATTCCATGTTTTCACAGAAGAAAATGTCAAGGACCCTGTAGATCCCGCAGAAAAAACTCTCTGCACCGCCACTCATGAAGCATGAAATTATTTTATGATGTTCCACATTAATTTGAGGTTATTTATGCTTTTATTTTGTTATGTTGCGAAGCGATGTTTCTTTTTCCAGCAGACGCAGATTGGAACCATCATTTTTGTTAACTTGGACAGATTTAAGTCCAGGCTTCATTCCTTTAAGCTTTGTTGTGTGGGAATTATTTATGTTCGCCAGACATTTGCTAACCTTGTCTGTCTTCTGACTGATGTTGCCTCTTAAGAGCAAAACAGATGTCTAAGGCGAATGCCAAGTAAAAAAAAAAGTGCTTTTTAATTGACTCCATCACATTTATAGAAAATAATATTTTTCTTAGTCAACTCAATTTCCACTGCACCCCTGCCTGTGATTTGAAGTGCTGTGATATTGTAAATGCTGCAGGCTGCAGGTACAGATACACGCATGCATCCTTCTCTGCCCTGTCAGTGAGAGTGGGCTGCTGGCTGGCTTTTGATTGGCAGAGAGCCTGAGAGCCATCTTCATCTGGGGCAAGCGGCTTTAGCTCTTAACCCCCCGCCACCTCCTTTCCTCCCTGCGTGGCTGCTCTTCTGCCCACTGCGGCTGCTGCTTGTGTGGCTTTTCACACCCTTCTTCCCACTTATGTAGAGCATGCAAACTCACACTCAGAAAACACAAAGATGCTAGCTACAGAGTCATTAAACACACCAGTGTTCTCATATCAGCACAGATGCAAACACTGGAAAGAACTTTCTGGTGCCCTAATCCTGCAGATTAAGGCCACGAGCGCTGCACAGAAGTCCACTTTTTTAAAATTTCTCGATCGGCGCAGCCTTCTATTACAGTTCTTTAAGCAGCTCCAACGTCAATATGATAAGACAACATTTAACCACATAGCCTCTGCTAAGACCTATAAGACTTTACTGAAAAAAAACCTGCTGGTCCTTCCACTCACTTAAAACACACGTTAACTGGTTTATTCTTCCCCCAAGCATGTGATGATGAGAACTAGAAAGGTTGCACTTCCTCTCCCACCCCTCATTACTGAATCATCCTTACAAAAATTTGGATTTGATCTGAACACGTGACCTCATTTGTTGCCTTTTGGTCCACAATATCCAATCATGTGCACACTGATGTAGCCTTGCTGGTGTTAATAACAAGTGTCCTTTAATGTGACTGCTCCTTCCCTTCCAACCGAAGAAACAGATATCTGCAGTTTATTTGCCTCTTTATCTGCCTCCCCTACAGAAGAGGATTAGGGCCACCCATGCGAAAAAAAATGTGAGGAGGTAGTTTTGTTTTCATCATACACTTAAAGAAAAAAGGCGAAATGTCGAAAATAAAGTCAAAATGTCGAGAATGACATATAATGTAGATACATTGTTGAGAATAAAGTCGAAATACAATGTAGAGAATAAAGTCAACCATTTGAGACTATAACAACCAGCTCATGTGACTGTTTCTACGAAATGCCGTGCAGGCATTTAGATGACTTGGTGGAATTATACTTTGTACTCAGCTTTAGTAACAAAGAATACTTCCTGTAGTTAAACACACTGTAGTTATCAGTATTAGCACTTTGTGCCTCTGTCTGCGCGCAGTTGCTGCGGACAGCCGTGTCTGCACGAGCATGCGCGTGCCGGTACAAACAGGAAGTATTTGGCTTCGCCATCTTGCAAGACAAGTACAGTCCACACATTTCCCCAGCAAATCCAAGAAGTCAGTCAGGGACAAAGCATGAAAAAGGAAAAGACAGTATTATGGGCATTGTTAGGCTTCCGTGTCCCATTCGGCATATTACGAACACAAGCGAACCAATTTTCATAATGGAGTTTGCTGAAGGGTCCCGTCTCGACATTATATTTCGACTTTATTCTCGACATTGTGGAATAATAAGTAAGTGGAGCCAGCCCTGACCATATCAGGTGGCATGGAAGCAGTAACTCAGCCTTCGCTGAAATCACATCGCCTGAATGAGAGCCTCTGACCTCCCTGACCTGCCCTTGATGTAAAACAGGGAACGAGAGAGATGCATTAAATGTGCATTAACAGCAAAAATCGGAGCAGTAAATAGAGATAAAGTATTCTAAAGAAGGGTGAAATCTCAACCTACCATCTAACATTCATTCACAATTATGCCATATTGGGACTTCAGATGTGTCTTTGGCGTTCAGATGTGTCATCTTGGCGTTCCTAACATAATAAATCCCAAGAACATACAGATCTTACTCGTGATGCTTTCATGTTCTTCAGAAGTTGTAGAAAGTGATGCTGTGAGCGCCTCCTGATCAGCGCTCCTGCAGACCTGACCAACAGAGGGCAGCACAGACTGTGTGCTCCTCTCCCTCCAGGACTGACACCTTCACGCTAATCTCTGTGGACAACACGGGTTTGTCTCCTTGTTCTACGAGTTTTAATGATTTGATTTTCTGTTTTTTTTTCCTCTCCTGATATCTCCTTGTTGCTGTTGTAGAGGGCTAAAAAGCATTTTGTGATTTATGGAAGCAGAGTTTAGTCTGAAGAATCCTGAGTAATAACATTATTGTTCCAGACAGCAGCTGAATCACAAACACATGACAACACTTTAGTAATCATAGACTTTTCCTATCTGAAGGTCAGTAATGTAGACCACTATGATAACAGCAGCATTTCTTATTTGTTCAAGGCTTAAAACACAGAAATATTAAATCATATCACAAAGGTCTTGCTGGTGAGTAACCAGATTTTTTATTATTATTTTAATAACATTGGCTCAAGTAGTTTTATCCTCTTGGCTGTAAATTGGAAGCAAACAGGCAGAACAGCCCCGGTTGCCGTGACGTAAGCACAAAAGCAGGGTCGTCACTCGCCCGTTATGCAATCAGATCTGTTATCTAGACTGAAACCAATGAAAGTAAAATCATTAGGGCGCCAAATCCAGTATATTAGTCACGCAACAGTCACAGAACTACAGCAACAACAGATTAATGCCTTCGAAAAGTATATCATCGGTGACTCATCAGAAAAGAATGCATCATGATTACTCGCTTTGTCACATCTGTAATGAGTTTTCAGGTAGCTTAAAGAAACAACCATACCTCTTAAAGCTTTAACCGGGAATTTAAGACAGCGTTAACATGTCGTCAGTGCCAAAAACAGATTTCAGAAATGTGTAAACACATATTTCCTGATGACAGGATTAAAGTGTTGCGCAACCTCTGTGCGACTTTAGGACATGATGACAAGACTGTCCCGATGGCTGCCACCTGCTCTTCCTCACCTGGGCCCCAGCCCCTGTGTTCCCTATGGCTCTGTCAGACGTTCTGAAGCGGAGGTAAGTACACGTCTTCTTCCTGTTATTCCTCTTTCATGTCTTTCCAAACTGAGTTTGACTGCTAAGATCAGCCCACCCGTAATACTAATGACATTCATGTCCTGATCTCAGCCTCCTGCCCACTTTTGTTTGGTTGTTACCTGTTAACGAGCCAATCTTGGTCAGGGTTGACTGAAGTATTTCAGCCTGCAGCTCGTTATGTTCAGGGCTATTTTGTCAGCCCAAGTCATTTTCGTACAGCAGGTATTTTACAGAAAACTTTTATTTGTTCTATTTTTGTAACTAATGGCTCTTAGTTTGCTTTTTTGGAGTCCTAAAGCCTTATAACATTTTTTATAACTCCTTTTATAACTAATGGGGTGAAGATGTCTGCACAGATTTGGTGTGTTTTCTTCCTTCACACAATTACCTTTAAAATCTGTGCTTTGTTTGGCTCTTTTTCAATAGAAGAACAAATTGCTTTGCTTTAAAAATTATTTTTGCTAAATAATAATAATGTTACAGTATATATGAAATATTTTACAACCTATATTTATATTCTCATTATAATGGAGGCAAAGACAGACCTCCAAATAAACCTGTTTAATCCCTGAACATTCATATCGTCATAATACAGCTGTAGCACTCCTTTCACCCTTGGAAAACACTCCCATCCTGATGTGTTTAGTGATACTGGGCATGAAGAGGTGCTGCACCAGTTTTTCTTTCTTAGTGTTCATGAATGACTGATTAGACTGGGATCCACTGGGGCAACTGGGGTCTACTGGAGGTCATTATTCTGCCGTGTATTTGTTAAGAAATAATTATGGCTGCTGATACATGTCAAAGTGACTTTTTTCCCCAAACACAATCCGGGCTATAAAAACACAGAAAACGATGCAGCATAATTGGAGTCATAAAGTACGGAAGAGTATCAGGGCCACCCATGAGGAAAAACAATAAGAGGAGGTGGGTTTTTTTCATCATGCACTTGGAGAAAAAAGTCGAAATGTCGAGAATAAAGTCGAAATATAATGTTGAGAAAAAAGTCGACATACAATGTCTCCTTGGGGCCATCACTAATACTCTTCCATACATCCACTGAGGAGCACGACTGAGCGCTGCATGCTGCCATACAGCCATTAAAGGCAGTTCCGTACGGCTTCAGTTTCTCATATGAGTCCATATGCCACAGTGCGTTAGGACCTTTGTTGCGGTAACGCCTGCGTCTCAAACGACGCGCCTGCCTGAGCACCACACCTTCAGAATCAAAGAGCTTGATTAAATTTCTTATTGTATCGTGTGATACACCATATTACCTATGAAGTGCGTGCGGATGCAGCCATCGATAGCCTTGCATTTGTGCATTACTGGACAAATCTCATGGGCGGCCCTAATACTCTTCCGTAAGAAGCAGTCACATGCGCTGGTTGTTATAGTGGCATGTGTTTCAGTGGTTTTCTGTGGCTGATCGATGTATAGTTTTTCCCAGAGAGACGAGTCTAAGTGATTTCTACTACTCACCTCAGCATTTTAAGGCCACACTTTAACGGCCTCCCAGCATAGAAGCAGAGAGCGAGGATAGACATAAGCCTACAGTAAACACTACGAAGGCTCCACACCAATAGCCTGACATTCTCTAGACTGCCACCCCACTGAAAGCAGATGAATGTGTCGTGCCCCGGCGTCTACCCAGACGTGTTCCAAACTCATTTTGTCCTTCATAACATGGTTTGAAGGACAGGCCACAGATGGAACTGTAGTATATATGAAATAAGGACAAGCCAGTGTGTTCAGTCTGTTTCCATTCTTCTCCTGTTAACCACCACTAGACTAGGTCACAGGGGTTGCTGGGAGCCCATTCTCTCCAGGACACACTCACTCACACACTCACAACTAGAAGCGTCTCCAATCACCCTAATGTGCACGTTGGACACCTGGAGAACGTGCAAACGCCACTAGAGATGGAAACTGGAACCCAAAACGTCTTTCTGTGTTGTGAATTTAGACAGTTTAGCGTATGAAACATTTGATGCATTATAATATGGAAGCAGTGGGTGCGCCTGTGTGAATGTGATGTGTGTGTAGATCACAGCTGGCTGACCATGTTGGGTAAAACAACCTCCCTCGGCTTAACTTCTATAAACTCTGCAGATTTTCCCATCCTGAAGATCGCCTCAGGATGGGAAAATCTGTGCAATGTTAACGCTTATGCATAAACAGGTTAGCATCTCTGTTGCAATGGCCCGCTGCCTTTTCTGCTGAATTCCGTTCAAGATTAACTCACCTAAACAAAGAAACATGACGTGGTATCACCTCTTCCAGCCAAAATGAATGTTCAGTAATTATCGTGGCCCTTGAAGGATGCAATTGTGCCTTGGATTCTGATGAGTTTTGGTTTTAAATTTAATTTAGAGCAGATGTTATTTCAGATTTTATTTATTTTGTCCTGTCACCACTTCGTCATATACCCTTTTAAATTACGAACACCCAACTTAAATGAGGCTGCTGACACACGTCCTGACAAGAATGGGGAGTGGCCAACTTTCTATTTATGCTCCCATTTCAGACAGATGCTACACTGGATACATCTGCTCTCGCTGCAGGTTCTGTGAGGATATGAGCCTTCAAAAGAAACACTGGATGGTGACGCTACAAGAGGTTTTCTACCCTGCTCTTGCAGCTGTGGGTCTCCCCTGTAAGTACAGAATAAATGTCAGTGTAGAGCTGCTGGTGGACCTCAAACCAAACTTTTTTTTATGGTATTAAAATCCTTAATTATTGCAGATATTTACTGATACTAGTTGCTTTTTCTCAGCCAACATCGTTACCTTTCTGATCATTTTGAGGAGAAACTGCATGCTGTCCAAGTCGAGTTCCCTCTACCTGATGGCAATTTCCGTGGCCGACAACCTTGTCCTGATCTTCATCGTGGTCATTGAGCTTTCTCTCAAGTACCACCAACGGGAGCCCTTTTGGAGTTACGAGCCGTGGTGCAACCTGAGGGACATATTTACCTACGGAGCATACAACGCCTCAACGTGGCTGGTGGTTGTGTTCACGGTGGAACGTTTTATAGCCATCCACACAAGGACACTGAAGACTAAAGTATGCACTCAGAGATATGCAGCATGGACAGTGACGTCTGTCTTTGTCTTTAGCCATCTCTTTGCTATTCCTTACTACTGGTCGAATGCTTCAGTCCGCCAAAACAAGCAGACCATATGCATATACAACCACAAAGCGCTACCTTTTTTCATCCACACCCTCGTTTGGCTGCAAACTTTGCAATGCTACATCATCCCCTTCCTCATCATACTCACACTTAACGGTCTGACCCTGCGACTTATCTCTCTCACCAACCGGGTTCACACCACCAGCCATGTGACCTCCGAGGTCAAAAGCAAAATATCTCCGCTGCTGCGCTCCAGGAAGAGGAAGTCCGTAGTGCTCCTGGTGACCATCTCCATGAGTTTCGTGCTGCTTTCCATCACACGGGCCATCACACAGATCCTCCTCCGCACCACTCACATGTACAAGATTGACCGGAACGATTATAGCGTTGGGATGAACATAGCGGCGGACATCGGCACCATGCTGTGCCTCAGCAACGCTGCTGCGAACATGTATCTGTACGTGTGCACTCAGGGCAAATTTCGCCAAGAGTTCTTTGCCTGCGTGCGGCAGATGCTCACCTCCATCTGCAAAGCCAAGCCGCAGACAGGTGCTGCAACATCCTGACTGCCTTTTTGAATAAACACGGTTTCTGAAAGTGTGAAGGACGTTTGCGCACAGTGTTTGTGAATGGAGGAAATGACTGTTGTAAACGCTTAATGACTTTAGCTTCTCTCCACAGACAAAGCCCGTAATTGACGTACAACTCCATAAAAAGGAGTATGATTCTTTTTACTGTTTTACCCACCCTTATACTGTAAATCCCTCTCAGTCGCCACGGCTTATTTTGAATTAATTTCCTGCTGTGCTGGTTCAGCACTTGCACAAACAGGTCATTTACAGCGACCTTTGTTATTGGCACGTCTGCTCTGGGCTTCTAGACTTGCATAACCTGGAACTTCTTTAAATGACAACGCAAATAAAATAATAGTTTTCATGCCTTCATTTTTAGAGCACGATTCTGCTTTATTGAACGGCCTGGCTCATGTGTGCACAGATTACATACAGTAAAATCACTACAGAAAAACACTGTAAAGTTTTGTTTTGTTGGACTAGCCAGCTGAAATGCTACTTCTTCTTGCCACCTTTGTTAGCTTTTTCTAATCCCTGGATATACTTCCGAGGAATTTTATAGTGATCTGGAAGAGAAATAAAAGGTTTAGATAGATTGGACGCATTACTATAAGCTGTAGATGTTACATTAAGGTTCGAACCTAAGAGCAAGTTGCCAGCTTGATGAATCTGGTTGCCTTGGATCTGGACCGAGACCTTGTCTTTGGACCCAGGGATGGGCTGTAAGACAGTGCTGGCCTGGACTCTGTGCTGCAGAGTACTGGCAACCACAGCGGGATCCAAACCGTACACCTCCAGGTTCTTAATCAACGTGACCTACAGATAGAATCAGGCAGAGGGACTAAGAAATGCACTCAAATCACCGATATTCAACCATTTTCAAGATGGATGCAGCAACATTTCTCGCCTTCTTATTGGAACCTCGCGAGGCCACCGAGATGTCAATTTGCTCAATGTGACCTTTCTTTATGACAGGTGTGTGTCCAGGAAATACAAGCTGATAGCACTCGTGCATTCTCCCCAGAGCTCTACAAACATAAAAAGATGTGCCACGACATACGCACAGATAACAGAGGAAGAGATATCAGGGATGTGTCAGGAACCTTGGAGGAAGGATCATCATTTCTTAATACGACGCAGTTCAGCATGAGGCTGATTGGACTGAACATAGCTGGAGGTTTACCTGCTGAAGAGGTCGTCCCACTTGAGAGAACCCACCTCCTGGAATTCAGATTTCTCCAGCAAGCAGTCACACAGAGTTGGGTTTATGGTCACGTAACTGTTGCAAGGGAGAGAAATGACCAGAATACACTGAACAGTGAACTGAGCCAATAACATCAGGTACGGGGTGGGAGGCGGGACTACATGGGGACAGGTCGCCAGTCCAGCACAGGACAGACAGACAGACAGAGTTACTTTATTCATCCCCTAGGGGAAATTCCCTTTGTTACAGAAGCGATCCAAACCAGAGCATGAGATAAAAAATAAAAGATAAAAGATCTCACTATAATTATTTACATTAGTTACATATTTACACTTATCTACATATGTGAATTGTAAAATTAAAGTGCAGCGTTCAACAGTTTGATGGCGACACTCACACGTGGAGGAAATCTGCAATCTCCAATGAATCGACTTTGCTACTGCAGAGTCAAGGAGGTAAAAGTCCTCTAGAAGTCCTCAAAAAAATTCAAAAAGGTGTTGCTGATTCTCGTGAAGCTGGTAAAAAGAACATCTGTAAAGGGTCTGGAGCAAATCTGGCATTTTTACAGTCAGACCGACAGCGTAAAAATGGAGGAAATTCAAGCCCACTGTTGGCTCCCCCACAGTGCCCATCTGCTCTTTGTTGCTAGAGGAGTAAAATTTCCCCTTTCTCCAGATTTTGGTGACTCTACCATGAGTAATTCTATTAATTGTTCCTAAAATGTGTAATAGATCGATTGTTTCTTGTAAATTATGGTTATTTACGTTATTTATTTAATATATTCGAAGATATGCTGCAAACAATAAGGTAACTTGTGATGTTGTTTCACACACCCACATACAAGAGACAAGAAAAAGATGATTCATACGTGTAATAACGTAAAAAAAATGATCGCTATAAATACAGGACCTTTTATTTTGACAAATTCACGGATGTTTTATTTCTTTCTTTGCACCCAACTTCCTGTGCCACATGCGATGCCTTGTGCTAGAATGTTGCGGCGTGCTCCGTACGGATGGACGGAGACGCACCACACCCGGTGGAAACGGGGGGGTGAGAAAGATCAGGCTGAGGCCAGGGTCACACAACTGTTGGAGAAATCACCAAAGACCCAAACTTTTCGGGTTGAAGTAAAGTTACTTTTTTCCACAGGGACAAAAAAAAAAAAAAAAAAAAAAAAAGGACATGGCTCAAATTTCACTGCATTCCCTGCAAAATGTCTCAGGGCGTAAATCTTCAACACTTGTCTCTCTAATGTGTTTCTGACATTCGGTCTGGGGATGCCCCTCATGGCAAGCACCATGTGTTTCCCAGCAGCTACACAGTTCTATTTCTATTTCTAAATATAAAAATGATTAAAAATGAGTGGACCGCGTTTTTCATTTTTCACCCTGTGAGCAGCAGTAAAGGGCAGGGAGGTCAGATGATGGATGCTGCGTGATTAATGAAATCTATTCCAGTATTCACAATCTGGTCAATACTCTTTTCTCAGGGTTGTCTTTTCTACATTCCATCACTACATTACACATTTCTCTCTTCCCTCTTTCTTCTGCTCACTTCTCTATTAGCAACACATTTTATGAAACATACGCTGCAGTTTTGACCAGCTGCTAATGGGAAACACTGGATGTAACCTAAACATAAGTGAGCTGAAGCAACATGGTGCTGCATGACATCACGTTACCAGAAATTGCAGGTGATGAAGCATTCTTCCGCTTTTGGGAGGCTTTTGCGATGTATTCATTTAGATTGGGCGTTGATAGTTCTGCTGTTTGCCCTCCTAGTCCTTGTACTTGTATATATTTCCCTGAACACCGTAATGGACAGAGCGAGCAAGTGTACATAATGTTTAAAACTCCCTTGTTCTGAGAGCACGACATGTTCTGTTTACAGACATGAGAGTCCATGATCCCACAGGGCCACGTCACATCTACTGCAGTGCAAACCTCGAGGCATTTTACAGTCTCCAATCAGCTTAACGGGCATGTTTTTAGACTGTGGAAGAAACTGGAGTACCAGGGAAAACCCCGAGGCTGGAATTAAACCCATAACCTTCTGGATATGAAGCAGCCGTACTTACCACTGATACACATGGGTGTAAGAGCAAGAGTCTTTTACACACCATTTCCTCACTAATGACTTGACATGTTTTTTATCATTTTAATTACAATTTTAATATATTTTCTGATCATTGCTGCTCAAAAACCTGCTTAAAACAAGAAAAAACTCAGAAAAAATTTACAGGCCCAGGTTTATATAATGTAAGGCTATTTATTTCTAACTGAACCTAGGGCTGCTCAGGTGTGTATTTTAATACTTACTTTTTATTATTGACATCCACCAGTTCATTCTTCTTCACGTACTCTGTGATTAGGTTTCTCACTTCGGAGGGTTGTAGTACAGCTCCTTTCCTGCCACAAGATGACATTTTATATTAAAGGAAAAGTACACAGTTGTATTGAATAACGCAAAAAAAAAAAGAGGAAAAAAAATTAGCAAATTTAACGAGTCACAAGATACCAGTTTAATCAATCTTGGAGAAAATCAGCTTCATATGGAGTTTATATGGATGAAGCTGGGAAGTCAGTCCAGTCTTAACTACAAACACTGCTGAAAACATGGAACAAAAACAACTTTCTACTGCTTTTCTATGTTGACATTTCCAGCTTTCCATGGTATACCTTAAATCCTCAATGAGAGCTTTTGTCAGGGGAAAAAACAACCATGCACACACCTCTTGTTTGCACCCAAAAACAGAGGCTCGGTCCGAGCTGAGACAGAATACAGGGTTGTAATCTCAGGAGGGCAGTATGGAGTCTCTCCTTCACCTCCGTCTGTCACGCACGCTTCCAGATGGGCCTCCGCCGGAACCCGAAAGGAACGAAGCCTGTGTTAATGTTTATAGAGCAAACCAGGGAAGCACATCAGTGGGGATGAGGGTTGTTGGACAGGAACTTTGAATATTAAGGTGCTTTGTCTCACTCCTCATTTTTCCAGTCCACCTCCACAATGCTCTCCACCCCCTTGGTCAGTTCCTTCACTCGCACAAGGTTGTGCTGCTGCTGCATGGCCTGCAGAAACTTTGACAACTGTTAAAAACAGAAAAGAATCAATTAAATACTAATCACTGACAGTATGCGCATGGATAAAGTGAACTATTGTGAACATCCTGACCTTTTTATAGCTGGATTTCCTCATGTCAAGCTTCTTTCCGCTTGGGCTAAATCGGAGAAAAGGGAAAATATTTTTCCACAGTAAAATCAATTATGAGTTAATGGCTTTTATGAGATTAAATGGACTTTACCAACAAGAAAACATGTGGTTACGCAGAAATGTGCTGGTCAACAGAGGAAGCTCTGATTTCTTCACCTTGCTCTTGAGAGCATGAAGAAAGCACTGAAACAGCAGGACGTCCATATTCTCTGCATGAAGGGTAGAACTCGGGTCACACCCCTTCATCTGAGAAGCATTCTATTCTTACCACATGTGCAGAATAAGCTTCTTTCTTATCCAAATATTTCCAAATCCCCAAACAGAAGCAAACAAATGCTAGGTGTACAGAAATTAGGCTTCTTTTGTTTCACCTACACCCTAAATGTCACATCGCCCTCTACTGTACGGGAGTATATAACCTGTATTCAAGTATCCTGTATTGAGGCAGGGGGATGGATTAAGATGCAAAGCTACAAAAACACAACATAATTACAAGTGGACCTGCATGACTAATGCTTTATGCCATATATATGAAATATCAATGGGAACTTTTTGCACAATGTAAACATAACTGTATTTATCCATATGAGTTGGAGTTATCTCATTAGACAGTGATAGTCAACAACAGTGCAATAATATCTATGTAAATGTTTATGAATTAAAAAAAGCTAAAAACTAGGATGATATTTTTATAATTTCGACTGTAATGTTAACAGGATCTATGATTTAGTTTTATTAAATGTTAGGTTTTATTTTTATGTCAGCTAATAAAAGATCTTTTTAGGCTCTTTGTTTTGTTCTTCTTTAGGGAAGGTCTACATTTATTAAACTTTCCAACTTTTTTATTTATTTATTTTTTTTTTAAATAAAAACAACTTTGCTTCAACCTGACTCAATGCAGATGTTTTTAAATGCATCAAGGTATTTTTGGACACTTTGAGAAAACGTTACTACATTAAATACCCTGTGTTGTTTTCTGGTCCTGCTGCTCTTCCTCTTCCTCCTCCATGCTCCTTTCACCCTCCTGTTCCTCCTGTACGGTCAGACTCAGCTCCTCGATGCCAGAACAGGCTTGATCTGTCCCAGTCTCACCACATGTACTCTGCACCTCTTCCTCCTCCTGCTTCTCCTCCTTAACAACTTCACATTCTTCTCCATTTGTATCTCCTCCTTCACTCTCTAGATCAGGTAAAGCTGGAGGCCCCGACTTGTCTCCAAATGACCTATTTGATAATAGCAGTAAATCATGTGAGATGGTATATATCGTCTTGATTATTGATAAATGCTGATGGAATGGTTGGTTCATAAAAAAATCCATCAAAAAAATCTGGCAATTTCAAAAACTGTCATCATCATCATCATGTGAAGAATAATCATAACCAGGAGGACCTTTAATGCAATGACATGGTGTTATAAGTTGTCCCTGTTGAGTGAAAGTCAAGCGGAACCAATCACTAAAAGTTACATTGAGACTGAAGAAAAACCAACTGAGGTCAAAGAATATTTAAATCTAAAACACTTAAACCTGCCTCCTGTTTTCAAGATGAGCCAGGCTAACTGTTGCTAGCTTCATGATGATATGACAATAATGCAGTAGTTAACATCTTATCTAGATCTCTGGTATTTAAAGAAAAACAAATCTACAATAAGTTGAGAGCTGCTCACCAGAGGTTATCCATGTATGTGTGACGAACACTCACTCCTCTTCCTTTCATACCAGAGCTGTGCATTTCTGAGCTGGACATTACAGCAGTGCCAACAGCAACAGGAGCTCTGCAAGAACCGCAGGATCAGGATCAGGATCACCATAAAAGCATATTTAAAATTTCCTCCATAATTCCTCACCCAATTTCAAATAATTAATTAAACTGATTGAATAACAGACCGGTTGCCTACTACTGTGACGGCACAGCTGTCACCCTGCTGCACATCTGGGAGACCACTTGAAGGCATGACCACACCTGGTAACATGAGATCTTACAGGAGAAAAAATATTTGATTATTAATTTAAAAGTACCGGTAAGCTTATGTATAGAGTTTAATGAAAATGAAAATAAATAAAATACTGGTACCTGCCCCGCCAATCAACTTTTGAATGACAGGAGGCCATGTCCTAAATATTGGAAGGAGAGCAGGGTAGCGCCAAAGAGCATATACTGAAAGACATCACAATAAAAATATCAATCAGGCAGAGTTTACAGTATTTTGTTACATTAACAGTTATGCTTTTTTACCTGTGGGGTAAAGCCGTTTCTCCAGCTCAAAGAACAAAGGGTTTTTGTGGAGAACGTACACTGTCACAGCATCACCCTTGTGTGCATAAATCTTCACTACATTTAATTCTTCTTTATTGGGGACCAACTCAGACAAGTCATCTGCACCCAGTAGGGGAAAGGCTGCGGCAATGTCCGCCTTAAGCTTTCTCCTTAAGGTTGGAACCAAAACAACAACAAGCACAGTCAGTTAATTTAAACGTATACGCTACTACCTATGAACACAAAACAAAGTAGATATAAATAGAAACTATTACTGAATATATCTGTCATTAAGGAAACGTAAAGAAAACTGCAAAATATTTGATTAAGTACTAATAATAAAATAATGGCACTGAGATAAGCGATGAAAAACATTAAAAATACTCACATTAGAGCTAATGTGGTTACTGTAGCTTTACAGAATAAGGATCAACATTCAGTTGAGTACTAGGTCAGTACAAATAGTCTCGATAACTGTAA
This sequence comes from Pao palembangensis, assembly GCA_015343265.1. Taxonomy (NCBI): domain Eukaryota; kingdom Metazoa; phylum Chordata; class Actinopteri; order Tetraodontiformes; family Tetraodontidae; genus Pao; species Pao palembangensis. The sequence goes on from CM027090.1 coordinate 11,145,481, forward strand.
CTACTCATAAATGGGGACCAACGTGAATTGAGCAGCAACATTGTGTTACCTGTCTGATCCTTTGATTGCAGTGTTAGATTTCACTCGAAACGGTCGAACAAACATCTTGGCATGTTCTGGTACGATGGTGGGGAAAAAAATCGCTTCACGCGGTTAAATATACCAAATATATGAATTGTTTTGACCTAGATGGATTGGCTAACAGCTGTTCCTCGTTGGACCATGATGGTCCAACCCGTATTTATGTCCGTCATTAAACTGTAGGCGATACATTCGAGAGTTCCGTCCACCGAACACACGTTTTATGAATCGAAAGAAAATGTATTATTATTATTATTATTATTATTATTATTATTATTATTATTATTATTATTATTACTACTACTACTACTAATAATAATAATAATAATAATGCTGTTGTTCATGATTGCTCAACAGAATAATTTTAAAGGTGTCTATAAAACAAATTAAATTTTTGCTTCATTTCTGACTCCAGATTGAAGCAGCAGTTTTTTTTTTTTTTTTTTTTTTTTAAAGAAAAGGAGCTGGAAAAGAGAGCACAGGCTTGGCACATTCCTTTACTCCATTAAGGCAAAGATGGAAATTTAAAAATTTTAAATTTAACAAATACTTGTGAGGGCATAAGCGAGTTATATAATAAATAAATAACAGCAATAAAATCTTCGCAGGCAGCCTGTTCATTCAAAATTTGTCAAGCACTACTGTAAATTTGCACAGCTGTATTAGAATTTGAAGATGCAGACACAAAGCTTTCCAGTCATACTGTATTGACCCAAGGTGATTGCTCCAGAGGCTAATTATTTTTGATTTTTGATTTGAAAATGTGCACTGGATCAACACTGAGCGCTATCATGTAGCTAACATACTTGGTGAGTATTTATACCTGTGCACCTGTGTGTTTGTACTACACCTGTTCAATACCAACTGCATGGGGGAAATAATATTAACACTTGTGTACATTTTCTTCATATTTGCAGATCTGTAAACTCTGCCTAACTGGTAGGAGAAATGCAACAGAAAGCCAAAGGAGATACAAGAATCTTCTGGGGAACCCTTTGGACACAGCACATATATCCCTGGCTGGAGACAATCCTTGCTTCCCTTTTTTCCCAAAGACCAAAAGCAGAACAGGGAAATTTCATTAACTTTTATTTAACTTTGGAAATAACAAGGTCACTGATTCGCAGCCAGGCCCAAGGCAAACACAGAAACACTCTGGAAGACGCAGACATATCGAACAATTTTGTCTCAAAGCTCAGAATTCTGAGAATTTAACAGCTTACAAGTAAAATGTACTTTACTAAATTTTACTAAAAATGTACTAAAATTCCCCCTGAAAAGTAGATTCCATCGTAAAATAATACAAACAACTACAGCAAAAGAACAGGAAAATACAGTCTAATAAGATGTCTCTGTAGGTTCTCATTCACCCAGGTCATTTTTATCCAAAGCTCTGTAAGCAACTGGACTTGGTTAGGTTCTTGAAGATATTCTGACTCTTCTCCAAAGGGCTTCTTCAATTCTGAAATAGCTGGAACCAGAGCTCGAGGACTATTAGCAGGCTAATGATCTGGGTGGTCAGCTGAGAGTTGTCAGCAGGGTCATTGGCCGAGTTTCCAAAGTCCAGCTATCTCAGAACTAAAGACGCCTATTGGAGAAGAGGCGGTACGTCTACAAGAACCTAACCAAATCTAATAAGGAAGGAACGTCACACAATTAAAAAAAATCAGACCAGAAAAGTGTTTGTGTGATCAGATTCCAATAGTCAGCTTTCATAGTCATAATGTGAGGAGGTCCACACAGGTAACTGGTATGACAGTTAATAGACGGCTCTTTTCTAGGAGACCGTTGCATAATCCCTATGAGGGAAAGACTAACATATCCTAGAATCTCATTGCATGATGGCTTACTGGATTCACAATCATTTCCCGGGGAACCAACATAAACACTTGACCTCATCTATTCTATCCTTGACAAAAAGAAGTGACACTTTGGCAGCATTTATTGACAAAAGTCTTTGTGTGGTTTCTGGGAGTTGTGACTTATGTGAGATATTCTGTGTTCCTACAGGAGATGGTTTTCTCATTAATGGACACCAACTGAGGTAAATTATTTCCTGACCACTTTAGGGCACAAAATATGAAGCATGAAATCCTGCAGGTGCTGCTGTCTGGAGTCTCAGACTGACGTATGAGAGATGACATGATATCATGAGGGTCTTTTTTAAACATCTGGTATCTGACAGTTCAACAACACTGGTATATTAGGTTGTTTTTATTAAAATATATAACTCCATAATGTTAATTGTTTGTCTCTTGCTTTATTAAAGGTAAAAGAAGAGATGTTAACATTCTTACATGTCATCAGTATTGACATCAAGGAAATGCATCACTTTATTTATTACATGTTAAATTAAAAACACAAGTTTATGAAATGAAAAAGATGAGCATCGCTGTGTGGAGGAAATAACTCAGCTGTTGTTTTTAATTTGTTTGTTGTTGTTGTTTTTGAGGTTTTACTCACAGTTACGGGTCAGAGCTGCCATTTGATGTCAAGCCAGTCAAAAATAAACAAGAGATGGAAAAGACATGCTTCCCAGGCTTTGGATTAAATCCGAGTGAAACCGTCTACGTGTAGACTAAACAAAAGTAGACTCAATCATGGACACTTTGGAGAGCTGGTAATAACAGGTGGCATTTTCTTAATTTTCTTAAAAAAGCCCATGAATGATGTTAACGCATACTCTTGGAGAGAACAATAAAATACAGGTGTGACACCATAGAAGAGAGCCTGATAAAAGGACACTGGTGAAACACATCAATGGGAGGGAACCCGGAGCAGTTCAAATGCTGATCTTCTGAGAAACCTGTGAGCTAGTTCCTCGTCCTTGGATCACATGTGTTTCACCTGCAAACACACATGTGCACGCGCACACGCACGCACGCACACACACAGATGTTTCAGATTGACTGATTGACAGCAGACATTTTATCATTTTTGCCTCTTATCTACTTTTGTTTTCATTTAGAACTTATTCAGACATGCTTCTCTACCTCTGTTCTCTGTGCAGCATTTAGAGAAAGTTAAGCTGATCCTCTGCTGCTTCCACACACCACTTGTATTAACATTATGTTTTGAAAGTGTCATATGCTTAACTTCAAATGTTAGGAGACAAATCAGAAGACTTTTCGAAGTTGATTTGTTTTGCATGCTGATTTGTTTTGGGGAAACAAATCAGCATGCTTTAAATCACAGATTGGCAAATATATTAAGGAGGATTTTTTTCTCTCCCTGTGGCTCCGATCGTCCGTTTGAAGGGCTGCCAAATGAGGAAATTATCAAATGAAGAGTACAGTCCCGTGACAGCAAGGGTTGAGCTTGCATGAGTGATATATAACTGCGTGAAGAGATACTTGATCAGCATGAATGCCACTTGTGTGTTTTTGACAGGCAAGTGGAGAAAAAATGGTCACTTTTACACCTGCAGTCACAACTGACACAGCTCATCGGGTGAACATGTTTTCACGTGAAAATGACTTAAATTTTAATGTCATTGACTGTCACATTTAATTTTAACTGCTTTCTGCTGCAGATCCAGTGACCCACATAGACTGTCTTCACAGATAACAACTGTGAATGTCTCTTGTATGAAGTGAGTTTCATGGTAGTTGGAGAATCGTTTGATGATCCTGGCCGCCGGATTCCGCAGAAATTCCTTAGAACAATCAAGACTAACAGAGAAGCACCTTTGCTGGAATTTGTCTATTCAACGGCAGCTTCTTTTTACTTACTGACAAAGGTTATTCTTTAAGTTACTAACAAAGGTTGTTTTGACCCATAGAATCACTAAAACTATGGCATGTGCCTCACTCTAAAGAGTCCCATCTGGGTGTCCTCATGTTGACTCCTCTCTAACGGGGTGAAATTATTCAGTGATTAATGTCTTTTGTTTGATGAACAAATCCTTTTGAGTTAGCATGATCTTATTGAAAGCTGTCAAACTGGAAGCAATCGTGAGGACACGAGTGCGCATGGGGAGGGGCGGAGGGGGGCAGTGGGGGAGTGGGGGCAGTGTGTGTCTTTGTAAGAAGCTCAAGATAATGGTGGTCTTCCGTTGGCCGACGCCAGCCTGAAAGCACACGCCGCTTCTTTACTCCATAATTGTCGAAAACTTTTGTCAGTAAATTAACGCACACATAAAGCTTTCATGGCTTTTCATCATATTTAAATGGGAGCAAATTACAAACACCATATTCCAGATTTTGTCTCTATTCCATATGCATCACATCCTTTCCTGAACACCTACCAGTAATAAGCCACAATTACGAGTTCTGTGCGCCAGATAATGGCAAGGCATGACACGGAGAAAACAAGGTTGTTAAAAAGCAGATGTGTAGGCCTGCTCTCAAATGAGATCGATATGGCTCGACCTGTTGTAGTGCAAGTGGGCTCGCTCTAAATGATGGCTGGATGGTGAGTCCCAGTTCTGAGGGGTATATTAAACTATACCGACAACATCTTCCACACAGTCTGAGAAAGACATGAGCTACGTTAGCGAGGAGGCATCATTTTCATCGACCTGTTGGTAGGTTTATCTGGAGACTACGTATTAATTTACTGCATGATTAACTGCACTATATCCAATATTTGGAGTGTGATGCACGTATTCCTTGTTTTCTTGCCAGTGAGGATGTGGAAAGTTGCACTGCTTCTTATAATGGGACTGGGGGATCTGGGCTAAAGCCAGCACTACAGCCAGTTCCACTGGCTGTCTCACCTGCAAGGTCGTCGCAGGTACGCGAGCAGATCCTCACTTTTAAAGGAGAAAAGGACATTCCCCCCTCCTTTTTTCCATGAAGTTGTTGTTATAAAAGTTATAAAATCATTGAATATAACAGAAAAATGCCCAGCAGTTATCATTCCCTCCTCATTGGTATTGGTGAAGGCATATGACATTACCATATATTTATAATAATGCTCATGCATCTGTCTCTTTAAACTCAGAAACATCTGAGTGAAATACACCAGTGCTACATGATACATTTCTTTTGAGCCCCCTGTAGAAATTGTTTCATGAAGTCAAGAATTTTGTGCTTGTTTTTCCTCCAACACACCTGGTTAAGATGAATCCATGCAGGCTGCTCTTACAGCGATAACTGGCGGTGTTGACAGGGATGCTTTGGCAGCAGGACACTCCAAGTGCCAGTTATTTCTGGAAAACTTTTCCCAGCAGGGTTAGCCTCAGGCAAACTTTATCCGGTTTGCTCCAGTTTGACTAAAACATATATGTCTAGTGTGAGCGTCCAGTGATAGACTGGTGACCCATCCAGGGTGTCCATTAGTCTTGACCAGTGGCTGTTAAAGCATGGATGGATGGATGGATGGATGGAGGGATGGATGGAAAATTGATGGATGTCAAAGCATAGGGACAGAGATGATTTAAACAAATCTGATGATCTGCTAAATTGCATTAATTGGATGCTCAGACTGATTAGCTGATATTAATTCTTGATCTTGCTGACCAGTGTGTCAAACAAGAAACACATGGCATAATTTATAAAGTCAAAATGACCAAAAAATACTCTTGTAAACAGTGGTTGTTGTTATGTGTTATGATTAATATTATATTTCATTGCCTTCTTAAAATAATCACCTAAGTCATTTTTCAGGTTTTCAGAAAACACAAGCCAGAGGTGGACAGCATCATAAAGAGTTCTATTTTTTAAATGGCTCCTTATAATTGGAACTTTCAGTATCTCTGCATTGCTGATAGTCTTTTCCTCAAGTGTCCAACATTAACTGTGCTCTTGCGTTTTACAGACTTCTCCCTGAGCAGCTTTTGCAGTATAGTCGACATGACCAACTTCTCCAAGATGAGGATGTTGCCCCTGGATGGCAACAAGATCAGCGCCAAAGACATTCCCAGCGAAGCGGCGTACTGTCTGCGGCACATAGTCTCCATTGATGTGTAGCGCCGCCTGATGCGTCTCTGCGTCCCTGATGATCTAATCCAGAGTCTTTTCATTTACTCTTTACTAACACTCAACTTGATCAAAACACTACAGTTCCAATTCTGGTCAACAGAAATTCCACTGCTGTGTGTAATCTCAAATCCAGATTAAAAACATACGGATGACAGAATGAAAGCGGAGCACGAATCCCTTCTACAGCCTCACATGTCTTGATTGACTCTAGATATTATAATCCTCTTGATATAATCCGCTGATGACACGAGCTCTCTAGCATGATTAACTTACCTGGATGAAGCTGCCAAAGCGACACTTTGACCCCTGCCTCTACCGTGTGGCGTGAGAGGAGAGAGCAGACTGACCCCAACGCCAGCGGGGTAGCTTCATTAATAACCCTAAAATTCAAATATAGTCTGGTCAAATATGTGAGACATAAAGATTTTAAAACATTTATTTTGTCATTTCTTTGGTATTATCATTATTGTATTCAAATAAATGATGCAGATGAACTGATCCAGCAGTTGTGTTTATATTATATAGTTATATACTGATTAGATACGAGATTAGATTATATACTGATTAGACAGAAAGAAAGAAAGAAAGAAAGAAAGGAAGAAAGAAAGAAAGAAAGAAAGAAAGAAAGAAAGAAAGAAAGAAAGAAGACCATAGAAAGAAACCAAAGACAAATGTGAAAAGAAAGCACCTCCCACATATTTAGCATTGAACACAACCTTTTCATCTACTACAGCTGCCTTTAATTGTTTACAGAAATCCAATCTTAGGAACATTTCAGTTCTTTTTAGGAGTGATGTTTTGGGATAAAGCACAGATTACTGCTGGCACATCACTCGTTTGGGAATTGGCAGGTAGCAGTTCTTGTGTGTGTGTGTGTGTTTCCTCAGGATTTCTACTCTTAAAAACAAAATAAAGAGGTCAGCACACATGTGGGAATCTGTTTGACTTTTTTTGTGTGGTCCTCTCTGAAAAGCCCCCCGCCCCCCCACCCCACTCACGCACACACGCACACACGCACACACACACACAGACTCAAATAAACACAAGTGTTTAACAGAACTGCTCTTAAAGAGATTATGCAATTGTAACATGAGAGGTCTTCATGGATTCCATGTTTTGTTTTTCAGACTTTCTCTTTTGCAGCCAGAGATATTTGGATCAACAAGTGAGTGCAGGGCGGTGGTAGCTCGGTCTGTACGGTGTGCTCGGGCTGTGCTTAGAAGTGGACAATTTTTGGAAGCAAGCGCAGTGCCAGGATACCTTCAGAGCACTGCCGACGTACCCTTGAGCAAGGTACCGAACCCCCAAACGCAGAGATAGGGCAATTCTTCCAGAGGTGTTTTCTGCCTTTGCCCTCATGCAGCTGGAGTCTCCTGCACCCTCCTCACGACCTCACAAGGGAAATAGTGGTCAAGAAAAAAAAAAAAAAAAAAAAAAAAATTGCTTTCAACAAGGAAAGTGGGATTCCAGGTGAAAGCGTGTCTACCTGGTAGGACAGAAAACCCAGCTAGACTGGGCTTTGGAGGACAGGGTTTAGATGCCCCTAAATTCTAATTTCTTGCAAAAACTTTAAAAAAATGAGACCTGAAAAGCCAATGTTTTAGAACTGTGGCGTAACCCGGTATCATCTTGTGGCCAGATAACCACCTTCGAAACTAGCCCGAGTATGCGATTCCATGAAATCAGGTCTACATCCTGGTCACCAGAAGCACCTTTAAAAATTACAACAGGCTGCAAGGGTGTTTTAGCTGTTTAAACAGTCACAGCCTGATGAATCTACTCTGACACTGTGTTCCAGGCACAGGGGTGAGAGTTATCCAACTCAAAGCACACTCCACAGGACACATACTTTAGTTTGTGGGGAGGTTCTTACATCAAATCTGCATCCCTGCTGTGGAGCTAAGGCGTATGATTCTGCCACGGAGATTTCCCTTAATGTTGACATGAGACTGACTTACGCAATCCAATTCCTGCTGCTGTAACACTGATGGAAATATGTGGATCTTGGCTAGGACTGTGTCTAATAACTGATTCCAGGACACGCATCCTGTGAGCTGGACTGGGCCAGAGCTCAGAGGCTGGACATGAAAGTGCTAATAAATCAGGATAAAATAAATTCAATTACACAGCAAAACTGATATACCAACATGTCTGTGTAGATTCTCACTCATCCAGGTCATAGTTATCCAAAGTTAGATCTCTCTGTGTGCAACTGGACTGTGAGGTTTCCTTGAAGACGTTTCGCTCCCTCTCTTCAGAGAGCTTCTTCAATTCTAAGCTTGCTGGGGGCAGAGCTTGAAAATATAGCCCTGTGGACCATTGGCATGTTAATGACCTGGGTGGTCACCTGAGAGTTGTTATACCAACATTTCTGACAAAGTATGGGGGGAAAAAACTTTGCAATAGTACTTAGTTGACACAAAATCTAAAGAAACAAGATATACTGCAAAGAAATGGATCCCCTTACTAATAAAGACAGAAGCATTTGCAAAATAAGGATGATGCTAATAATAATGACGCTACCGTGATGAAACAAGGCTAACATACAGCCGCACACACACACACAAACACACACACACCAGTGACGTGCTGTCAGGGGAGGCATCATGAAAAGAAAAAAAATGTAAAATGAAAAAATAAAAAAATGGTTGTACAGTATATACTAATAGTACTTATTTACCACTTATCTTCAGCAGTTTTATATCACAGACCTCACCGTGGATTGCGCAGCTGTAGTGAGACCGTATCTCTGTCTCTCACAATATGAAGTAAATTTTCATAGTTTAGCTGATGTATATAATATATAATGTAATGTTTTTTCTCAACAACTATGTATGGAACGTGTTTCTTATGCTGAGCGATCAAAAAATGGCTAAAAAGAGGCACTAGGTGAGGCACGCAGTGCTCGTGCCTCATACTAGGGGGCGCTTGTGATCCCAAGGATTCTTGTGATTCAGCGGCTGCAGAGTCAGTGACAACGTGCTGCTATACTGCGGTCAATTAAGAGAGCGAGAAGTGGAGTCATTCATTTTTTCCATTGGCCTGGCCTTACTTTTGAAATAGAGGATTACATATCTAACAACTTTTAAAACTAAAAGAAGACAATGAAAAATTATACCAACTACCAATTTTTTTCAATTAAATGTGTTTTTTTGTGCTACAGTTTGTATGTGTAAAGAACGCTGATATGAGACTTTAAACATAACCTGTTAACTGCTGCCAATCAAATATTGGATAAGACAGTCTGTAGGGTTATATGTTTGTAGATCTGATTGTGATGACGTCAGTGCCTCACCAGCTACGAACCTCACCGCACGTTACTGACACACACACACACACACACACACCAAACTCAATAGTTCTTATATCCTCTGAGGGAATGTGGAATTTTAAAATATATATGCAGATGTACTGCTGCCCTCTGACCTCTACGGCCCCATCAGAGGATACTGATCTTCCAGCTGTGACTGGGAAGGTTTGACCAGTGAATTCAGCCTCTGTCTCTCAGGCAGCACAAAGCAAATACAGACAGGCCAAACATAGACGGGTACCATTAAAAGCAAAGAACGGACTGTTGGGAAAATTTCACGGTTAAGCTACTTGTGTCACATGTAAATAAACTTCAGTCGTGTTAGGCTTAAATTAGGTTTCCTATGTAATTGGATTTCCTGTCGCAATCCCAGTCTCAGTAGAAGCCAGGCATACTGGGAAGTACAAGTAGGCTGATCCAACATTTTAGCCCCTCATTTTCCCTTATTATCTGATTTCTTTATCCTTGTGTGCTGTCAGATCTGATTATGCTGGATTCGTGTAAAAACCCACCGGTAGCCGCACGGCTGGAGATCACTGGATTCTGAATTTGGTACTGATAAAACTTTTTATTATCAATATGGAGGTTATTTAGAGTCGAACTAATAAATAACTTTTTTTGTGTGTGAACATTACAAACAGGTGATTAAGCAGAAGCAAATAGAGACATATTATTCAACATGTATAAGTAGTGTAAAAATAAAAACTACAACAGTTAGCATGAACTTAATATACACAGCATATTATTTCAAATGAGATCCATCTACCCATCCAGCAGACAGGCAGGAGACTTGGTTACATGACACATATGATGCGGATATGAAAGCACATTCATGGTGGATAAAATGTACAGCTTCACAAATGCTCTGTCTGCTGCTGCAGCGACACCATCTTTACTGCCTACGGAGACGGAGAGAGATACAGAAGTCAGTGTTGGTGTGCGGCGAAGCCGTGCTTCACACAGAGGCCAAAACAGGTGTGTTACACTCTGTTGTGGCATTATAAATCTCCGTAATATGAGATACTTACATTACTGTGGCTCCATCTCTATGTCCTGAAGGTGTCTGCTTTAAATCCAAATGGCAGAGGAATGCGTTAGGATCGGCAAACATGGGGAGATAATTGATCATTTAACCCTTTGCAGTTTCAAATGTTCTCACCATGAGTATGTAGATGACCTAGATCTGTGGAGGCTGCGAGTTTTCTGCGTTTGGAGGAAGAAAACACACTTGACAGTTTATTTTATATCCCATCATGAAACAACAAGAAATGAGATACTTTACAGTAGCAGCTAATGTTGCAAACAAGCCACCATAACTGTGGCTGGTGTTTTAAAAGGATGATGTGATTTCTCTTCTCTTTCTGAGGCTTCTCAAGTGTGCTTCTGCCAGGGTATTGATTGCAACTGCACTTATTTCATCTGTTGGTTTCTGAACATTTGTTCAGAACAGTTGTATCAGAGGTGCTCTTCAGAGAGTCATTATTCGCTGGGGGACACATAATCAAATTACATCCCTTTTGATCTGGTTTAAACTGTTACTCAATAATGCAGATTTCTGAATGTCTAAATATATCGAGACACACAGAGTTTTCTGTCTTTTCACTAAAACATGCATCACATGCAGCTGTTATAACTGCAGTAATAATGCAGTTATGTGACCACCTTTCCCCCCTCAGTGTATTAGAGTTAGTCCTTAAGCGTTTTGGCTCCAAGGAATTCAGCCATCCCATGATTCTGTATATATCCGGGCCAGGGAGACACATTTCTGCGCATCATAAAATTGTTTGATTTTATAATTTCCTGGCATCCTAGTTGACAAAGCACACATCCAGACCTCATTAACTTCAGCTTTTACCTCTCTTTTGGATTTCCAGGGAAAGTTGAGTCTGTGCCAAAGCATTATGAAGTGAAGAATTGAACCTCGAATATGTTTGTGAGAAATCGCTGTTGCTGTCTTTAAAAATTAGCATTTTAGTTTCTACTGCAAAAGTGATTATGGCTGGAAAGTAACTGAAAAGTTTGTTTGTCCATTTGGGACTACCATAGAAACGCTAGCGGTGCAACACACCAGCAACCACAGAGGGGGACCCACCTTAGTATTTTTTTAATAATAAATTAATGGAAATCTTGTGGTGTGGACTTTTAGTTAACAAAGAAATGCACCAGATGTGGTAAAACTTCAGTGACCAAGAAGAGCTGGTTTTATTGCGTGCTGTTTGTGTTTTTGTTTTTTGTTTTTTTTAAACATAGGCAAGCCATACAATTAAATCCTTCGACTTTATCTCATAAATTGCAAATATTCAACATGTGCAGTTTGGTGTGGTCAGACACCACATCTTTTTTTTTTTTTTTTGCCAGTATGTCCAGTATCCACCAGACGTTACACTCCTTTTGTACTTTATGTACTCCTTATGTACTTATGGGTCAATGAGGTTCTTGTCTATACTTTTCCTGAAGAAAGTATAAATTTTAGCGGCGCAGAAACGGTGGTACCTTTTGTGCTATGAGACAGTAGAGAGTAACTATGAACAGAAGTCCCCCGCAGATAGAGGCAATGATGAAGCCAACTTTGTACAAGTCCCTGACGGGTCGTCTGTGTGAGGCCTTCGCTGATTTCCTACTATAACTTTCTGTGAACAAAAAAGTAAAAAAAATCTTACAGATGGCCCGTCTTTCATCCAAAAGACTTCTTCAGTTCTTAATAAAAGAACTAATGAGCTTGGATTCTAAATACTCCCTCCCTATTTGCAAATTTTCTTTAGAAATTAGACCTGAAAGTTGAAATATGAGATTACTGAAAGATCGTTGCTGACTGATATTGGTAATTACTGAAGTTTATATTAATCTGGGCTGAGATGGAAACATGGCAGAGCAACGCTCTAGCAGTGACGGAGGGGGACCCCACCTTTTACCTTGGGGAAATTAATTTAGAATGTCCAGTCACAACATGTCAGATAAACACAGCTAATCGCAGATCTGCTCCTCACATAAAGCTTCCCACCTGTAAAATATTGTGTGGACGACTCTGTGGGTATGTCTGTGGTGGAGGTAAAGAGCTCTGTGTATTCCTGCTGGCATCTCCAGTCCAAGGGTACTTTGCTCGTTGTCACAAGCTTCCAGTAGAGAGAGAGCACCTCCGACACCCTCTGCAGGGCCTCTAATGGAGAACCTCTATACAGCATTTCAAAACTCTCTGGCTTGTCCTACAATAAAATCCAAGAAACACATCATGAACATTTAATCACGCTGGTTTAGAATCTCATGGGGGAGGCCTGCAGACATCTTGCAAGCAGAAACGCATGACGAAGCACCTACTCACCTCGATTTCCTCGATAATCTGAGGGACACATTTTTGAGAGTAGATATTGAAGATGAGCTTTCTCAGGGACTGAACGTAGCCGTCGTTGACCGAACCCCGGCTGTACTTGAACTGGGTGGTGAGCAGCTCCAGGATCCGGGGCAGAGCGGCTTTTACAAAGCAGCATTCGCTCTGGGGATGGGGGAGGAGCGGCACAGGCTAATAAACTTCAAATCTTGCCACAAATTCGTGGAAAGTCTGAATCAAAGGGTTTTATTAGGAAACCAAACTCACCAAACTTCGCCTCTCTATGAATGTGTAGGTTATGGAGCACCCACCCCTCAACTGATTATCCATCTGAAGAAGAAGTAACAAAGATGAGATTTCAGACCAGAGATTGTGTAGAGAAATTCCACCACCTACCAGATGCCTGATCGTCAGCAGGTGCTCCCTGGTGATGGAGTGTCTGCATGGACCAGGGACCTCAGTCGTAATCAGAGGGAAGCTCAGGAACATAAGGACACACAGACACTCTACCTGCAACTGACAGAACCAGACATCATCTAACCGTGTAATTTAAAACAAAATCAAAGACTGTAAAAATTCCAAGATGGATGTGGAATAAAAAGACACATGATTAACGTGAATTCATTCAATGTGCACCTGATTTGTTTCAGTGCGGGAATATAAATGTTCATCCCTTTGAGACAAATGTAGTTTAAAATGGCAAAATAAATAACAATACGATCTATTCAGTGAGGTGGTTTCAAAAGAGGAGGATGGTGTTTTTAATCACAGTGTTCTGTATTATGCTGTCTCCGGGGGTACCATTAGAGTTAGTTCACATGGGAAAAACAGCGAATGCATGAAGCGTATGAGGCACAGCCGGAAGTTAAGATCCACCAATAAAGCCCAGACACCACAACCATGTCAGCCGGATGAGCAGAGAAGTGTCTGGCTTCGATCCACACGCCTGAAGGGAACAACAGCTCACCAGTTTACAATTTAAGCTATTAAAATCGGATCCTTTTACCGTAATGACTAGAGACCACGGTCGCTTTATTTCTAAGCAGGCTGGCCAGAACCTGACGTGCTGACTACAAAAACAAAAAAAGGAAGTAAAATGGGGATTTCAGGAAGCAGAAGCAGCTGTACACACATTAACTCAAACTCTTAAGAGTTGTTGGCTTGTTTGGAACAAATAATGGAGAAAGTTTGAATCCCTCTGAACATGTTCAATCCAGAACATCAGAGATCCTCCATGAATATGAACCGTGACCAATCGGCCCATTGTGCTCATGTAATGAATGGGTGGGCTCATGGGATGGGGTTGGGGAATGGATGCGCGTGTGTGTGGGGGGCAGGAGAGGTCCAGGAATGCTACCGTTTGTGGAAAAAAAAGAATTTGAAGCTAGCAAAAAGAACTGAAATGAACGGTCAGAGGAAAACAGTGTCTGCTGGAGAAGAGGTGGAGCCATCACCAGATGTAGCCTTATGAGTGCTGTCTGGGTTTGTTCAGCCCAGCAGCCATAAATGTCAGAAGATGGATGAGCTCAGAAATCATCACTGACTGAAAAGTGTAACTGTGGATCTAAATCCTAATTGTTAGGTTTAATCTGTTAATCCATTTAATCTCAGGAGCTCACATGTCATTTGTCCAACAGAAGAAGCAGCGGGCGCGTTGCCACAACATGTCTGTGGGTTCCAGAGGGGAAAACAGAAACAGATGCACACCCTCCACAGGAATATTTCTTACTGCTGCATGAGCACATCCAAGTTTGTCTTGCAAACTTGGCTTCCCTCTGTTTGGAGCCAGGCAGAACTAAGCAAAAAAAAAACAAAAAAAAAAAAACAAATAAAAAATACTCTACTATCTTTTTTCCTCACGATGCTACATTCTTTTACGGACAACTTAACAAAGCTAACAGCTAAATCCTGACAGTGAAATGACTTTGAGGACATCTAAAACAACACATCAAAAGAAGACTCTTGAAGGAGTCATTGTTAATGTTCTCCCCCAGTAGCGATTTGTTACACCTCCAGCCAATGGGGTGATGCCCTTAGTGATGTTTGATGTGAAAGGATCTGTTGTCACACCAACCCTTATGACTGCAAAGGTCACAAAGCACATTAAAGCAGCGAAAATAAAGTATTATATTCCTCTGTCCTGCACCACATCTTTGATCACGTTGTTCTGGTCTTCAAGAAGGTGCGAGGAGATCAGAATACACAAAACATCTAACTAAAGTAGATGGGAAATGTATAGATACCAAACTTCAAATAGAAATGAACAAACACACTCTGATGCTAGCGTGCCTCAAAGTTGAGCGTCAGAGAGTCAATTTAAGTCATGAGCAGGGTCTCCTTGCCGTGACCCTCGCAGCCAGCATGACACGGTTCTTGAGGTCATGCTGGCTGTGAGGGTCACGGACAGCATGACCTCAGAAGAAACCGGGAATAAAGTCCAAAACGGTTATACAGTGCCCTCGACCACGCAAAGCGGGCTCTGGAGAACAGCATGCGCACGTTCCTCAGCTGATGCTGAGCTGGTGCCTGCAACCAAGCACATTTTGGCCAGTGTAACAATAAAATGAACTCCAGATGGATTTAATCTTCCCACAGAGGATGAAAAATTGGGGACAAACATATGTTTCTCACACTGCTGGCAAAACCCACTGGAAGGTTTTTTTCAGATCTGCATAAGTCAGCTTGTTCTTTTTGATTTCAGCTTTTGTTGAAAAAAATTGAATTGAAAATATTTCCATAAATAGTCATCTCAGATATCTGAAAGCAATTCTCTTAAAAGGTCAGCACTTACTGTCTGTTTCTCTTAAACGACGGCATTTGAAATGAAAACGTCTAAAGCAATTCTTAAAATTAGTGGACGATACGACATGTGTTGAGCCAGGCCTGGCAATGGAATAATCGGGTGCCCATTTGAGGAATTTATAACCAGACATAATCCAGTTGATGGAATCTAATAACACCATTGATGTTGCTGGTATGTTGAAAAGATGCTCTCAGCTCTAACATGACGACTTCTCGCCATGCCGCCTATTATGCGTTCTCGCTCGACTCCGCACGCAGCCCAAATTTGTCCAGCAGTAAAGTTCTCACCTACCTTAGTTTTGGTCATCTGGTATGTGTTTGGCAATGGAAAACACCAAATTCCTTGGTCACACACATTGAAGCAAGGAGATGCCCTTCACACATTAAGTCCCACTCCAGAGGAAGACATTTGCCGTAAGGTAAATCTGACGCTTAGTCATGTGTTACTCTTCGTCAGTTCATTGCCTGGTGTGCTGCCCCTGCACAGTTCAAACGCAGAATGATTGTTTCTCCTGTCAGACAGTCCTTTTAAAGACCTCCCACCTCTTTTCCTTCCCTCTACCAAACACATAATATCACTTTTTTTTTTTTTTTTTAAGTTTTAAGGAGATTATTTAGTTTAGGTTGGCATTCATGCAGAAACATTACATGAAGAACAAATAAATGGATTATGAGCACTATTTAAGGCTTCATCGTCCACTATTTTTGGACAAAATTGTGAGCAAAGTATCTCAGTTTGAGGAAAAGTGCAACGTCTTCAACAGGAATAGCTCTGCAGAGCTGTCGACAGATGTTCCCAAGTTCAGCAGGGATGATCAACCTCACGTTGCCTCAAACTAAAGGTTTATTTGGTGCGTTAGGGCTAGTGGGCGTATGCTGCCATGTGTAAAACCCAACCTAACCCTAAGCTGAGACACACACATGCATGCAGACTTTTTCATGAGATGCTTTTGATAAGAAAATCCACAGTTGCACTCCAGGAATGGGGTCTATCAGGCTATCTGACGTGGTTTCAACACAGATTTTTCCAGTAGAAAAACTGGCGTTGGAACCCGATGTGTCATTCACTCGTCATTCACTGTGTGAAAGTGCATTTTTGGTGAATCACAGGCAGGAAGTGATTAAGTACCATGCTGGTGAGTGTGGTATTTAATCCATCTTCTTTACTTTGCATTAATTACTTTGGGTTAGTTCCACTATTAGTACTAATATCACAAATAATTCATTCTTTCAGGGTCCAGTCGCTGCCATCTGAGCAGCTAGTTGTGATTGGGACAGTACAGGAAATGATTGTGAGTCGTACTTTGTGTGAATACTTTTAGTGGAATTCCACTTTTGATTTGGACTTCGGACACTGGAGATTGTGGGAAACTTTTCTTTTTTGTTCAGGTGACGACCACTTCACAGGCTGCTGTTTAAGGTTTAATGGTAAAGTACATTTTGCTGATTTAGCTTGTGTAATGTGCTTTTTTGAATTTGCCCTGGGACGCATCTGAGGCAGTTTTTACTGATCTGCTGAAACTTATGTCACCTTTCGCTCACCTTGCAGGGTTCCTCACCCAACGTGATCACACACACAAAAAAAGTAGCTTAAACTTTGTAGTTTGAAAAACAAACTACCCCCTTACCGCATGCTGAATGTTTTTTTCTACCTTCCCTTCTCTTTCTTCCCTCTGGCTCACATCGTTCTACAGCTTAATTTAGGAGGTCCCTTAAATATTTCTTCCAGTCTTTGTTTAAACCACACTTCAAAATCAAAACTGAACAGACAGATTTGTCTACATATTTGTAATACTTATAGATGCATCAAAAGACTGAGTCTATTTGCTTTAAATTCAAAATCTTTTAACAATCAATCAGTCACTATAACATGTGGTACTTATATTTTTTTAAGCATCTACAGTAAGTAGCTAGCTTTGTGCAAAACTTCACCTTTACTCCAACAGCCAATTTAACAACTCGCAGACTTGCAGACTGTTTTAATCTCTAACAGACTTTAGACAGTCTGTCCATTTGTGGAGCGATGTTGGAGTGTCGGGACCTTTATGTTCAGGCACCAACCCCTGTAGTGGCAGGACGGCTTTGCTGATGAATAGATCGTTTCTGACCGGCCGCTAAGCACATTTTACAGGATGGAGCCTGTGGACACGTGGACTTTATCAAGATGTTCCTGAGCTTGAGTTAAGGCTGGAGAGGTTTTATCTGAAAAATCCCAGAGGATGAAAAGATGAAAATACCATAAAGTGCTGGATAACTCTGACTTATGTCTGCAGCATCTGCTGAGACTTTGTGAGAGAGTGAAGACTGACAGTGAAGTCCTGATCATTACATTATGCAGTTTTTCTGCATTGTTAACATGATTTACTTGACAAATAAATCGTGAATCATTCCTGTTTGGCTCCTCCGTGGGATAATAATCTTAATGAATGCATAAATTCTTTGAGGCATTCAACTCCGTATTATGCGATCATCTGCATTCTTGTGAAGTCTCGTGCTTCTCTTTCTCTCCAGCCTCCCCCCTTTTTCTGCACGAATCACTTCAGGACAGCATGCTGACCTCTGGCCCCGCTGACTCTCGTTGGCTTTAGATTCCCTGCACGTCTGTTATACATAATGCTTCCATTTATATTCGTGTGTGTTTTTTTCCTTCTCCTTTTCCTGTCCTTCCCCCTGTCTCCTCCTCCTCGCTTGTTGGCAGGAGGGTCCACCCAAAAGTTGATTATTTTTTAAAAAGTCATCAGTCGACATCAGTCGAGGTCATCAGACTCTCCACAGGTTAAAGGAACAATTTACATTGGCATTTTCGTGGACATGGACGCTGCATTTTTTTATCCTGAGACGTTCCCCAGTGGTCTGATGATTTCACTGCTTAAATACTCCAAGTGTCATTTGACATCCCCGACCAACAGATAAATCCCAAAGCAGACAATTCATGGATACGAGAGCTCGCCAGTTATGGACCGCCAGAGCATTTTCCTGAGAGGATCAGAGATAATGAGACAAAAAGAAGTGACAGGATCATCTGATGGATAGGCGGGCTTTCATTGTTTACTTATCTGTGTCTCTGCAGCATGCTGAGTAAGCACAAACAGTCCTGGAAAAACTCAATGAAAGTGCAGTATGACTGATTATGATCCAGCTCTCAGGGGGTTTCTGATGGTGATTCCGAAATATTAAACAGCCCAAGAGCTATAAATTTTAACTCCTGGTGCCTTGCTAGCCTAAGATGTAAGAAAAATGGACAAATTCCATCGACCGTGGACGCATGGAGTGGGAGCTGAGAAGTGGCCACCAACATAAGGAATTTTTAATGTTGATGTAATATTTAGGCTGTCTTTCATATGGGCCATCCGTGTTTTTGCACGGCAACTGAAAAGATTCACCAGTTTCCCTGAAGACTTTGACC
The DNA here is from genome assembly GCA_015343265.1 of Pao palembangensis. Taxonomy (NCBI): domain Eukaryota; kingdom Metazoa; phylum Chordata; class Actinopteri; order Tetraodontiformes; family Tetraodontidae; genus Pao; species Pao palembangensis. The sequence goes on from CM027090.1 coordinate 11,164,329, forward strand.
CTGGTCACAAGGTGGTAATGGAGGAAACTGGACTTACGCCAGTCTGACTGTAGGAGGTAGAGCGCATCCTCTGTCTTTTTGTACTTTTCAGTAATGTCTCTACCTAAGCATCAACATTTATTATATTTAGCAAACTAAAATTGCTAGATGCACTAGGAGAAAATATTTTATGATGAACAAACAAAAGACACTAGATTAACTAGGATCAAATACTTTGGAAGACAAACAAAAAACAAGATTCACAAGGAATATTTCAAGGGGAAGACGAAGAAACACAAGAGAGTAAATCCACAGAGACATGCGGGGAAACGGCTGGAAACCAACATTCTGGCAACAGGAGACCGAGGAACCTGGCCTTAAATAATGACAGTGATTGGATTAGACTCAGGTGTGCCAAGTCAGTCCAGGAAATGAAACTCAAACACAAACACAACACAGGAAGCAGAACTAAAAACACACAATATAAAAGCATTCGCCTGGAACCGTTACATAAAGAGTCCTTTTAGCATCACAAGCTGCAGTTTATAAGAATAATTCTATTAGAAATAACTTCTATGGGCATGCCACATGACTACCCCAATTAGCAAAAATTAAAATGCTATTGATTATTTGTTTAATTATCTAATTGTTTACTTACTAATCTCCTTATTCATCCAAAAATAGGAAGCTAAACATCACCATTTAAAACAATTATGTCATTTCCTCTCAACACAAGTAAGCATCTGTAGTTTTATATTTATGTTCTCTGAAACAGGAGTTGAGCCTGGACCCGTTTAAGACACACCAGCTACATTTTAAACGCCCCTAAAAATGAAACTTCACTTATTATCTCGGCAGCAGATCAGTGAAGGCATGTGATGAAAAACCAGCCGATCTCTCCTCTATTGAATGCAGCAGTCATGCTGACGTGGACGCGAGCGTGGCACTGTCCGGCAGGGAGGTGCAGCCATTCGGTGCCTTTGTTGTTCCTGTTTTCACACGTTTTCTTCCCCATGCAGCCGAGGCGCTGCAGCTGCTTCACCGTCCATTTCAGGCTAATCAGATCATCTGAATTTCATCTGTGTGATAGTTAACGCACAGCACAACCTGTGTGCATGTGACACCACAGCAGGCTTTCCTACCATCGTCACCTTTAAGTGACACTTGGCTGCTGCTAGTTCTCTTTTCTGTGCAGATATGGATTTTCTGAGTGTGGTTTTCTGAATGGGTCAGAAAGGGTTTACAGTAATCTAATTGTTGAATAATGTAGAGAGGGTAATGTAAATACCTGCAGGGCACTGGATGTGTACTGTCACACTGAGAATAGTCGTTTCAGAAACATTGCATTAATGCAGTTGAAAATGTTTGACCATAGTACTGGAGGCCATGTGGGGAAATGAGAAGAAAAATAACATTGCTAGAAAGAAAAACAGCCCCTGCAGGAAAACAGGAAGACAGTGGCAGTATTGAGCTCTGAAGGTGTTTCCCTTCAGCTGCAACTGGGGCGAAAATGAGAGCGGAGGGAATAATGAATGTCTCCAAAAGCCACAGAATTAGTGGTAGAAAACTTTGGGGCTTAAATTGTTTTGTTTTTTTTTTAGCAATTTAACCTTTTCAGTCCAAGAAAGGTTCACATCATCAAAGCAAGATAAAAGGTTGAGTTCCAACCAACCATCCACACAGATTCCACATCCAAATCTAATTAAAGTTGTGAGAGAGTCGAAGGGGTCTACACATACAGTGACCCAAAAGAAATGCTAGGATACGCTCTGGCAAGCAGTTACTTTCAAAACAGAGAGAAAGTAAAACAAAGTTTACAAGAATTAAAATACTGGGTTTATTCTTGATATATAAATGTGTGTTTCTAATGTCTCGTACACAGACAGGTATCTGCGGGTATAAATAAACAGTTTACAGGGTTTTTATTGCAATATAAAAATACTATATAAATGGAACGCATTCAAATTCCCCAACATTGATGCGATCATGCCAGAAAAAGTCAGAAAGACGCTAAAGAGGTGGCAGCAAATAAGGGAAGAAGCCTGAGCGAAAGCAAGAATAACTCGGCGTCAGACTGCTGTGGCAAATCCGATGCGGTTATTGCGACGGTCAAACTCCGTGTAGTAGCGGGCGATAAAGTTGGCTCCCAAAATCCAGATGGGACCCACAGGGGGTGGAACATCCAGACCTCGGAAGGTAACGATGCAGACGTCTCCCTCGATCTGTGATTGCTAGAACCGACATAAAATAAAGCCACTGTGATACATAAGCGACTTAAAGTGAATCAGTGAAAGGGAGTTTTAAAAAAGAAAAGGTGCATTGAGCCCCTGACACTGAACACCAACCAGAACAAATGGAATTAAACTCATGCCTAAAAATGTGTCTGGCTGCTACAGGCTATAAAGTTAACTATGAGTCAATTACATGTTTTATGTAAAAACATAAATCATAAAACTATAAAATTGTATTTATCTCCATAGGAGGATGAAGGAGCTCATATGGAGCAGCCTAACAACACCTTGACATTCTTGATTTTTGTAATTATGCTTATAATTTAGTCTTCTTAACCCGTCTTACCCACAAAATATAGTCCTCCTGAGTGAGGGAGTACTCCTGACCTCCCAGGTGGAATGTGACTCTGGGCAATGTCTTCACGGCTTCACAGTTGACTTTGTACTGCAGGACCAGGGATGGGGGATAAGAGGACAGGTGGCCTATATGACATGTGTGTTTGATTCTCTCAGATAGGAATGCACGTTGCGTGTCGTTACCCCGCTTTCGTCCAGTTGTGCTCCGATGGTTTTCATCAGCAGAGACACAGAGGAGGCCGGCCCCGTGATGTAGGAGGAGCCCGTGTCAATCACGGCCGTGCAGCCCTCTGCGCAGAACATCATCTCCATCCCCACCGAAACGCTGGAGAGAAGAGCGACGTGGTGGGAAACCCGCATCACTGTGGGAGAGCAAATGCTGCGTCTGACTGCACCTTTACCCTTTCATGGTTACTTCCCATTTGCCCGTCTCTCTGGTGCCCATGTAGTTAAAGCTGCCAGTGTAGTAGTTGGGGTCGGTGCCACCGAGCACCAGCTCGCCCCCTGGGAAATGTTTTGGATCCCTGAGAACAATTATTAATCTGGTCACTCATCAGAAAAGTCTTCTATTCTGATTTTTCAACACTGTGGGAGGTTTATCAGAACGGAGTCATTCCCACTGGATGAAACCAAGCAAAGACACCGGAATAGCTGAGAGAAATGCTCAGAAAGGCTTTCTTCATCTAAGAAGAAGCAAATGGAAGCCAGATGTTCTAGCCAAATGCGAGACAGTTTAAACTAACGATGCAGTGTTGGATTTCACGGTGTTTCTTTTCTTTTCTATAGCAACAACATCGAGATCGTTGAGCCCACCTGCTGTAATAAACCGAGAACACTTCTTCTTTGAGAACATGCTGAGACATGATGCGGTCAAACACCGGCGTGATGCCGTCGATTGCCATGTTTGGGTAGCCCATCCCCAGGACTCCGTCGAACTTGGCAAAGACAAAGGGCATGGCCGACAGAGAGGTGGCCTCAGCAAACACTTGGACGACCGGAATGCCCCCAACCTACAGGGAAGGAGAGGAAAGAACAGTCATAGGAGCGTAGGACCCTGCCGCTCTCTTTTACACTGGCAGCCGAAGCTTTGAACTCACCACAACCACGTCCTCGCTCAGAAATCCCCGAACATTTCCTGAGGCATACTGAATGGAAAAGCCAGTCCCGTTCTCCACATGAGTTTGTGATTTAGAGGCATCGTACCTGTTATGAGTAACTGAAAGTTCACAAGTAAAGCGAGCCTTATAAAAACAGCTTTCCATGTAAAGTATTTCGCACATCCCTCTGGCCTCTCCAAGCGTTTCGTTTTTGGTTGCACGGTGGTCCTTTAAAAGTCTGAGCCAACAAGAAGTGCACATTAGCCCACTGTACACTCTGACCTCAAAATGTTTCTGCAAATTTCCACAAATTTTAAGGTGCAAATCTCTTCTTTAGAATCTAAAGAGAGTAAAGCTTTAAGTCCGTGTGTATGTTTGTATGGGGTGGGTGGGGGTGGGGGGAGGGGGGGAATGGAACACTTACAACAGGCGGTTGAGAAGGGAGAGCAGCTTTGCGAGGGCACCCACAGGTTTGCTGAGCCCGTGTCAAACACCACATTGAACATCTGAGCTGGAGAGCCGATGCTGATTTCCCCAAAATACTGAGTCTGTTGAGAATAAACACCAGAACATCAAGGTGAAATGAAACATTGCGCTGTCCTCTCACCGCTTTGACACCTAAAGGAAAGGGAATGTGACCCACGTCTAAATAGTTGGTCAGAGGTGTCGGAACAGCCTTGTCCAATGTGTCATCTGTGCTCTTCTGCGCCATCTCAGTCAACACTTGCTCTACAGATACTCCCATTTCCCGCAAGGATTCTCTAATTGAAGGCATCTTATTCAAAGTGATTCTGAAAGCACAACAAAGGGTAGTAAATGGAGCCAAAGAACCTCCACAAATGTGTTTAATCTACAGAGGCCTGCATAGTCTCTTGTTCTTAATGAAAACATATATTAACTCATTTTTTGCCTTTTTGGTGCTGTTGTTAGAGGTTTTGGCTGATTCTATCCAAAAAGTGTGTAAATTGGGATTCTTACCTTCTGAGTGCCTGGCTCGATGTTGCTGCCAGTAGCAAAGCGATTACAGACATCCAGTGGCTCAGCAGTAGTTCCATGAGTACCCCTGTGATGTGTCAGTGATGGAACAGTGATGGTGTTTAATTCAGGTTCTCTGTGCTGCTGGCTGCTACTCTGACTCCTTTTATATCTGATCCTGTTAGTTGCGCTCTACCTCCTGGGCAACTGACTGGACTTTTACTGGATGTGGCCACTTCACCCTCCTCCATCCCATAACATCTACTGTCCTGCATGGGTTCCCAAAACCTGATAAACGGGCCTCAGGTCTGACCTCTGACCTCTTAAAAAAACAGCTCCTCAGATTGCTGACGTTGGTGGGACGGACACCTCGTCCCACCACGCTGCAAGAAGCCTGACTGGGACTCGGAGATGCTCTGAGCTTCGCCTGCTTAATTAACTTGATTACAAATCACTGGAAACAAATCAGCCTTGCTGCTGATTGACAAATTAAAGTTTAGTTTTAACTCATTAGCTCTATAAAAGCTTTAACTAAATGTAATTTTTTTTTAAAGTTTGTCTGATAGGACATAAATGACATTTCAGAGTTGAGTCGAAGTTACCAGTTACTGAGTCGATACACGTCCATAACTTAATTTCCAGGTCTTAGGAAACAGGCGACAGACTGAATTTTGGAATAAGATCTTGGCTGCACACTGTTTTCGTGCCGTGCCACTGTCTGCAGTGGACGCGACGAGGCTCGACACTCGAGGACTTTTACTGCTGGGAAGATTCCCACAGTATCTGACCTGTAGGGTGAGGCCTGTACCGACCACCCACTCACAGCGCTGATAGGGGGGAGTCCACGTCAAAAACAAGCTCATACAGCCCGACCAGAGGTCAGAGGTCGACTTGACTTGTGAACATATCACGACGACCACAAATTGATCACTTGCACACTGATTTAAGGGTGACGATCAGCTGCAGCAACAGTGTCCATTTAGTAAAGTCTCTGTGCTAATAATGAGACAGTGCATTTAAACTTTTGGTGTTTTCACTGTATGAAACAATTCAGAAATTAGCATTTAGCAGTAAATCCACGAAGAGCTTTCTCAGTTATCTTTCTGGCTTGAACGCGGCTGCAGCGGTTGACTTTTGTCACTTTTCAGAATGTTAATATCTGTTGGAAGGTGGGCAGATGTTTTTCATTAAAAACTAATATAACAGTTCTTGTTTTAAAAGGCAGGGAAATGCAGAGGATTGAGAACCACCAGAGGCTTCAGGAGCTCAAGAAGAGATTACCTTCAAGAGAAGGAAGAGACCAGAAGAGGAGACATGCAAAGTGGAAGTGATTAAGGAGGTAATAAATTTTATTCTATACTCATGAAGGGCAGCGGTGGATACTGTGAACCTGGTTACTACTGGTTACACCATCAATTAACACTTATTAGTTTGGAACAACATCCAATCATCTTAAAAGGGACACATCTTGAGCGCTCTCTGGTGGCAGGTTGCAGTAAAGCTATACATTCTTTGAATAAAATCTTAAAAATAGGGAATGGATCAAGTTAACTTTTGAGGCAGCAACTGTTTCTGGTTTAGAACCTTTCAAGTAAATTGAAAAGGTGGTGAAAGAAAGGAGTGCTGTCTTTAATGCTACCTCCAGGCAGTATGACCTCTTTTCTCTCAGGGATTAAAAAAGTCAAAGCATTAAAGAGAAAGAAACTGAAAGGCCTGGGTGGCTGTTGTCACATCCCAGACACATGTTAACTCGTGGTTTACAAGCCAGAAATCGAAAATTTACTCCAAATATTCACTTTTTAAGGTTTTCTCCTCACCAACCTGTGGATGTACATGCTGATATTGTAAAACTGTGTGTATGTTGTTTAACATATGTGTTTGCTGCTTTTATTTGCTGCAGCAACAAAGGTGTTAGTATGGGACTGTTAAAGACGGCAATTTTGGGGGGTTGGGGGGGAGGTATTCCTCACTGGAAAAAAATACAGATATTAGTATCCTAATATTATACACTGGAAACAGCTAATTCTGTTTTCACGTCAAATCTGACATGGTTAAATATGTCTCAACCACTGATGACTAAATAATTAATTAGAACAGCCCTGAGTCAGACTATTGGTAATTAGGCCTTGCAGGCTGCAATTTGACAGAGCATTTTGGGGTCATCTAACTCCTGACCTACTCAGATAAATGGAACAACAAATCTCGTTCCCAGACCGCCTAGAGGGAGCCTTACGTCACTCCCATCTGGCCTCCCACCTCTCTGATGCTTCTCCTCCACTGTTGGGCATGGGAAACGTAAAACATCCTCAGGGAATCTTTTTGATTTTGCTTGATATATTCCTAACATTGGTAAATAGAAAAGCCCTCGCAGAGCGCAGACATCTGCCAAGCAGCTCATTTCCCCACAAGTTGTAACTTACACCGGGTATAATGTATAATAAAGGCAGTAGTACTACAAAGCTACATAACAGAGTAGATTGCTTTACGATCAAGGCCTAAAGATCTAGGGAAGATTAAAAGTAAAAGTCCCTCCGGCATCCAGAAGGTCACCAAAATTTAATAATTTCTTCCTCCACCCATTATCAACATTTTCTGAAAATTTCATTAAAATGCATTCATACATTTTTGAGTTAATTTAAAATCAGACAGACAGACAGACAGACAGACAGACAGACAGACAGACAGATAATCACCGGCTATCACATAACCTCCGGAGGTAATTATCCATAGAGGTCTTTAATCCAATTGAAGCTTGATTTGTTTTACTGCATCAAGAAAGTGGGCAGCAGGCATTGTGTATGCATATTTGTCATGCTGCATTCATGCAAAATGAGTTGTGAGCCATATATCTGATATGGTAGGCGTGAGGCGGAGCTGCGGATGTAACGGAGTAGGAAATTATATAGGAGAGATCAGAGTCTAAAACAAAGTTGCCTTATCAGGCAGAGACCATTTCCTTGACCACCAAAAAGAAAAACAAGGAGAAAACCAAACACTAATAATTTAATTTCAGCAATTATATGGATAGCTTCTTTAATTCGCAGACAAGCCTAAATTGGTGAAAACAGGGCTGTAATTCCATCTGGAGGCAATAAGCAGGAAAATATGTGGGAATGCTCTCCCAGCATCAGGTAAAATTTTAGAAACTGAGGCCAAAGCATGCAGCCCAAACATGACTTACATATCCCCCAAGTGCACTGTGGATTTTTGAGTCATAGATGTGGCCAAAACGTTTTAATGAGATGGTGTTTTCAGTGCGTCTGAGTGTGTGTTGCTTCCAATGGCTGGTATAAACATGATGTTGTGCGATTTTATACCAGCAGAGGGCAGCATCGACTAAAGAATTTTCCTTTGCGTAACTTCTTGCGCGCGGCATTTAAACAATAAAATAGATAATAAAAACGGACAGTTAACTCCTTTGTTTTTGTAAGACTGGATTAAAAAAAACATGTTAAAAAACCCCCAAATGTTTTCAGGATTCTTAAAGACAAACTAAACTTGGCCATAATTCTGTATTCGTTTAGGGATGATGGATTATTTGTTTTCTCCCTCTAATTTGTCGGCAGTGCTCAGTGAGCGTGTGTGTTGGGGAGTATTTATGGCTCAACAACTTCACAAGAAAAAGACGAACGCCTGGCAGCTGATTTAAAAAGCAGCTGCGGCAGTGAAGCCTGAATGATCGCGTAAATGAAAGCAAAAATGCCGAGTGCAAAGCTCCGCACAGCCAACTGTTTGGACTTCAAAGTCCGGCTGATCAAAAACAAAGCTGCTTCCACTCAGAAGATGTTCCACGGCTTATATGGAAATACTCGTGATTTAAGAGCATGAAAAGCTTCCTCTCTGAACCTTATTGCCGAGTGTTTATTATCCTATAATTAGTAAAATGAGTTATTCAAAATAAAATCATTTCTGACTGCAAGTGCGTTCATATAGTTAATGGTTCCAGTGGGACACAGAGGAGAAATAGATACCTGTAGGTTAGAACTGGACCGACAGGACAAGTGGGACAGAAAGGAGACATGGCCTGGTCTGAGTGGGCTAGTGGTGAAACTGGCTGGTTTTAGTGGGACACTGGGGACAAATAGACTGGTTTTAGCAGGACAGACAGGACCAGTAGATTATAGTTGGAGAGATGGGATAAATTAACTGGTTTTATTGGGACACTGCAGTAAAATAGACTGTGACAAAGGTCCATCCATCCATTTCCTATACCTGTGTTATCCAACTTTTTTTTTTTGGTTCGCAGGGGTCTGCTGGAGCCTATCCCAGCTGGATAGGTCGCCAGGTTATCGCAGGGCTAACACAGAGACAGACAAGCACTCACACCTATGGTCAATTTAGATTGCTCAGTTCACCTAACAAGCATGTTACTGTGGGAGGAAACCGGAGTGCCCGGAGAAAACCTGTGACAAAGGTGAAATACCCTACTTGAGAGAGGCCACATAAACTGGTTTACTGGGACATATAGGAATGACTGGGATGGTTGAACTGGGACAGAGAGGTTGAATACACTGGTTTTAGTGAGTTTTAAGCGAATTTCCCATGCCTGGGATCGATAAAAGCATTTCTATTCTATTCTACTGGGATCACTTTATGGTTATACTGGGACAGTAACCCAGACAAAGAAGCATCAATTAAATCTCTACTGCATTAAAGTGTGTCATCTGTCAGCGTTGCCGTGGTTACGTCAGTCATGTGACAGGATTGTGAGTGCAGGATATCCTCTCCCTTCTCTAATTGCAAAGTGTGGCGACTTCCTGGTCAGCGTGCGTCCGTATCCTCACACGCAGCATACATGCTCCTCAGCAGACTGACTCACACACAAGCATCCCATAACTGAGGTTGTCTTTGGTGATTTTGATCCCAGCGTGCAAACAAAAACCTGGAAAACCACATTTCCTGACTGGTCCTGTTGTGTTTCACCAAGAAAACAATGGAAGGTGGTTTGTATCTGCGTCATCAGCTATTTTGTAGTCCGTTTTTATGTGTTGCTGTAGAACACGTCTGAGTTCTTGCACGTTCAATAAATGATCCAGAAGTTATCAAACCTGATTAATACGTCCACCATCAACGGTGATCTTCTGCGTTTTCTAAATATAAACTACAAATTGATGTCCCAGATTCAACATTCGCTGACGCTCTCCTTATTTATTTTATTCCTTTGAGATTTAATATCAAAGTGGAAACTGGAAGACTGCGGTTCTTTTTATTGATATATTTATAGGTTGGATTTTGAATTGTTTGCGGCTTCGTGCCCACATAAATCAAACATGTGATGAGTGATAATACCAGAGGTTGGGATTAAACCTTTTTGCTCACCTGATAGAACTTTGAGCAACTATCCAGCAGTTGTTTTTTTTTTATTTTTTGTTTTTTTTTCCCCTTTAACTTTTCCAGTAAAATATTTTTAAACAGCCTCGGGTCAGAGGATGATCGAGTCTCGTGATTTCTAATAAAACACATCAAATGTGATATTTAGGTGGAACATTTCCCTTTGCTTTGATTGTTTTTGATCATTTCCAGAACAGGCATGATTTATTCATCTGGAGAAACTTTTTTTTTTTTTTTTTTTTTTCTTGTTTGAATGATTTTTACAATGTTTGCTTAAAAATGTGGTTCTGCAATGGATAAAGCAGGTCCTCACTGAAGGTCCTGGAAGGAACAAAAAGTCTTTTTGAGATAAACAAAAAATAATAATAACAGGATAAAAATAGATCTAACTTTTCAAGACCATTCTGGTATTCAAACAAATGAATGTCCATGTGTGTGCAGACATGTTGGGATTTTTGGCCTTTCTGGCTTCTCATTTCATGATTCTCAGTCTAAAGTCAATGCCGTTGTGTTCGCTGAGCCGCTGCCTGAATACTTCAGTCTTGCTCACTGTCTGCTCCTGTTGTACTGCATGGGTAAGAACCAGTGAAGGAAAAGACTCGGAACGGGGCCGGCATTGTTTTCTACGCCTGCAGCCAAGCGTGCGTCTTATGTAAGTTGGTTGGAGACGCACAGAATCTGCCTCATGTCATCTCCTGATGCTTTACCATCACGTGTTCCACATCCCAGGACCCACTTTCTACTGTCAATCGGTCCCTCTTTTTCTAAAAGGCCTGACCTGTAGACACTGAAATTAGCTTCGCAGCACATTTTTCTCACTCAACAAACACACAGTTGTGTGTTTACGCTGAGTTCCAGATTTTCCCGCTTTACTGATGTGTACCAAAGCTCTCAATCAAGGATTGAAGATTGATGAATGGAAAATGTTTGATGACATTTTAAAGTGTTGGGTGACTAATGCTGTCACATGACACTAAAATAAATGAATGAATGAATGTGTGTTTGTCTTCTGATCTTGGTCATTAAACATTAACTCATGCTGCAAACAGAAACCTGTTTGGACCAATTAAAGACTGCACTGTTTGTCGGCCGTCACCTACAAGAGCGCTGATGCTTTGAGGACAAGGTTTGATTCCTGTTAATGTTTAATTTACCGTGTTTGTGGGATTCTGTCGTGCATTCCTGAGCTTTAGTTAGTTACTGCCTATGCAAGAGTTTTCAGAGCCGGTGGGCACTGTTGCTAAGGGGGTCGACGACTGGGCCCAGGGAATATGATTGGTCGTTTCCAGAGGCTGCTGTGGGGCATCATGGGTATTGTTGTTTTTATGATGAAATCACAATCTTGTCCTGAATGTCAAGTTGACTGAAACATTTACACTCTTACTCATTGTCACATGGTCACCAATCAGGCTTGGTGGCCTGCAGCTCTCTTCTGCCTGACGGCAGCGTGATGCCCACAGGAGGGAAGGGTAAACTCATGAAATCATAATGCACAAATACATGTGAATGGAGCTAAGGCGTACTTTTTCTCAATCTGGTTGATGGGGAGACGGAGGGGACGTGGTGACACTGTTCATTCAGCATGAGCTCTTCAGCACTCAGTATTCAGATGAACTGGGATGGAAAGCCGCCTTTCATACCCAGCAATATCCAGGCCACTGCCCTCGGTACAGCGTCAGCCGCACGACTCTGAGCAGGCAGCAGGGAACACAGTCTGTGTTTGTCATGGCAGAAGCATGTGTCCTTCACCTGATCCAGCCTCTCAGACTCTGACAAAGGCTGTTTTTATACAACAAAAATAAAACTTCTCCAAAGAGGAGTCGTGCAGCAGAGCAACGAGAGTAGGAGCATTTTCTTTCATTGATATAATCATCGTTGCTACTTTGTTAAACCTATCAAAAATCTGACTTTTCTTTGTGAGGCAAAAGTGGACTTTTTCCGTGTATCAATCGAAACCTAGTTCTTTTTTATGTTTGGTCCCCACCCTGCCTGGCCCCGGTACATTTTATGGCTGTTACGTGGCAGCTGATTTGGAATTTGAACCAGCAACCTCAATAAAACGCGCAGCCCGTCAAAGGAGCTTTATGGTGTGCGGTTAGTCGTGAGCCGGGGGGTGTTGGGGTGGGGTTGGGGGTGGGGGTCATGTAGATGATAAATCAGATCTTCGTAATCTCTTTGGAAACGTATGCGGCCCCGAGGGAGGGGAGGAGCTCTGGGACTCGGTAGGTGTGGGGTCGGGAAGGATTTCTCCTCCACCCTCCCACCCCACCCACACCCCCACCGCCTGCCTCCGCGGCGCCGGAGCGAATAGGCGAGCTCGACTTGTTACCTGCTGAAAGGCGCCGCCAGTTGTGAACAGTTCAGCTCGTCCACATGGTCGCTGTGAAGAAGTGGGCTCTTGCGTTCGGGAAAGTTAGAGAAGAGAAATAATTCGCTGGAGGAAGGAGATTAATGAGGACAGAAGTGCAAATAAGCGGACAATCACGGAGCGGATTAGATCCAGCAGGGAGGAGTGACATTTCCAAAGATGCGGAAACAACAGCGGTTCTGAAGGGTCTGAAGGGTACCTAGCACACGGGAGAAGCATGCCGTGGATCTGGAGACGGATGAGGATGGTCCAGCCTGGAGTGACATCCGCACGCCCTGAACTTTTGCGCCTGCCGGGACTGCCTCTGTGCTGTGCTGCGGCCGACTCTGACACCTCTCTGCGGAACTAACCGATTTTGGTTCGGGCCCGAGTCATCATGTCAAAAGTCATTCAGAAGAAGAACCACTGGATCACAAAGGTGAACGAGTGCACGCTGGTGCCGGACGCGTGCGGGGAAGTGAAGGTGGAGCTGCGCGGCGGAGCTGAGAATGGAGAGTTTCCGTACGTCGGACACGTTAGCGAGGACCTGCTCTTCCAGGACGGTCAGCTCTGCGAGGGAGAGCTGCTGCTGGAGATGGACGGGCTGGCCGTGCCTGGACTACCCCTTTATGACATTTGTGCTCTGGTGAAGCGCTGCAACGGTCCCATCAGCATGAGAACTGTGCGCCAAGGTAAGACGCGTACATGCATGCGTGCGTGTGCGCGTCAACAAAGTGTCGGGAACTCCTTATGGAAGTAGTTTTCTAATTGCCATGCGCTGCAACAGTAACCCCAAAATGAGTGACGCGTGTGGAAGAGGGCGGACAAGCGCGCCGCTTCTCTTCCCCCCGCTGCAGCCTGGAGTTTTCACAGGCTTTGACATGAAGCTGCTCCGACAGTCCTGTCCCATCTGTCCAGTGTTGCCACAGCCTCTGTTCGTCACACATCGGCCTTCCTACGGTGGTAGAAGCCGCATGCCCAGCCCGCACTTTGCGCTGCCAGTGCGTATTTTGGCCCCTTCGTGGAGCAACATAAAATCACGCAGATTAATGCCAGCTTTTGCGTATGAGTAATGATGATTAGAAAGGAAAGTCTTTGTTTATCTCTCCAGTACTGTGAATATTCATGTGGGTGATTCCTGAGCGAAGACACTTTTAAAAAATTCTAATTCGTGCATGTCGCCATGGCCCTGTGTCACACACACACTTGCACAATGTTTGACAGAGCCCCAATGCCTCCTCCCTGGGGAAATGATTAACCATCTTACATAACGGTTGTTTGGTTTCAGTGCAGCATCATTGCTGTTTTATTGTTTGTCTATTAGTAGCGAACACTCGACCTCTGTCCCTGACGTCTCCCCCACCGGGACAAGAGCTCAGAGCTGAGGCAGCTTTGCCGTTGCCGAACAGCTGTTGCTGGGCATGCACCATTGAGCAGTTTAAGTATCCATAAACAGATTGTTGGTGTTTTTTATAATCTTCTCTCTTCTGCACTTTAACTCTGCTGCAGCAGGACGTCTGTGTGTGTTCATCATTGGTGTGTCAGTTATTAGCCTCTTCCAGAGGAGTCAGCAGGTTATTTTTATAATGGTGGGTATTGTCCCAGGATCTGCTTCGCTCACAAGACCTCCTTTGTGCCTCCCAGTCTTTTGGGTTCCCAGGCTGGACTGTCTGGGATTCATGATCCATGTCATTCCAGCTGAGATGACTGGCTGTGGGGACACATTAGGTCTCTCTCTCTGTCTCCCTCCCTCTCTTATTCGTTCGTTCCCCACAATGAGCCGTGGGTCACATTACAGCAGGCCACATTTCCACCTCTGTGTAGGTAGGCGGCTCACCTGCGGTATAGCGCAGCGCCCACAGGTCAGCCTTGTCGAATGCAGTAAGAAAAACCACCTGAAGCATTCCAGTGGGGATGGTGGAATCTCACACCGTCGTTGCTTTTGTCTGGGTTTTAATTAAGCTCTTGAGTTGGAAAATAATCCGAACGCCTCCATTTCAACACTGTGGGGCAAAGTCAGAGTCTTCTTTGCTCATTTCTACCCTCAAACGTGATACACATGCCACATGCTGCCCTTCATAAACATAATGACTTTTAAAATACATTTATTGGATTTCTAGACTAGAATGTTCTATGTAATGACCACAAATGTACTTTTATACATTGCAGCACTCCACACAGAACACAGAGGGATTTAAAACAGTTACACCACAGTGGAAAAACAATAACGGAGCAGAAATATTCAAAAATCAGAGAGAGGAAGGTGATAACCCCAACTGTGCATTTATGAAGAGAACACAAACGTCTTAGTCTAATATTATATACTTTGCAGGCCCGTGCAGAGGCTTCAGAGACTTCAGGGCAAAATATCCGAGCTGGTAAATAAATCATAGAGGGGAGAAATGCTTTTAAGATAACTCGTGAACATTTTAATGGTGCAGAAGAAAATCATGTTGTAGGAGCAAGACAACGGCAGAGCTTCAGGGCTAACAGCATGTTTTCATAAAACATACACGTGTCAGGGATCTCCGCTGGACAGCGGGGCCATGAACATCAAACACGGTGGACCACTAAGGTCTGGTGGAGGCAGATATTTCTTATTGTTTTTATCATTATTGGTTAGTTGATGTTAGTCCCTGAGAATGTGGTTCTGTGACAGCTCTTCAGCCTGATGGATGACTGTTGGCTCTGACATCTTAGCTGGATATGACTATTTGTTCCTCAGGAAGGAAGAACAAAAAAAAAAAAAAAAGCTACGCCCAACGTGGGGCTCGAACCCACGACCCTGAGATTAAGAGTCTCATGCTCTACCGACTGAGCTAGCCGGGCACTGAGAAGTGCTTACGAGTATCTCCAATAGTTGTGTAATATGTTTTGTGTAATTATGACCAGGGCTTGGTTGTAAAGATCTGTCAGCCAATGAGTAACAAGTTGCTCATTGGCTGACAGATCTTTACAACCAAGCTTTACAACCAATAACAACTTGTTATTTTTTCGAGGGTAAAGTACAAAGTGGGAAAAACTACTTCAGCACCCAGAATATCCGGTGTTTTATGGTCCTCTGTCCATGGGTGGGTTTGGTCTCATCTCCCGAGCAAATGGCCTCCAGTCTCTTTAGCCCTCACCTTCACTTAAGGCCAGCCGGGGGGGGGGGGGGGGGAGGTGAGGGTGTCCTGCTGGATGCCTGGAATTCCTGAGACGTGGAGCCAGTGCTCTGCTGAGTGTTGTTGTAGTTTCCTGCAACATAAAGTCACATTTTTCTTTTCAACACGTCTTCAACACGTTTTGTGCAAAATAACTGAGTGCGATGTTTGAAATTTTGAGACCGTCTTTGCATTTTTCAAAGAAGCGCTGACATATTGAAAGGATGTGGAGACTGTCGACAAATCTCCTCCAGAACTGAAGTCTTTTGCATTTTAAGTATTAGGTATCTAGATTTGTCACTCTTGATTATGTTACTTTTATCCCTGAAAGGCTTGTCAAGTGAGACGTGGCTCTTGCGGCTCCTCTTCCCTGTGTGTGTTCCTCCCTATTTTGAGCCTTCGACGCCATGACGAAGGGTTTTCAAATGTTCTCCGTGCACGTTTCATCCTGTATTCAGTATTTTCTAGTGTAAACATGCTGACAAAAAGTCAGCATTGTCCTTCACATCAGCAGATTTGGAACTCCAGTCTTATTTTCCTGAAACTGAACTGTGTGGAGAGACTCCGACACCGTGGACGCCAACCGAATGTCAGCGAACGAGCGGCGGCACACATGAGCAGCTCGTGTCATTTAAGCTTGAACAAACAGATGTAGAATTAAAAGGGCTTTGCTCCGGGCTTTGAAACCACAAGGGTGGAGAGGAAATGCAGAGGAGCAATACAAATCAGCCGCAGATAATGTGGATATTTAGGATTCGAGGATTCAAGGGTTGTTATTGTCTCTGTACAGGGCACAGCGAAATAATTTTTTAGCAGCTCTTAGTTGTAAACGTTTATAAATATAAAACTCTAGAAAATTAAAATAAGGAAGTATAATACAATAAGAAAGTGCAGCGCGGTTCTGAATGTCCATGAGGATGAGGTGACCGGCGCAGTTTAAAGTTCAGTCTGTGGGTGGGGGTGTGTGTGAGGAGATGGGGTGATGGATTTCACAGCTCTGGGGAAGAAGCTGTGCTTCAGTCTGTTTGTGTGGGTGCTGATGTTCCTGTATCTCTTTCCAGAAGGAAGAGGCACAAACAGCTCGTGTCGTGGGTGGGGTCTGCAGCTAGACGACGAGCCCTTGCTTGAACCCGGCTGTTGTATATCAAGTCCAGGTGTGGGAGAGGGCTCCCCACAATCCCCTGTACAGTTTTCACCACCCGGGCCATGTCCTTCCTGTCTTGTGCAGTTAAGCTTCCATACCACACCGTTGCACCCAGACAGAAGCTGCTCTCTATTGCTGCTCTGTAGAGGTTTGTCAGAAGCTGAGGGGAGAGTCCAGTCCTTCTGAGCTTCCAGAGGGAGAAGAGCCTTTGTTGGGCCTTCTTCACCGGGTAGGCTGTGTGTGTGGACCAAGTCAGGTCAGATGTGGATTCCCAGGAATTTCAGAACACTTAAAGTAGCAGAAACGTGTTTGATTTGTGAGTTGACAGATTCTTTCTCTGTTTATCTTAATCTACCTTGTTCTGGTGCTGACTTGCACGTGCATGAACTATACCTACAAGAGGTCTCACACACACACATGCGCGCGCACACTTACGTACTGAAGATAAACTGACGCTTAAGCTGCGCTCCTCAATTCACACATCTGGAAGGGATTACGCACCATTAAAAGCTCTGCTTTCTACTAAATCATAGCTCTCTTTTAGCTATTTTAGTCTGTTTTGAAGGTTTTGTCATATTTTGTAGACACAGTAATTACAGCTTTCTTAAGCTGTAAATAGCACGTGGTGTGAGAAACATTCTAATTTTCTGAAACGGCCTCTGTTTCCAGGGTGGATTTTAACAACTGCATCTGAATTCTGCATTCTGGAGGCCTCTTTGATGGTTAAGGGCACCACTGAGAAGAATGTTGCTGTTCCTACTGTGCGTAAACTTTGGCAGCTCAAAGGTGAAAGATGCTCAAATCATCCTCGCAGGATTTCTCGTGTTTGTGATCTCTCTATCCGTCCCCTCCTCCTCGTCACTCAAATCTCCAGAGATTCAGGTTGCTCATAAACTCCTGAGAGGCTGACCCAACCCCGCTGAGTTCACCGTTGTATAAAACGCTTGATGCGATACCATCTGATACCCGGATGATAATGTTCACACTGGTGAAAGCAGCAGAGAGAAAATGGCAAAGGAAAGCTAAAATTTGTTTGCTCAGTTTTACTTTACAGTACATAATATTCACCGTCTTAGTTATGACACAAACACACGTGATCATTTAGTTCCTCCTTGAACTATCAATATTGTTTTAATCCCAAATTAATCCCAACAATATTGTCCTTTCCCCGGAAACGCATCACTTCCTGTCAAACAGGAAGTCTGTTGTCAGTGAATGATGCTGGGAAATGTGACGGCCTTTGGCAAATAGCAACATTGTTGCATAGGTTGTCGTTAGCGAACATAAATACAGAGCGAACTGGGAGGATACACAGATGTTTAATCAGCACTGGTTTGGATGGTTTCATACCAGTCGGAACACACCAGTAGTCCTAGCACAACCGGCAGCTTCTAATACTTTGTCTTCATGAATTTAGAACAATATTTCTACCAAACCATGCGTACTAACCTGCCGTGCAACATTCCCCTCACATCCAGCACTTAAACATTACACCGCGACTGTCGGACCAGTAATTCCCCCTCAGATCCTCTACCTCAGCCTGACACGTGCTTCGGCCTATCGCATCATGTGCTGTTTGTCTTCCAGCTGCAGCTCCGGAGCGCTCGAGAGTAAATTTAGAATCTTTAGCCAACATGAGACGTGGAGCTCACTGATGTCAGTTGCTCATCAGTTGATCGTACTTTGAACACCTAAACTCGGATCTCTTTTGAGTGTTTCGAGAGTACAGATACTGTTTTTTGGGTTCGTCTCTGTTGTCAAGCTAGCGCTGCAGCTTAAGGTTCTGGCAGAGGAGGAGCCGAGTGTTTATTTGAAGCGTTTCTGATAAAATGGTTCCTGTTTACTGTGAACTGTAAATGGTATCTTCCAGCTCAGATTTGCCAGGCTCCTGCCTCTCCGCGGCACACGGCGACCTTGGGCTGCAGCTGTTCTTCAGGGGCAGGCAGCATCTGGCTGCTCTGAGGGCCGAGGTGCCTTCACAGGGCGTCGGGAAAGGAAAGATTTGATCAGGAAAAATAGAAACGAAAGAAACAGAAACAATTCAAAATGCTGAAGGACATGACTGTGTGAATTATTGGATTCAGACTGATATAAAAGCTTTGTGAAACATTTAGGAAAAATGTCACAGACTTATACTGTATTTCTTCATTACATTTTTTTTCCCAGACTTAATCATACAGAACCTCGGTCAGCACAGCTATTTCTGCAGAGCTCTTCTATGTATATCAGTTCTAGGTCACTGTGTATCCCATTGCTTTTCCCATTGAAGTACATTTGTCTGCCACGTGAGCAGCGCAAGGAGGCCCTTTAATTACAACCTTAAAGGTACAAAATAGTGGTTATTACATCCAGAGGGGAAGGCTTCTTCTGTTCCACTCCTTCATCCAAACACGTATTCAAGGCTCTGGTTTTGAGTTTCATCACATTGGCCGGGTGCTGACGGCACGCTTTGGCGCGCTCTGGCCCGCCGCTGCAGCTGGCACCGTCGGGGTCGCGCATCTCAACCGCCTGTGGTCATCAGCTCCTACGAGCGAGAGTAGTTCAATCATAGAGGGGCCTTTGTGTGGAACAGCGAGGCAGGCAGTGACATTTAATAGAGGCAGCTGCCGAGAAGTGATGTGTGCTCACACAAAGGCTGAAGCCTGGTGCTTTTTCAGTGATGGAGAGCAGCAGTTTGCTCACGCTTCAGTGTTTTTACATGAAAACACAGCACGTTTACCTGGAATTATCATCTAACGACTGAGTCATAATAACATATAAAAACTTAAACATACAACATAGAGTTTGAAGAGTGTCCTGGAAAACCTGTAATGTCAGAATATTTGTAGTTTCAGTGTACAAATGTAGATGATTTTAGCTGGTCTGAGAACATCCTTATCAAACCGGGCCAAGATGAAACAGGAAATGATCCCAAAAATGTTGACCGTATTGACCAGAATTCCTTTCTTGCGTCACTGAGAACCAACTGTGCTCTCAAGTCCTGCTTGCTCAAGCTTTTACTCATCCTTTACAATCACCCGTCCTTTTCCCTCCTCCCTGCCTCCTTTATCTCCCTCCATCCTTTGGTCACCTCAGCTGTTGTGGTCCCGGGTTCCTCTGGTTAAATATAGCGCTGAACAGATGCAGTGCACTGGAGCGGAACACACCGCCTCTGCTCTGCTCGCCTTTGGTGTGCGTGCCTCTGTGTGTGTGTGTGTGTGTGTGTGTGTAGCTTTCAGCTGTGACTTTTTCTTCCATAATAATTTTCCCATCATGCTCTGCTGATTCTGACTCAGCAGCAAAACAGTAGAGAACTGGGTCAGAACTGGCACAAACCAGGCAAATATATATGTAATTTTTGTACGTTTGACGTCTAAATCAGAGGTGCTGATGTGTTCATATGGTGTTTTTATGTTTTATTATGATGAATTTGACCAAAATATACATCCCAGCTGGGGTTTCCTGAAGCTTCCCAAGGATGTTTCAAACATTTTAGAGCTTTCCTTTTTTTTCCACAATTTGATGAAATTATAATTACATTATTTTGTCACATTTCTCAAAGGCATAGTACGTGTGATGTTCTACTGCAAAATCATCCTTTTAAAAGCTTCTTTAGACTCCTTGTTTAGTTTGGGAGAGGAACGAAAGGCTGAAATGATATCATCGCTTCTGATAAAAGCTGCCTCTGGGGCAGGAGATGTGACTGGACACAAAGCAGCACCTTAAAGTCTTGGACAAGTGTCAGATGTGTTGTCCCCCACAAAAACCAGGGAAACAGTTGCTATCACGAACAAGAACAGTTGCTATTAAGTCATAATATGCTCTGGTTCATGCTCTGCTCCCCAAAGAAAACAGCTTTGAAACACCATCAAAGCACCTCTGGGTGTGTCTCAAAACAGAGACTTTACGACTTTATAGCCAACCCCAGTGTGATTACTGTTTTGCCACCCCACCCTTGCTATGGCGACTGCATGGTGAGTGGAGCTGAGCAACTGTAACCGATCCACAGCCTCTGTGTCCATACTTGAAGGAGAGAGTAGCCGATAAATGTGCGTCACCGCCAGCTGTTGTGACCTCTGATACGCTGATAATGGTCAGGGGCGGAGTTGAACCACTTCAGGTGGGGGTAGGGGATTGTGCAGGGGCTTCTCTTTACATCAGCCGGCAATAAAATAAGTGATATCCTGCCCTAGCTCATGGGTGGATTTTAACAGGAATGTTTTCCAGTTTTTCAATTCTGACTTTTATTTGAAATCCCTCCATCATTGCGGGCCTCTGGGGAAGGTCCCTTTTTTACCCCTGCAGTTGTGCTACTGTGATTACAGCTGCTTCATCCCACCAAGAGAGCCCACTGCTGAGAGCAGGGATATTTGATTAGCTGTCTGTTGTGTCCCCTCCCAGTGTCCATCTCTCTAGACAGAGCTCTCCTCCTTGCA
Source organism: Pao palembangensis (assembly GCA_015343265.1). NCBI lineage: Eukaryota > Metazoa > Chordata > Actinopteri > Tetraodontiformes > Tetraodontidae > Pao > Pao palembangensis. Next base: position 11,185,348 of record CM027090.1, read on the forward strand.
TTTCTGGATAATGCAGAGTTAAATTCTCTCATGTGTAACCGGAGAGTCCTTTGTTGACTGACGGGAAGTTCGGAGACCCACAGGAAGCCACAGAAACAATGGAATTTACCGTGTCAGAACCAACATTTCCAGTTCCTTCTCTTGCTGTTATTTTGATTTCTCCAGAGGAAATGCATTATTATGTGTGCTCTGGAGGGAAACACTGTCTCTCTGTGCTGGCCTGAAACGTGGCTACAGTGTCCTGGCGTGGTTTGGAGACTGACCTGACAGAAATAAACCTGTAATGGGCCATAAATGTCTGTAATGGCTGCAATTTGCCAGAGAGCAATGGTAGATAAGTTACAGAGAGGATACAGATGAAGCGGAGACATCTAAATCAAAATATGATTATGCTCAGTCACACACACTTGCACAGTACACAATCTTAATAAATGACTTCTTCTTCTGACATCTGTCAAATCCTGGTACAGTTGAGTACAACTGGATTTATTATTACGTCTGACATATTTTTATACTGATTAATGAAGAATTACATTCTATGCTGTGCAGCCACTAAAGGTAGAGCAGCTGCTGGAGAAGGTTTTATTGTGTAATAATATCAAGAAGGAGACAAATAACTCCAGATGATGCAGGTTAAATAGAACCTTTGCAGATGGGATGATGCATGAGGCTTTTCTTGGCAGCTGTAATTACGCTAGGCCGCTGCCTTCCAGGCGTGCCAGAGACCTATCCCAAATCCTGCTGATTGGCCATTTATTTATTTTTGTCTTGCACTGTGATCCTGTCTGTTACCACTCCAAGCACTGACCAACTCAATTTAATTTTCTATGCTTGGATTGTTTCAAATTGTGTAAATTGTTGCTTGACAACCGGACTGCAAAAATGTTGTAATACAGTTTGATTACAGTAATTATTCAGTTAACAGTTGCAGTATATTGACTTAATTGCATTTTTCCCCCAGATGTTCTGACTCACATAAACCAACATGACCGCGTGCGGTCCGAAATTCATTCGACTTATTTGTTTCCGTTGTTTCAGATTGTTTGCAGGTGTAAATGTAGCTGGAATCCGATACACGCATTCGTTATTGGTTGATTTATTTGCAGTGCAAACACAGTGGTGTAACATCATGGACAATACAGCTGTAAAAGCAGCATTATCTTAAAAAAAATATTCCTCTAAGAGTATTCCAGTATTT